>CAKNYM010053955.1:20465-42215 GCA_932195095.1 Andricus curvator | reverse complement strand
TTTTGATTTTTAATCACACAAAAAATCAGTTCGGAAGTTATTATGCAGAGAAATAGAATTTCAGAGATTTCGAGAAATAAGTATTCATTTGGGATTTGAAATATAATAAGTACCAAATTAATAAATAGAAGGAAAAATTGAATAGAGAATAATAAAACTAGCTAAACTAAATTTAAATCATTTTGCGAACAAGTAACTAGAAAATGGAAAAATACATGAAATATAGGTCGGGAAAAATTAGGGTTAACCCAAGCCAGAGAAATAGAATTTAGAGAAGAAATAAATGCAGATGAAAATATCGAAAGCTGAGAAAATAGTAGCAACTTAGTAGGAACAAATAAAAGTCATTCTAGACAAAATCAGACTAATTCGTAATTAATAATACTCAGGTATAGATGACAGCTCGTTCAACCAACTACAGTCTGTTAACAGCTCGTTAGGCGCGGTACCGAGAATGGAGCGAACTTTTGATAGAGGAAATGCAGTACGACAAAGATATTCGCCAACCCCCGAAAGAATAAGATGCGCGAGATTCGACTTCACGTACCCACAGGCGAACCTTTTGTCACCAAACTCACAATTTGGCATTTCCTTATTTAGAGTCCCGAATAATAATACATTAGGGCCAAGAAACTGGGGATTAACAGAGGAGGATTCTAGAGTTTCGTATGCAGGAGTACCAGACGCGTATGATGAAAATTTGAGTAGGGATATAAGTAGGGAGAGAAAGAATATACAAGAGAGAAATAAAATTCCAGAAATGACCATACAAGAAGCAGGGGAACAATCAATTTAATAGGGACAGAAGTAAAAGAAATGATACAAACGAAATTGACTCATTTCTTAATACAAATACTCGCGTAATTCTGGCAAAATAATTTGTAGTTTGCCGACTGATTGATTTTATTAATGAAATTTCATAATTTAAGTAATTGATAATAGTTTCCCAACTTATACCTACGCCTAGGGATGCACATCTTGGTGCAACAATTCGTTCGGTGTATACGTGTCTCAACACCCACGGTGAGCTGCGATTAAATTGAACCACAAAGATCTCTCAACTCTCTGTTTTCTTTCAACATCTTTTTAGTGATGCCTCACGATTATTTTGAGACCCTTAGGGGAAAAAATCGTTGAATGTATTATCGAGTAAACTTTATTTCATATTTTCATTTTCAAGTTTGTATGCATATTTTTGTAACAAGCTGCAAAGTAGAGCTATTTTGGCTAAAACTCAGTATTTCGGAAACGGTGACAGATCACACAAAAAAGTTTCAGAGTTAATAAAAAAGTTTTTTGTGCATTTGTTGATCTAGAAAAAAGCGTTTGAGAAGGTGTATAGAAGTAAAGTTTGGGGTCAATGGATGGATCCTACAAGCAATCAAAACAATATTATGCAGGTAGCAAAGCGAGTGTAAGGTTAAATGGGGAACTGAGGGACTGGTTCCATATTATGAAAGGTGTTAGGCAAGGATGCATTATGTCCTCACGACTATTTATTATATTCATGGACAAGTGTCTAAGAATGGCCCTTTTCGACGAAGAAGGTGTGGATCTTGGGACATGGACGGTGTATGGATTACCGTTTGCAGATGATAAGGTTGTTACGGCAGAGTCAATCTAAGACTGACAAAGAATGTTGAGCAAACATACAAGCATACAAGCCTGAAGAACATCGGCCTCAAAATTAACGTAAATAAAACAAAAATTATGGTATTTGAAGGAAAGGGTGAGAAAACAATATGCAACATATTCCTGAAGGATGAGACAATAGAACAAGTTGATAAGTACACGGAGAGAAATCGACTTTGAAAACCTGGTGACTGGTGATCATTTTTAGAAATCGGTGAATCAGCCCAAAATAAGTAAAGGAATTAATTTGCACGTTGACCCATCTAACAAAAGTTAATATGCAAATATTAAGGGGGTTTTCTAGTTTCGAGCTAAGATTTCGTGCCTATTTCTGGAAATTTACTGCAAAAAAGCTTCACATGATGACTAGAAACGGTTTCTTGCTATTTGTCGATAGATTCTTTGACTCCAACAAAATGACGTTTCAAAAAAATTGTTCCCACACCCGCGACCTTGTAGCGTCCTTGACCGCGCCTCTGCAAAAATGTCACTATTGAATGGGTGGTAAGGCTTCGGATATTCAGATTTCTGGAAGCAACAAAAGTGAAATGTAGCTTCAATCATCAATACACTGGCTAGGTCAGAACACAGAGGTTTTCGCAAATATCGAAATCTCTCAAAATAGCCAACTTTTTGCAACAAAAATTTTCTCGGCCTATTTTTTGAACTTATGAAGGCTGTAAAAATTTAGAAAAATATGTTTTCAATAAAGCTTGTGTCCTAATCTAGCGACATGTCTGCGGAACAAAAAAAATTGACCCGATATTCCAAATATTTCTAGTCGAAGTCTTACCAAAACTTTTTTAAACACGACTTTTGGAAAAACGCGTTTAAACATAAATGACGGAATAAAACATGATTAGAAAAACTTACGATATAATCGGCTATGACAGGGCGCGTTTCTAATAACGAATAGATTCGAAATATGCAAAAAAGATCGATTTTTTTAAACTTTGAAACTAGAAGACCCCCTTAATAATGGCAATTAAATGGTTCAGACTCAACGGTTATTGCTCGAATAACGGAAGATTCGACCTACAGAGACTCAGTGTAGAGTCGGTGGTAGAGTACATCAACGAAAGGATGGTTGCTCTAATGCTCTTTGTTCGATCACGCCTAGACTCGAAGGTAGAGTAGAGCAATGAAATGTTGGTCAGTTGGGTATCCAAGGAAAGGTCGGGTTCTAAGGAGAGTAAGAAAAAGAAACAGAGATTCTTACATACCATTAGAGCAGCAGCTGGAAACAGATGATGTAATATTATGATAAATTTGAAAATAAATAATGTTTTATACATAATAACTGCACTTAATTTATTTTTGAAATTACGCAATTGCACGCACAGTCACTCACAAACGTAATTTCACGCTCAAACGCTATGACAAATCGCACCCGTGGGGCGAATCGCCAGCGGGTGCGATTACATATGCAGTAGGGTTCGAATAACCCTACCTAGAAAAAATGAACTCAAACCTATACCGCACACTCTAGCCAATTACGCTAATGAATCGCTTGGATTTTGTCGACAAAATCTCAGCCAAACTTTTTTGCTGAAAAGCCGGCGCTAACGGAGGAATATATATTTTTGTGTCACACATTTTATATGAATAGGTAGATTTAAAAATGCCTAATTAAAATATTTAATTCGAATTGATTAAAATTTTAATAGTTAAATGTTTAATCTAAATAGGCAGTTCATTTGTGATTCCTGTTCAAATTGTAAAGCTCCAAAATTTAGAGCATTTATCACATTCAGAGACTTAAGTAAAAAGTATTTAAATTTTAATAAAATTTCCCAGCATAAAAAAACGAATCTAATGATTATGTTCTACTAATTTTATTTGATTGAAAATTGGAAGTGAAAACAAAAACAGCTACTACAAATAATTTACTGGAACATTCCATTTAAAAAAGTTGTTCCAGATAAAAAATTCCAAATAAAAAAATGGACAGTTTTTAGACAAACATTTGTGAAAGTTCCAATTTTTACATGTATTTTAATAGAAAATTGCTTATTTCAGTGAAATGTTTTTTGTTCTCAAAACCTCTTTCATAGATTTGGCTAAAAGTTTCACATTTTGACAATCAGACTTACCGAAACAAAAGGTTCAAACCCAAGAACTAGGAAGATGAACGATTCTTTGGGTATACAGCATGTTTTGGGGGTGTTTTCATACCATAAACATCGAAGTATGGAAATCATCATTTCTTAGTAACTAACATCACTAGAGATTTTTATTCAACTGCTACGGCATGAAATAACTTTCAAATAAGTATAGCAAGCGTGCATAGCAATAATATGTCTTTTAAATAATGTTAAGGGATGTTGCAACATCCCTTGAACATGGAAATGAGGAAAATGGCATTCCTCAATAAACAAAAACACAAGAGATGCTCTGATTAAAATATCAGGTTAGGAAATGACTTCAAAATAAGTAAAAGACACGTTTAACTAGGATATATCTCTAAATTTACTTCAAGGGTTGTTTTATTATCCTTTGAATATTGAATCCAGATTGGATTAAGGGATGTTTAATCTACCCTGATAATACATTCAAACGCCGATCTTGCAAAGAAACGATTCCTGTTTACGGTTTAAGGTTAATTTGTAGGCCTGACTATTAATACCAAAAATCTTTGGTGATTCATTCCTCACGAAATGTTAATTTCTCTGCTTCTCTAATTAAGGGATGATTAAATAACTCTTTAAAAAAATTCAAAGACATATCCTTGTTGTCTACACCTTCCCTACTTATGTACTTTAATATGATTTCCTATCCCCATAGATTAATAAGAAAACCTTGTGTGATTTTAGTTATTAAGAAATGTCGATGTTTCGGATTCAACGTTCAACGAATAGTAAAAAAACCTTCGAACTAAACTCAGAGATCATTATTTGAAAGTGATTTCATACGTAGCAGTTGAATAAAAAATCTGTAGTGATGTTAGTTACTAAGAAATGATGATTTCCATACTTGGATATTTAAGGTATGAAAACACCCTCGAAACATACTGTATACCCAAAAAATCGTTAATCTTTCTTGTTCGTGAGTATGAACCTTTAGTTTCGGTAAGTCTGATCGTCAAAATGTGAATCTTTTAGCCAAATCTATCAAAGTGGTTTCGGGAAAAAAAAAACATTTCACTAAAATAAGCATTTTCCCATTGAAATACATGTAAAAATCGAAACTTTGACAAGTGTTTGTGTAATAACTGTCCATTTTTCTTACTTTTTTCTTTCGAATTTTTGCTCTGCAGCTTCGAAAATATAAAAAAAAATTAGATTAAGAATTTCTTACAAAAAGCCATTTACTGTCAATTTGGTGCGGGGTCCTTTCAACAACATTTTTTTGTTTATTTATTTCATAAAAATTATTATTATATAGGTTATAATTAATTTAGGTTAGTTAAATTGTTAAATGATAAGGCAGGACTGATTCACATAGCCTTAACGACGTGTCCAGTGAGTCAGTCCAGGACGAAACATAAAAAATCTAATTTTCATTTTATGAAAAAAATGTCTTTCCTAAAAATTAATTGCAGAACAAAAATAAATATTACCGATCCTAATGTGAATTTAAAAAAAATCTTCTTTACAAGGTGAGAATAATACCTATTTTTATGAAGTAGATGAAATTTTGGTTTAAATCTAAAAATAATAGAAGGTCCGCAGAAGAACAAAAGAAAACATTTTTCTACGCTATATGTCGTCAGTTCATAAATTTTCAAGTGCGAGAAGGTTATTTATATTCACAAAGAGCCCGTTCAAATCACATTGTATAATCCGAATGATGTCTTGCCACTTTGTGTTTTGTCTAAATAGTTTTAAAATCAGACTGTACTGATACTCCATTGCTTGTCCACTGTATAACCCGAGGCCAGTTTGCGTTTCTTGACAAAAATCTAGAACATAGAAGGAGACTTCATGAACTATGTATGAGAAGTGCATTAGGAACGCAATATTTGAAGAAAATTTACTGTTTAATGAATTTTTATGAAAGTGAATGTATTTCAAATCGTTATAACTTCGAACTTATGTAGATGGAACATTGTATTTTTTTATATTTGCAGGAAATTTCATCTGTTTTCACTCACATTGTTACTATTTTTTTTACAGTGCATAGGGAAACAGCTGTTTCACAAAAACTATACTTAATTTTTTGTCAGTCTCTTTCTCAAGCAAAATATAATTTCTAAATACTGTAGCGCCAAAAATTTGTGAAATATACATTTTTTTCCAGTTTTACGGGTAATTTAATGCACTTTTTTCTCATAACCTTAGAGTAGGATCCACATAAATGAAGAATTGTATAATAAACTGATAAAAAGTGTACTTTTTGCACATCAAAAAGCCTGAGTTGTAGTCAAAATAGCTCTATTTTTCAGTCGTTTTTACAAAAATATACGTTGAGACGGTTCAAACCGTCACCGCACCAGCTAATATAAGAAAATAATTAGAGACCAAATATATTTCAGTTGACTAGCTGAAAATCAATAAATTCGCGTCAACAGCTGTGTACGCGGAGAAGAAAAGCGACAGTGATAAGAAATAGAGAGATAACAACACAAAATTCAAGTTCAAGAGATATAGGTCAGTAAGGCAAGCGGAAAATCGATAAACGCGTGCGCAACCAGACCCCAAGAGTAGGGAGACCAGCGGGACCGAACGTACATAGAACCACTCGATCGAAACGGCGCGGCGCGATCGAGACTTCACTTGCGATCCAATCCAGCAGGAGAACGGAGTTCTCAGAACTGTAGCTAGAATAGCTGGAATCGAAGCCACCGAGACGCTTACGAGGTCTCTCACCCTCTTGCACACCACTTTAGACAGCAATATCCAGGAGATCACACTCAGGTTTTTAATTTTACAAACTTTATTACTCGCTCGAACATTGGTTCATTTCACAAAAATTGAATTCTGACTTATCCAAACTCATGATGGGGACATTTGACTTATGACTTGCCGGAGCAAAGATTTTCTCTTAACCGGGCTCAGACCCGGAAACTGAAAACCGATGCTCCCAAGGGCGCGAAATATGTGAATTGGCTTCCCGTACTGGAATTGGGTATCATCGAAACTTTCCATTTTAATTAATAAAATTTGACACTTGCTAATCAAAGCGGACTTCTCAACCAGGGCTAAGACCTGAAAATTAGACCGCTTGATGTCCGAAGTGTTAAATTTCGAATGGGTTAAAATGGAATAAACAGAACACATAAGTCAAAATTCAATTAGAATTTTTGAGAAGTTGTAATTAATCTTTGTGAGTCCTGAGCTCATATATTTCAATTTAAAAATAAAGTAAAAAGCTAGACAAATGAAGCTGAATTTTAATTTCAACATTGCATCTAGATGAATTAAAATGATGCTTAATTTATAAAAGTGAAAGAGAACAGAGCGATATTAAAAGTTAACAAGAAAGCTCCTGGATATTTTAAGCAGGAAGAGCATTCTTTTTGAATAGGATTTACAGGTTATCATGAGGATAAATTAGGTTTATGATTGATAAGCTAGAAAATCAGACAAACTGGCGTACTCGTAACTCTATCCGCGCTCAAGTCAATCCACATTCTCACCAAAAATTTTATTATAATTGGTTTCTTGATTGGTCACTGAAATGAATCGGAATTGAGTTAAACTCTATAGAATCGCTGGCCTTTGTTGAGATTAGGTCACAAGAAAATTTTATTTCTCGCGAATTTCTGGCTGCGAATAATTTTAGATTTCGAAACTTGCGTGTCTTGAAAAGCATTGTTACTTATACTGATGGGACTAACAACCTGGTCCTAATTCCTAGGGCTTCCTTAATTGTAGTATTCCAAAACAGGGTGGTAAGGGCTAGTTTTAATGTCCTCCCAACACTCAATCCAGTTTTGTGTAATTGGACTTGAGCTGTTGAACAAGCTCAATTAAAAGCAAATAAAATGACCCCTTTTATTAACGTGCATAGTCATGAAAGCTGTTTAAAATGCGACATACATATTAAAGATAAAAGAAAAATAATCTTTCCTTGGGATAATTAAGCTTTCAAAATGCCTCAGTTAAGATTTATATTGAAGGATTCGCAGTTTGAAAATCAATCAAATCAAATAGGAACAAATATACTCTTCCGTGGTACCATGTGGTGGAGTTGACGTCATTTGATCACGGCAATTTTGATGTCGGAATGGGTTTTGGCTTAAATTCAGGATATGTGATTCTTTCATAGTGAGAAAAAAACCCACTAAATATTTTTCAAATATTCGAAAAAATAGCGGACTAATCGGACGTTGAGTTCTTGGGCGAATTTAATTTGCAATGCCATATCTTTGGTTCTATTTGAACGATTTGACTTTTTGACGTCGTAATTTATTTATTATAAGAATGAACTTCAAAATAAAAACAGATAAAATTAATTAAAAAATTGTGTTTAGAAAAGAAAATTTAAAAACGCGATACACAAAACAGGCGTTTTCAAATTTTTATGTTAGATCTACAAGCCCTAAAAATATTGTAGTGGGACTGCTACTGGTTTTCGAGCAAACATTCAAACTTCACGTCTTGTATGGCGCAGCGCGGTTCGGTAAAAAGAAAGTAGTACTTTCCTATTTAATAAATCAAACGTAAAATAAAAAATTGTCGATTTTCGAAGAGGAACGTTTTCCATAAAGTATCCACATTCATTCAAAAATATCTAGAATCAATCAAGCAACTGTCCAGAAATATTCCCCAGCAAGACTGTGGAAGTTCAAAAATTTATGGAATTTGTTATAATGAAATGATTTAATAAAAATGCGTGGGTATTATCAGGATTATCAGATTATTTGTGTGCTCATGTTATGAGCATTTTTCTTCCTCGTAGGGATCAAATAAATTTGCTTCCTCATAGAAAGAGGTTTTTCTTAGGCAAAAGAAAAAACTAACACACTCAATATTCTTCAACTTTATGTTTCTGTTTTACCTAAAATCTTATTTTCACAAAATCAGAGAGAGCATCAAAAGGTCAATCAATATGTTCTGTTATAACGAACAACTTCCCAACATACACAGCAGTGTTATATTCTAAAATTTAAAAAAACTTCCTCAAAATAAGCAATGTAATTTTTTTTTCAAATTTCATGAGTGGTTATTGATTGATCATGAAATTTCATCGAAGGTTCGTCAATAGATTAATCGTCGCGCCTCAAAGACACAAAAATTACATACAAATAGTACGGTTATATTCCCAATATTAAAAAAGTTTTCCTCATAAACAAGATAAACAATATATTTTATTTATTATTATTTATTTATTAATTAGATTATAAGAGGTCATGAAAAGTTGTTCACTAGGTCAATCGATGGGACTCGAAAACACGAAGAAATACATCACATACAGTCCTCGTGTATTTCCAATATTAAAAAAGTTTTCCTCATATAAACAAGATAAAAAATATATCAATAAAATTATAAACAGTTATTGTTGGATCATAAAAGGGTATGGAAGGTTCTTTAATAGGTCATTCGACGCGTCTCGAAGACGTAAACAAATATCAGATATAGTACTGTAGTATTCCTAATATTAAGAAAGTTTTTCTTATAAAGACAGAATGAACTATTTTTTTTAATCTTCATAAATCGGTACTGGTCGGTAATAAGATGTTCGGCAATAGGTCGATCGATGCATTAATAAACAAATTTGATAAATAACTGACCGTCTCAGTTGTTTATGACGAATTAAAGTGTAATTTCTACAAAAAAAGTATCCTGACCTGTGCCCGGTCGGCTCCCGACCATGAAATCTAACCAGGGTTCTCCCGGCCAGTAACCAGCCGGCTCCCGACTGGGTGATTCGAGCAAAATGTAGCCCGGCCGTCTCCCGACCGGTTCCCGGCCATGAAACCCAACCAAGTGTAGCCCGGCCGGGATCCGACCAGAAAACTTGTTGTAGTAGGGCCAACCAGGGCAATTTCTGCACAGGATTAGAAAAAAATTTAATTCAAATGATATTAGTATACATATAATAAATATACGTCACAATGTACGGACTATGTATTAGTATTAATAATACCTCAGTAAGCAAGTGTGTACTTTATCATTATTATTGAAATCGAGAAAGAAGGTTGGCTCTGCTATCATTCAGTTGAAATATTTTAATTTAGTGACCTTAGTAATTAGTAGACATCATTATTACTCCTGATACAAATGTTTCCAATCCGTCAAAGAGAAATGCTTTTAGAATAATTGATGGCTATTGAAAAGGCTTTATCTTTAAGCTTCTACATTGTCCATACATCAGGCATGAATTATTATTGTGATTATTATTATTAATTATTATTAATATCACATTATTATTACTAACAATTACGTTAAGTGCATTCCCGTCACTGGAAATTGAAGAGTTTCCAATAACTACTCCATCCATTGTATATTAAAAAATATAGAATAATTATGTCAATGAATAAAACTCTTCTAATTCGATTTCATAAATATTAGGTGTAAAAATAAGTTCTACCCATTTTAAGCAACTTTTTTTTCATTTATAAGAATCTAACAAAATGCAAGTATTAATTAGTATAGTGGCCACTGGCTTCTACTACTGTTTGCAAACGCTCAGGCAATTGATGGATTTCGTGGCGAAAGAAAGGTTGATCTTTTGACGCTAAAAAGTCATACACCATTTTTCGAACTTCAGCTTCAATTTTAATTTAGTGCTCAGCTGATCTGTTTTGTTTTATCGAAAAATCTGGTAATCGGACGGGGCAATTTTTTTCGCAAAACGGTTTAGTTGAAAAGAGTAACGTTCGCCAGTGTTACTATTTTCAATTGAACCGTTTGGCGAAAAAAAATGAAAGAGATGATATTTAGGGCACAGACGAAGACCAGTACAGCACGACAACGCTAGGCCACATAGAAGTTGCGTTGTCCCCCAAACCATAGAAGAATTGCAATTAGAAATTATGCCGCATCCGGCTTATTCTGCAGACATTGCCCCGTCCAATTACCACCTTTTTCGCTCGTTACAAAACAGGTTAGCTGAGCACCAAATTAAAATTGAAGTTGAAGTGCGAAAAATGGTGGATGACATTATAGCGTCAAAAGATCAAGCCTTCTTTCGCTATGGAACCCATCAATTGCCTGAGCGTTCGAGAACAGTAGTAGAAGCCAGTGGCCACTATATTAATTAATACTTGCATTTTGTTAGATTTTTATACATGAAATAAATGTTGCTTAAAACTGGTAGAACTTATTTGTACACATATTACTTGTTCTTTCATTCATAATAATTGGTTAAATTACATACATAGAGACTCGTATATCTATTATATGTGCCGGGAAAATAAATATTTAAAAAAAAAACATTTGCTCGATATATATAATTGTTCTACTTGCTTTATTTTGCAAATAAATGATACAAGTTAATGTGAACAGAGAAAATATATCGCAACCATTGTAATTATAATTAGTCTGGAAAAATAAGTAGGAGCATGATAAAATTTGATAATATTATTTATGAGTATAAATTACAAACTAAAATATGATTCAGCTCACAGCTAAATAAATCTTCTGGTATGTGTGAAGTGCAGTTTATAGAAAGTCGAACAAATAAAAATTACTTTTAGCGAATGCACAAACTCGAAATGCATACACGTACTAGTTCACAGTCAAAACTATGACCTGAGCAAATTGTTGATTGTTCAAATATGGAGAGTAAACTCCATGACGAATTATAAAATTTAGATTATTTGTTTGTGAGTGACGATAATAAATAGGAAATTACACAAATATCAATGATAATAGATACCTTAACTAATCGTAAAATTTATTGCACTTCAAATTTCTTATTTTATAATATTTATTATATGTGATAGATCAATTCGACTTCAATAACCAATGCTTTTAAATAAAGTTTTGAAAATGAAATGATTTTATATTACATTATTATCATAATGCGAAGGTACTAGTTGTATATGAAAACTGACTATCGCGGATTTCTTTAAATCATCACATGTCGAAACCCTCTGAATCTGAAAAAATAGGTTTCACGATGTTCTCTGTCGGTCTGTCGTTTTCGCTGTTGTCGTTAGTGTCGACGTTGTCGTCTGTTTACTGAAAAACTTTCAAAGGACTAATCGGAACTAATCAGATTGGATTAAGCTTTGTCACACGTTTTCAGGGACCGAAAAGAAAGGTCGAGTTCGGTAACCAGATTTTTTTGCCAGCGGTTCTGGTTGTAACCACAAAAAGAAAAAAAAAAGAAAAAATTTCATTTTTGATTTCATCCAAAAAAGATCTACGAATTTTTTATTAATAATTTGTCGATAGGGCGCGTAGTTTTTGTTCTTAGCGTAAAAAAATAACATTACAAATAAAAAAATTAAATTTTTGGAAAAATTGCGCAAGATACGATAAAAACTAAATGAACAATAATTGTGAACACGAAAATGATCTGCACATTTTTTATTATTCATTTTTTGATAGGATTCGTAGTTTTTGTTTAATCGTAAAAAATAACATCAAAAATACAAAAAATTAGATTTTTGGGAAAACGACACAAGTTACGAAATAAAATGAATAGACAAAAGTTCATAACCAAAAAAGTCTACGAGTTCTAAATTACTTATTGAAAGGGCGCGTAATTTTTGTTTTCCTTGTGAAAAAATACATGAAAAATAAAAAAATTAAATTTTTGAAATAACCGATGCAAGGTACTTTACTAGAGTGCAGAAATGTAGAAACAACATAAAGGCATTCTCTGCCAAAGATGTATATTATAAAGGATCTGCCTGCACTAATAAAACACCTTAACAACAAGGTCGTACTCATGTATTTTAACACAACACTAACTGCCTTAGAGGTGCAAACTCTTGTGTATTAAGCAGCTGTGGCAGCAGTTAGAACGTTGGGCCGCAAAACTAGGCCTACAAACGCAATCTTTGCCCAAGGCAGGGATCAGGATCCACCAGGGAAAATCAGGTTGGATTAGGCATGAAATAAAGAAAATATGGAGAAATGTAAAACATGCATCCATTCATCATATAGTGATTTCGGCTACAGGCAATGTGCACGCAAGATGCACTGAACATGTTGAGCATTCAGGAGTCAGTAGGATAGGAAGATGGTAGCTCTAAGAAAGCATTCAGAGACGACTGTCGTCACCTTTCACGCTCGCGACCGCTGTGTCAGGACAACAGCGGTAAAACACGAACTCCAAACTACGAGTATACCATGCACCTTATTTTGTTCCTACTACAGCATCATCAGAAAAGATTTAAAACATCGTATTTTATTAGTTTATAACATCCTCATCTCATTCGGCGCTTGACTTACTATAAGTTCACTTTACGAAGGCCCCTCCAAAACAGCTGTACATTTTTGGAATTTTCACGTAAAAGAAAAATCACATGAAAACATAGCTTATACCATGATAAAAAGTACTTTATTGCGCTTAAGACGAGTCCCCATTTGTGTATGTACAAAAATTTGTTTGGAAAGTATCCTTCGCGAAAATATGAAAACCTTGGCTTTTACGTGTCACTCTGTCGTTGTTTGACTCTCGATGACGGCATCTTTGAATTGAAAGATGTGAAAAATTTGTAGAAAATCATGTAGATGCTTTTATATTTTGACTATGCATACGTGAAAACGAAATATCAATATATTAATAACAATTAACGTAAAGTGCATTTCAAGATGACTGTACTATATCTCGTAATTTATGTATTAGAGAGTTATATTTTGGCTCAAATTGCTTTTAAAATTCCAACAAAGGCAATCGAATAATAATTAGGAACGACAGTCTTGAAATCTATTAATTAAGAACTAATAATCCTGGAAGACCGATGGATGATAGTGTGGGTGTGAGAACACAGCAAGTACCATAGCTAAAAGGTCACCTGGGGTGTCTGCTCATTCATAAAGTGCAGCCTTTTTCTGAAAAGAGGAAAAAGATACTTTGATTTCCAATGGCTTTTCGTGCAGTAGCTATGTCTTTTCAATGAACAGACCCATTAGCTATGGTATTTTGCTGCGTCCTCTCACTTATTTGTTATTAACTAGTAGGTTTCAAGTTAGTTATTCCTCATTATTATTTAATTGCATTTGTTGAAATTTTCCAAGCCATTTGAGCCGAAATATAACTCTCTACTACGTATATTACGAGAGATAGCACGGTCATCTTCAAATGCATTTTTTGTTAATTGTTATTAATATATTGAAATTTTGTTTTTACGTGTGTATAGTAACAATATGCAAGCATCTATATGATTTTGTTCAAATTTTTTACTTCGTTTAGTTTAATGATGTCTTCATCGAAAGTTAAGCAACGACAATGACGCGAGAAAACCACGGTTTTCATCTTGTCATGAAGGATATTATCCAAACCAATTTTTGTACAGAAACAAATAGGGCCTTGTCTTATGCGCAATAAAGTAAGCTTTATCATGGCATGAGCTGTGTTTTCATGCGATTTTTCTTACGAGTAAATTACAAAAATGAACAGCTATTTTGGAGGGGCCTTCGTAAAGTCAACGGATAGTATAGTTAGCGATGGATGACGAAAAACCGGGCTCACCCGAGAACAAGTTAAAAAAATCTGCCCGCTCAGCGGCCACATACTCGCCGCGCGCCTCGCGCGCGGCTCGCTACGCTCGCAAGTTTGAGCGCGCCTAGGGCGCGCGGTTGTTGTATCTCGCGCTCGCTAATTTATGTACCTCGCGCTACGCGCTCGGATGCTTTTTGCCTCGCGCTTCGCGCTCGGCTTTTTTCGGTTTTCGCACATCGTGCTCGGCGTAGATAAAAAGAAGAAATTTACTTGCAAATATTATAAAATAAACAAAACCTCTACGTTTCAAGTGATTGTTAAATTTGTTTTTATTTTAGATTAAAAAGGAAGTTTATTTACTTAAGGCTCTGTCGGCCTTAAGGAACACATTCTCATTACAATACCCACACACTTTTTTGAAGTCCAAATAAAAACGCTTATTTGCTTAAGAAAGTTTTGGTTTACCTTACTGAAAATTCTACCAAAAAATCGAAAATTCCGTTTCTCGTCAAACAGGGATTGTTTTATTCATATAAAACTACATTTAATTTTTTTACATAAAACCAATACCTTCTCATGAAGAGAATGGTAAAATTTGATTTTTTGTTTATTTTATAGCTTCATATTTCACGAATAAAACAAAAACTACGCGTCCTATAAAAAAAATAATCAACAACAAATTTGTTGTTACGATAATCTTGTAGAGCTTGCAAAAAGCAACGTTTTTCTTTTCTTGAATTTTTTTCATATCGTGCGTTTTTTGGCTTAAAATGTTGATTTCCGTTTGTTTTTTTTGGATTTTGAAAATGCTATAAATCTGATAGTTTTCTTTTTATCGGAAAAAGTCGTGAGGATAAATTTCTCAGGTTTTTGAGTACTACGAATTTCCTTCCATAGAATTTTGAAATTTTGAAAAAAAATGATTTCAGAAATTTTGAAAATGCTCTAACTTTTTGAATTTTCATAAAAAATAGCTGGCTAACGAGCTTAGGGGGTCTCAAAACGTGTAGATTTGATGAAAACCGACTAAGTCAAGTTTTACATAAAACCAATACCTTCTCATTAGGATGAGAATGTAAAAAAACGTGGAGATTTGATGAAAACCGACCAAGTCAAATTTTACATAAAACCAATACCTTCTCATTATGAGAATGTAAGAAAAAAGAGGCAGAAACCACCATTGTTTTTTATGTCACTTTTATAATGATTTTTTGATTTTTTATATTTTCCACGACACTGCAGTAGTATGTACATGCCTTAGGGGGGCGCCTGATAGGGTGGGCGCCGGCGGGGTTTCCCGCATCCCAACCTATGGCCAGTCCGCCACTGCCCTACAGTAGATAATGATCCTACAATAGGTAATCATTAACTAAAAATACTAATAAATGTTAAATAATAAATTTAATGTAATTAATATTTAATATACGATTCGTGTTAATATACTAAAATTATAATTGATTATTTTACTTATATTTGTGCTTACTGTAGGACCATTATCTACTGTGGTGTAGTTTCCCCTATATAATGTTTCACAATTCTTTAAAATCTGTGAAAATACCTTGAAATATTTTTAAGTCCTTTGAAAACTCATTATATTACTGAAGTAATTTGAAAATTCCTTGGTATCTTTTAAAATATCATGAAAAATTTCAAATCTTTTAAAATGTTTTGAAATCTCTTAAATTTTTTTTTGCTCTTGAAAATTCTGTGGAATTTTTAAAAATACCCTAAAATCCTCAAAATCATGTAGAATTCATTTAAAAATAACCAATACCTTCTCATTAGGATGAGAATGTAAAAATACCAATTTTCAAGTACCATGAGCATTAATCATGATTATTTTATAGTTTTAATTGTTAGAAATAGTATTGAGAACACAAAAACAGTGAAATATTGTGAAAAAACACAACCGAGATGAAAAATAAAGTAAATAAGCAAAGTTTCGATGAGAATGTACCCGCTTATCGGGACGATTTTTTCACTGTTAATGTTATTTTTTACCAATAAAACAAAAACTACACATCCTATCAAAAAGTGACCATTAACAAATTTGTAGATCTTTCTTGAGTGCACAAATTTTGTTGGATCATCATTTGTCGTATCTCTCATAGTTTGACCGTAAAATTGATTTTTTGGATTTTTCATTATTTCTTGTGCAATAAAAATGTGAATTTTTGATTTTTCAAGAAAATGGAAAAAGTTGTTATAATAATCTTATATGGCGTGCAAAAAGAAACACTTTTCTTTTCTTGACTTTTTTTTGTATCGTGCGTTGTTTGGCTGAAAATGTGAATTTTCGTTTCTTCTTTTGGATATTGAAAATGCTGTAACCCTGAAAATGTTTATTTTATCGAAAAATGTCAAGAAAGAAAAATATTTGAATTTTAGATTACTATAAGCGGTCGTACATATAATTTTCAAATTTTGAAAAAAATGGTCTCAAGAATTTTTAAATGCTCTCATTTTTTGAATTTCCATCCAAAATGGCTGGCTAACGAACTTGTTCTTTTTTTAGGGCTTCAAAAGATGTGCCAAAGCTTAATCAAATCTGATCATTTTTTCGAAAGTTATCGTGCCTTCAGACAGACAGAATGACAGTAATTTTTATTATTATTTTATTAATTATTATTATTCATGAATAATAATATTTATTATTAGATTATTCACTAATTTAATTCAGTATTACGAAACATATAATAATATGGATAATATACAAATTAAAAACGTTGCAAACTTGAAGTCAAGCAAGTATTTTTATTTAAATGATTATTTATCGCAAGTTATGAAATTAAAATTTCTAAATTACATTGCTTTGTGGTTAAAAAACGCACCGATCGTATATAATTATCTGCCTATCTTTGGTAATTTATTAAATATCTGGAAACAAATATAATTGAGGACGTCGAATGCTGATTCTCAATTATTCTAATCTATTTCTATGTAAAACTAGAAATATAAATATTCAAAAGCATGTTTCAAATATAATTTGCATGTTTCAAAAATAATATAATATAATTATTTTAGTAACCAATTTGTTCAAAAATTCATTTAATTGAAAATTGATAATTTTGGTTTGAAAATTGCAGAATTTGGTTGAAATTATTTTTATTTCTTGATTGGGAGATCTTCCTTGCTTGCAAATGTGTTTTCCTGGTTTCAAAAATTCATCGTTTTTGGTTGAACATTAATTTTCGCGACTGAAAATGTAATTTTTCTATTTCCTTGAAATTAACCTGCTATTTTATTGAAAATTTAACTGTTTCGTTGAAAATTTAATTAGTTTTTTTTTGGGGGGGGGGGCAGTTAATGCCCAAAGATACTTTAGGGTGGCTGAAAATTCAAGAATTGAACTGATGACGATTCCCTTGACGCGTTATTGCAAAGATTCCTAAATACTTTTCCAATACATGGATTTTTCCCCTAAAACTTATAATATTTCAATTCAATTATTTCAATTATTTTAATATTAATATTCCAAACAGGAAAAAATCCAATATATATATGTTGATTCTTAATAAAATTAAGAAATGCTAACAATTACTTATGGCGAAAAAATCTAGATGTAAAGGAGAACTTTTATAATTATATAAATCGGTAGGTATACAATTTATATCGCTCCTTCATATATCGGAACAGATATTTATAAAAATTCGCTGGATCAGTATACTAAGCCTGGTTGAGTTTATCTTAGTTTTCGTTGTAGCTTTCCTCGTTATAGTTTTCAGTCCCTGTTTCATCTCACCGACACATTTTTATTTTATTTCATGCATCCGTATAGGATCCGCGATTCAATGAGAAACGTTCTGTAATACAATGCTTCAAAATATCACGGTAAAATTATCTGACATTCCATTTTTCAGTTGAATAAATCTGGAAAGAAATGGAATTGAAAGAGCATGAAATTTTAAAGCTTCTTAACTTCAAGAGAGGCATTTATGAAAGTAACAGACTTTCGAGAGCTGAAAAATATATTAGAACAAATTCATTTTTAATCGCGCAGGCAGTCCATGCTCAAGTGACAGAATCATTTTCCATTTAAATATGTTGTGAACAAAAATTGTTGTCGAAGTTAGGAGTATTTAAATTTAAAAATTTTCAAACGCGAATTATCAAACAATGGTCCAAACTCTTGTTAAAAATGTGACATTTCTTAATCTTATATGTGTTTACCTTTTCCTCCCTGATTCTAATATAATTCACGCGCCGAATGCAAAAACTAGATATACAATTATTTTCCTTTAGTGGGGAGGCCACTGAGCACTTAAGAATCTTAAAGAAGAATCACTCAACAAAAAACTTTGTAGCTTTTTAGTTTTTGAATCATTTATATAAAAAATGTTTTTTTCTCTGACTAAAATATATTTCCGTTTTTCACTTCAACTCGCGATTAAATGGGAATGCTTTGATATTACATTCTCATCTCAATGAGAAGGTATTGGTTTTATGTGAAAACTGACTATCGCGGATTTCTTCAACTCTCCACGTTTCGAAACCCCCTGAATCCGAAAAACCCGGGCTTAAGATGGTGCTGTCTGTCGTCGTCGACGTTGTCGTCTCTATGCCGGATAACTTTTGAAAAACTACTCGGATAGGTATATGCTTTGGCGCACTTCTGGAAGGTGTAAAAAGAAACGAGTTCATTAGCCAGCTAGTTTGGATACAAATTCAAAAAATTAGACCATTCTGAAAATTTTTGAGATAATTTTTCTTCAATATTTAAAAATTCTATATACGGCGATTAATGGTGCTCGAAAAGTTGAACAATTTATTTCTGCGACTTTTTTCGATAGAAGGAAAATTATTAGAGTTATGGCATTTTCAAAATTCCGAAAAACAAACGAAAATGAAAATTTTAAGCCAAACAACGCACGATATGAACAAAAGTCGAAGAAAAGACAAACGTTGCTATTTGAAAGCCCTACTAGACTATCATAGCAACTTTTTGAATATTCTTGACAAATCGGAAATTCAAGTTTTGATGCGTAAAAAATTATGAGAAATAAAGAATTCTATTTTGCGGTCAAACTATGCAAGATACGAAAGAAGATGAATAGACAAAACTTGTGCACCCAAAAAAATCTAGAAACTTGTTATTAATCACATTTTGATAGGAAGCGCGGTTTTTGTTCCATTCGTAAAAAACAATATTAAAAATAAAAAAATGAAATTTTTGGACAAACGACACAAGCTACGAATAAAATAAAAGAACTAAAGTTGTTTACACAAAAAGAGCTACAAATTTCATTGTTAATAATTTTTAGAAAGGATGCGTCGTTTTTGTTTTATTCGTAAGAAGTAACATTAAAAATAAAAAAAATTATTTATTGGACAATCGACACAAACTGAAAGAATTAATAAACAAATGTTGTTCAACCAAAAAAGAGGTACAAAGAAAATTAATAAACAAAACTTTTTCGAGCAAAAAATATCTACACATTCGTTATTAATTATTTTTCGACAGGATCCGTATTTTTTGTTTAAATCGTAAAAAATAACATTGAAAATAAACAAATTAAGTTTTTTGGAGAGCGACACATAGTGCAATAAACTGTGAATTAACACAATTTTCTCTTTTAAAGGATGCCCACTTTTTTAAGTATAAAAACAAGACAATGGAAACACATATGTCTCAATATCAATACATATCATAAACTATAATAATATATATTTACTTAAATGATACATTTTGCAGGGTGGTTGTGAATTAAAATTAGTGGAAAATAAGGGACAAATATTAAAGTAATCATGAAAAATAAAATTTGTACATTATCTTGCAATATCTGAATAAGCAATCCCAGGCCGAGGTACAAAAGTAAATTTAATATGCATTTTATATCATAGTGTTGGACATAATGTAGAAAAGTTCGCACTTTGGACAAAATTGAGTACGAATCATAAGATGCGTGATGCGAATGTGTTCGTTAAAGCCGAAGGAGCTCCAAGAAAAGAGAAATCTCCATCTCCAAATTACAGTTGTCGATGCTTGACCTTTAATTTTTAGAGGTCTATGCACAAATGTGGATGAAGTACAAAGACCGAGCGCGTAGTGCGACGTAAATACACTACCCAACGCGAAGCGTGAGATAAATTTTGTATTGAGCGCGAATCGCGAGACTCAACATACGTGCGCCCTAGGCGCGCTCAAACTTGCGAGCGAAGTGTGCATTACCATATTCTACGACCGATGAGGTCTATGAGACCTCAGGTCCATGGTTAGTGTAAAATTTAAAATACGTCCATACATAAAGATTTAAAGAAAGTTAATAATTTATTTACGAGGCGTTGCATAATTCGTGTGCAAACAACTTTAATCGTTTCGCGAGTTAAGCGAACTTTGAGCAAGCGAAACCTATCAATGAGAAAGTTATTCAGCAAGATTCAAAGAAGCTTTCCAGAAAGTTTGGTCTCAGTTGAAATAGTATTTGACAAACTGTTGATATTTTACTTTCCCAGTGCGATCGATTATCTACTGCGTAGCTTCAAGCCGTCGTCTGCCTTGGAGCCCCCCCCCCCACCCCCCAGGTGAAAAATTCTGTAGTCCGCCGGAGTTCACCACGCACTGGCGCAGTACTAGTCTAGTACGGGTCACCAGTATAGGGTGACGGCTGGCTCCACGATCGGGGCAGTACTATGTCGACAGCATAAATATTTGAAAATTGAAAGATATGCGTTTAAAATATGGTAAATGTGTTTTAAAATGTCGAAAAATAAATGTAAATGTAAATGTTGACAAAAAATTACATTTTTTATAATCCCTAATCGTTTTAACATGGTCTAAAACATCTAGAAAGCAAAACGTTACACAAAAGTTAAAAAAAATTTGTTATTAAAAAAATTGTGACAGGGCGCGATAAAATTTGTAGGTTCCGTCGATAAAGATTTTGAATGCTTATTAAAAATAACATTTTATATCATTATAAAAAGTTGTAAAATGGTCGAAAATACGAAAAAAACGAAATATTACACGAAGGAAAATTGTAATGGACTTGAAACATTTATTAAAAAAAAAATTTTATCCATATTTTCGTTAACAGTTTATTTATTTCATATTTATATAAAGTCTTGTAAAGAATTTCATGTAGCAAGAATGGGCAATGAAAGAACAGTGGCGCAAGTTTTAAGAGGGAAACCGATTGGTAAGAGACCTCTGGGCAGACCGAGAATCAGATGGGAGAAAAATGTAAGGGATGATCTAAAAGAACTAGGACATGATTACTTAAACTGGATGGAGGATGCACAGGATAGAGATGCGTGGCGGTTTCGGGTAGATGAGGCGATGAACTTTCGAGTTCGAATCGCTAATCGCTAATCCCTAGGCGTAGTAGTGAACAAGTGTAAACTGTTGACCATCAAGCAGCACTGGACGCAAAAAATAAGATCTCTTTCAACAGCGAAACAGCGCCTTGAACGGCGAGTAAAGTGGATTCAGGAAAATTCCACCTTTTCTACTCATCCTTCCCGTCTGTTCAATAAACCGTCACGTGCCGCTAAAAATCCGCCTAGTCGAGAAGAGATTCAAGTCTTCTGGGAACAAGTATATGGAGAAACTTATCAGCTAAATGAAGAGGCTTCAGATATATCACTCTTTCGTAACTTTTGCCAAAGGCAAAGGTT
>CAKNYM010053955.1:0-15465 GCA_932195095.1 Andricus curvator | reverse complement strand
ATTGATGGCATTAAAAATATGCTTGGTCAAAGTTACATTACTTTTGAAGACTAATTTCTAGTTTGTAACTATTATTTTACAATTGAAAAGTAAGATTTCAATGCACAACGCTTCTTTTATAATATAATGCAAAATTTATTTCCAAATTTTTACTGGATATCAAGTATATTTTGAAAGTATCCCAATGAAACGTTTCAAATAGAGCATTTTCGACATTTCAAACTTTATTGTTTCCACTTCGTGCGGCTACTATATCAGAAACTATTTTTGACAATTATTACTTGTGTGGCATGCCTGGATTCATAAACGAATAATGTGGAAGGGATTTCTAAAGATAATTGAAAAGGAAATAAATCTTTAAAGATCAACTGGGATTGAAAATATTGACCGATTTCTTTCAATCTTTTTTTGATTTACTCGTAATAATATAACGAGACTAATGCAGTCTATTACAATTTAATCAGGTAATATTGTACAAAATTTGGATTTTTCTCCGCTGTGTCTAATCTCAAACAATGGGAAGGTCGCGGGAGGCCAAAAACCGTCCGCTCGACAATCTGCCCCCTGCCGCAAGGGTACCGGTTTCCAGACAATGCCTGACCCAGGCCGACTGTCCCCTGAAAATGACTTTATTGCAGGAAATTTTTTTCACACTTTTTTTCCGATGCACCCTTTTTTCCTGAAAATATTCCTACGGTGATTGGCTGTCGAAATTTTTTTTTCACTAACAAGCTCCACCTTTTTGGGCGTGCTTATCATAGTTCTGTCTCTCTCGCACACTCAACTCAGAATTCCCACGGGTGTCCCCAGCCCTCTTAAGACTACCAACTGCTAAGCGATAGATTTGGGTATAGATGTAGGTTCTAAACCCCGTAGCTTTAGGAATTTTTTTGGTAATATAATGTTTAAAATGTAATATATGTATTTATTCTAAAAAGGACCAATAATATTTATAGACAAAATACTCTCAATCAATTAATATTTATTTTTAAAACTCCTTTTTGTCATACCTTTAAAGTATATCAATAGTGGGTGATAAAGTAGATGCGTTCTAAAAACAACTAAATGATATTTCATCATTTTTTAAATGAATTCTGGCATTTTCGTACGCCAGCAGTTGGCCAGTACAGAACCAGTACTGATGTGCAGTACCGCGCTGCTACCGCACGCCAGTATTGCGGGGCATTACCAGCCATCAGAGGTGTTTTAATACGAAGACATTAAATATGGAACATCATGGTTTACATTATTTCTTTTTTTTTCTTACTAATGCAAATATTTGAATGTTGCCATTTCTAGAAACATGAACTTTATAGAAGTCTTTGAAATAAGGAATCTGTACATGTTTCCTTCCTTTTATCCCATGTGTCTTTTGTCTGACCTCTATTTGCAAACATACTTGCATATCCTTTTTAATTGTCTTCAACCAAAAATAATTGTTGAAACATTATGTCATATTTTATTTATTTCAAAACTTTGATCTAAATAAGTAATATAAAAGCTGTAAAAAATGTTATTATATAAATAGATTGAAGTTTTTTATTCGAAAAAATTAAAGAAAATTTGTAGAATAAACCTACCATTGTTTTAAAGCGATAATAATAAGATTTAACTGAAAAACCCGGATAAATTAACCAGTGAATATAGCTAGAATTCTTCTGAGTAAAAGGTAAATCTCTTCTATATTATGTGTTTAATTGAATAATTAATATATAACAATCAAAATCTGTGCTGAATGTAGCATTTCCACTTTTAATTCCTTTGTTTTATTTACCTTCTTGAATTTAATTATTATTTACTTTTATTTGGATACTACATTTCTTTAAACAATTTTCATTTGTTTAAACAATTTTAATTTCTTTAAACAATTTTCATTTGTTGAAGGCTGGTGACCGTCTCAGCATAAAACACCAACCAATTGAGACTCTCGGTTTCCATTCTCTGTCCCCCCCCCCCCCCCCTAGTAACAGAAGTTTTTGTGGGACTGACGTTACAAATAGACTCTCCGCCATAGATGAATCACTGCTTAATTTGGACATGATTCCGACTCGCAAAACAAATTTTACGCATAAAGGTGATAGTGCGGTGTCCAATCTAAACAATGAATAATATAGACAATAAAATAGCCTCGGAATGAACTGAAACTTTGATTGACGAAATGCATACACACGGTAAACGTAAAGGTCGAATTTCAGGCGATGAATGGAGACTGGGTGTTTGGAATGCTAGAGGAGTGAATGATCCTAAGGTAAGAGAACTACGAAAAACTATGCACGTAAGGAAACTAGATATTCTATGTGTACCTGAGACGAAGAAAAAGGGTTGCGAAAGTAGAAACGTAGAAAATGGGGTGTTGGAAGGCGGTTTTGAAATATGGTCAGGAGTAGGTAGTGGATCACATGGTAGTCAAGGGGTTGGTTTAATTATGAATGCAAAAGCAAGACAGTATCACAAAGATAATGATTTTGTATCTCCCAGATTGTTGTGGGCTAGAATGAAGGTAGGAATCAGAATATTATTTATCATAGCGTGCTACGCCACAGCTGATAGCAATTCTAGAGAAGTCAAAGACGCATTCTGGGACACTTTAAATGATACAATAAGTACTTGCGATCAAGGTGAAAGAATAATTCTGCTAGGAGATATGAAGAAATGGGTCGGCGTCCAACATCAGGATACAGATACAGAAAGGGTGCTAGGTAAATTTGAGGATGCAACAAGAAAAAATTATAACGGGGAAAAATTAGTTAGCTTATGCTTAGAAATGGGCCTATTGATTACCAATACTTGGTTTCGACATAAAATGATCCACACGTACACCTGGTGTAAAGGAAATAATCGCAGTGTAATTGACTTCGTTATTGCGGATGAAAGACTAAGAGAACTAGTAAAACATACAAGAGTCATGAGGGGTTCTGAATGCAATACTGATCATTACCTTCTAGTCTCGAAAATAAACTTAGGGCGAGAATGGAGAAGCAAGAGAACCAAAAAAACGAAAGAAACGCGAATCACGATTGAAAATTTACAGAACCCGGAAGTGCGAATAGATTTTCAGAATAAGATAAACGAACGCATAGATAGGAAAACTTGAGAGGCGCTTAGAAGCAATAAAGATATAAAGCGCGCATGAACTTTGTTTCGGGATATTATTGTTAAAACAGCGATTGAAGTGTGTGGTACGGCAGCGGTAGGAAGAAAGTCTGGTGTTGCGTGGTGGAATGATGAAATGCAGGCAGCCCGGCAAGAAAAGAAAAAAGCCTACAAGAGAACATTGAACATCACAGGTCTTAGCGATGAGGAGAGGAAAGCAGACGCATTTGAAAACCCAATTGAAAAAATTTGTGTCACTGAGGTTAGATATATAATGAAGAACTTAAAAACTGTAAGGCTGCTGGTGTAGACAGTATTATCGCTGAAATGCTTAAATACGGTGGCGAGTACATACCTCAGAGGTTGTGCGAATTGATAAATTTATGTATCGAGGCGGGAGAAGTCCCAGACGACTGGAGAAAAACGATTATCGTAACAACATAGAAAAGAAAGGGAGATAAAAGCAACTGCAATAAAAACAGAGGTATCAGCTTATTAAGTAACGTAAGTAAAAGTAGGAAAGAATTTGAGTGACTGGTTCGATATTATGCAAGGCGTGAAACAAGGATGCGTTATGTCCTCATGTCTATTTATCATATTTATGGATAAGTGTTAAAGAATGGCCCTCTTCGACAAAGAAGGTGCAGATCTCGAAATAGTGAAGGTACGCTGGTTAGCTTTCGCAGATAACAAGATTGTTATGGCAGAATCAATCGAGAACACGCCTATAGGGCTGGTCACTCGACGGAGACGGCCCTAATCGGAGCAGTGAACCAAATTGAAGGTCAACTGAAGGAGAAACGCCTTGCGATTGGAATCTTTATGGACACCGAAGGAGCCTTCAATAACACCTCTGGAGAGGTGATCAGGGCGGCCATGATTGCACATGGTGTGCCTACGGCAGTCGTGGAATGAACGTGCCATATGTTGGCCAACAGGAATCTAACCACGACTAAGGGTAATGTCACTCTAAGTGGAACCATTGACTCTGAATGTCCGCAGGGGGGAGTTTTATCGCCCTTTCTGTAGTGCCTGGTAGTGGATGAATTGCTTCATCTACTCTCGAGTCAGGGTCTTCACGTCATAGGCTATGCGGACGATATATTAGCTATCGTACGCGGTCAGCATCTGGATGTGCTCTTAGGAGTAATGCAGCAAGCACTGATGATAGTAGACTCATGTTGCAAGAAAACTGGATTATCGGTTAATCCGAGTAAGACAGATGCGGATGTTTTCACCAGAAGGTACAAGTGGGGAACTACGAGTACATTGAAACTTGGAGGACAACAACTGGAAATCAAAGAACGAGCCAAATATCTAGGAGTAATTCTGGATAAAAAGCTGTCATGGAATGAGCACCTGGAAAACAAGTGCAAGAAGCTAGTAGCGACCCTATGGCTCTGTAGGAGAGCCATAGGGAAAAGCTGGGGCCTGAAACCAGAGACACTTATGTGGATTTGCATAGCGATCTTGCGACCCATGTTAACCTATGCGGCGGTAGTCTGGTGAAGCAGGGTCGAGCTGTCCACTGTGAAGTCTCGACTGGAAAGGATCAGGGGACTGATTTTGAGAGGCGTCACTGGAGCTTCGAAGTCGACACCCACGATGGCACTGGGGGAACTAATAGTCTTAGAGCCCCTCCATCTTACCATCAAGGCCGTGGCTGCGAAGGCGGCCTGGAGGCTAAATTTGGTAAATGACAGAAGAATCTCGACAGCAGTGAAGATCCCAGTCGACATCACGAGAAGGCCGACCCTGAACATGCCCAGGGACAAAATGGTCACTCGCCACCTCTTCGACAAGAAGTATCTAGTTAGCCTATCCAAGAAGGAGGAATGGGTTAACGGCGACGCAGACCTGCCCTGTGATAGAGACAACTGGTTTACAGATGGCTCCAGGAACGAGAAGAAGGCAGGAGCCGGCTTATATCGTAGAAGGAATGGAATGGGCTTCACAATTGAGATGGGGTCCTACGCCACAGTTCTACAATCTGAGATTATGGCCATACTCCAGTGTGCCTATAAGGCAAGGGAGTACGGCAATAAAAGGAACATCCGTATCTGCTCAGACAGCAGGGCTGCTATACTGGCCTTGAATGGAACAATGACTACGTCGTTATTAGTATTGCAATGCTTTGAAGCACTAAATACGTTAGCGACCGAAAACCGAGTCACTCTGCTATGGATCCCTGCACACAGTGGTATCAAGGACAATGAGATATCGGATAGGCTATCCAAGCTAGCAGCAGGATGAAATTTTACTGGACCCGAGCCAGTGGTAGGTATTTCCAGCAGGTCAGTCACTGAAGTAATTAACAGTTGGCTGACTCAGGAACATCAGAATAAGTGGGACTTGGTTTCTGGTTGCAGATAGGCCAAAACACTCTTGGGCTCAAAGCTTAACTCCAACCGAGCTAGGGAAATACTCAAGCTCGGGAGGAATGAAATTAAGGTCCTAACAGAACTATTCATAAGACATGGGAAGTTAGGATATCACAGATATAAGATAGGGCTTGCAGAAAGTCCCCTCTGTCGTCTGTGCGGAAAGTATAATGAGACATCTACTCACATCCTTTGTTACTGACCTGCGATTGCGGGGAAACGTCTAACACGCATAGGTAATTATTTTATCAGTGAGTTGGAGGTATCGGCCAATAGCGTGGCTGCGGTCCTCTCCCTATGGAGAGGGCTATGTGGTCATGCTTAGGCTTACAAGGGGATGCAACGGGATTACCCAAGCGTCAGGGGCTGCTAAGGTCTCAACCCAGAACTAATAATAAATCAAATGTATACAAGCATGAAGAACATGGGCCTCCAAATTAACGTAAATAAAACAAAAATCATGGTGTTTAAAGGAAAAAGTGAGAAAACAATGTGCAACGTTGTCCTAAATGATGATAGATTAGAAGAGGTTGACAAGTACGTATATCTGGGTAGCCTATTCACTGGCGACGGCAAAATAGATGGGGAGTTAGATAGGCGCATAAATGAGGGTAAGAAGGTTATTGGTAGAGCAGGTTCCATTCTCAGAAATAAAGACATATCAAAAAAAGCTAAAATGGTCATCCATAATTCTATATTTGTACCGACTGTGCTATACGGAATGGAGACATGAGCCTGTCAAGAAAAGGACAAGAGTAAAATTAACGCGATTGGCATGAAACCTCTGCGCACAATATGCGGGAAAACGCTGATGGACAAAGTCCGAAACGAGATAATCCTCAAAGAATGTGATGCAAAAGAGACAATAGTTGACACATGGGAAAGAAATCAGTTAAGATGTTTCGGTCATCTTGAAAGAATGAAAGATGAACGACTGACCAAACAAGTGTATAAAGATAAAGTAAATGGCAGAATGCCCACAGGTAGACCGCCGACAGAATGGTTAGAATCTGTGAATGAGACACTAATCCGAAGAGACATAAGAAGCCATAGAAACAGGAGAGCTTGCATACAAAAATGCATGGACGTGAAGGAAGCTAGAGTAGTATGCCAGGACAGAAAAGTGTGGCGACAAATTGTTTGTAAAAAAGAGTGCCAGTAGAGCGAATAACGCCTGAAACAAAAGACCTTGGATACTAATGGGCCTAAGTGGGGAACCACATATAACAATTTTGTGAGGCTCTTCACTTGTGGTGATCGCTAGAGAGATTGATCAGCAACCTGGGTCGGAGCAGTGTTGCGGAACAAATTCGTCATTTAAATAAATAACACGAGAATTCTAGATCAATCTAAAAAATCTATACCCCCAACCTCACATTACTCCCTTCCTCACCGAGTAAGTCACGCCTTCCCCCAGAGGGAAATGGCTCAGTGGTATAATAATAATATTAAATAAATAAATATTTATATTCGCGGCTAGAGACGATGTCATCTTGCGTAAATTTCGCGCTCTTGCTTACCTTCTAGGACAGAAGGAGCAGAAGTGGATGACGTACACGTTTCAGCTGCGTCGGGATTGGTTGCTTTAAGGAACCATGATCGTAGCTTCCGGAGCCTACAACTTCTTATAATAAAATAATAAATGTTTTCTCGGTAAATCGTGAAACGTTATTTTTTTCTACAATTAATGACACAATTAACGAATGTTAAAAGTAATATTTTTTTGCTTAAGATATTTTGCAATTATATAAACAACTATTAATCATTCATTTGCGCCTGTTCATAGGAAAGGTGGAGAAAAGTCTAGATTTTTCGAATCTCTCACACTATGTTGCTTAATATTCAGTATTCCCTTATCTCAGAACTTATACCCTATATTGTTCAAACAATAATAATTTATTAAAAAAATTAAAATCAACTGCTCTAAGTAAAGTATAGTGTTTTTTCTTCTTAAAATCACCCCTGTAGATAATTGCAATCTGTGAACTGAAAATAATAATTTACATGTAGATATTTCCTGAAGTATATATAGTTTTTATTTTCTATAAATCACCCCCGTAGATAATTAGAATCTGTCAACTGAAAATAATTCGCATGTAGATATTTCCTAAAGTATATGAATGAAACAGGACAGAGAAGTAATTTTTTAAATTATAATTTTCTGTCAAGTATATGATTAAAATTTTATGTATAGATTTCCACATTGTGCTTTGTTTCGCTTAAAATGTTAATTTTCGTTTTTTTGGGGGGATATTGAAAATGCTATAACTCTGACAATTTTCTTTTCATCAAAAAAAGTCGTAGGGATAAATTGTTCAGATTTTTAAGTCCTACAGATAGTCGTACATGGAATTCCTCAATTTTGAAAAAAATTGTCTAACAAATTTTAAAAATGCTTTTACATTCTGAATTTTTATCCAAAATAGCTGATTAACGAATTCGATCTTCTTTTTGGCCCCTGAAACTGTGTGCCAAGGCACAATCCAATCCGATTAGTCTTTCAAAAGTTATCCGGCATACAGACGACGACGACAGACAGAACGACACCGACGTAAAAACTATTTTTTCTGACTTAGGGGGCCTCAAAATGTCGACATTTGATGGAACTCACGAAAGTCATTTTTCAAGTAAAGTCAATACCTTCTCATTATTATGAGAATGTAAAAAGATAATGAATATTTGTATGAAGTTTTGTATTTGTTTTGAGAAATATTATGTTTTTATATTAAAATATACTTACTTAACGCTTCTTCTTCGCGAGCACGTTTTTTCCTCTGCTCAATAGTTTCCAAGCGTTCCTTATCTTTTGTATCTACTGCTGTACTGTAAGTCCTAACTGAAGCAATGTAACCTTCTAGAGTTCTTTTTTTCTGATTAATCAAAAATTCCTCAACTTTTTTCGAGACTTCATTACTCTGCAGCACTCCATCAGCCGCTATGTCAAAAAGTTGTTCGAATTTTTCTTTGAAATCTGTTATCCTTTTTTCTTCGAAAGGTGTTTCCTTCAATTTCGATGCGTTTTTTTTGCAAAGCTCTCCATTCATCGTACAATTCTCTTACTTTTCTGACACAACGTTGTTCACCTCTTGTCGGAATGAAAGCATGACCCCAAAACGTATTAACTTCCTTAGTGATGATATGAGCACTTTTTTGAAAATCTAGTCTTGCGATTCGCATACGGTAAAATAAAACGCGCAAAACTTGTTTACTGGGAGGGAGTTTGTTGCCAACAATTTTTGGATCTTCATGGTCTACGAGATACATATTCTTTCTTTAATTTTCATCATCCGCCATTTCTAACGACATGCAATTAACACTTCACAATGAGAATTTGACTAATTGACTCAGTTAAGTGAACTGACTCGAATGAGCTGTGCCGATCACTGACACATAACTCAGAACAGGTAATAATAAAAAAATATCTTAATTTTAAAGTCACCTTACTGAAATAGCGAATGGGTGAAGCCGTAGCCGAGGATAAAACAGGTACATGAAGGGACTAGAACATTAACGAACTCCCTGAAAACGTAATATATACGATTGTGCAAATGTACGTTGATGCTTATTATCCGACATTCATTTTAACGAATACGATCTGTAAAAATAACTATTCATAACAGACTGAAAAAATGGTTTATATTAATGATTATTAATGAATATTACTTGTTTAAATAATTTAAAAATATCTTAAGCAAAAAAATATTATTCTTGAAATTCATTAATTTTGTCATTAATTGCTGAAAAGAATAAATTTTCACGATGTACAAAGAAAAAATGTTTAAACACATTAAAATTATTTAAAAAATTGCTAAATATCCTGTAAAAAAATATTACTCTTAAATTCCTTTAATTGTGTCATTAATTCCAGAAAGTAATAATTTTTCACGCTTCACAAGGGGAAAATTCTTTAAACAAATAAAAATTGTTCAAATAATTACCAAACTTCCTTAAAAAATATATTGCTTTAAACATTCTTTAATTGTATCATTATTTCCAGAAAATAATAACTTCTTACGATTTTAGGGAGGCAAAATTGTTTAAACAAATACAAATTGTTTAAATACTCACCACATAAGTTAAACAAGAACTGTGAATTAAAAAGGACTGTGAATTCTTGACATTCATTAACTTTGTATGATTTATTCCAAAACATAATAACTTTTCACGATTTACAGGGGAAAGATTGTTTAAACAAATAATAATTGTTTGAACAATTTAAAATTATTTGGAATATACTTTAGAACTCGTCACTTATCAATTAAAAATAATTCATGTTGAAAAGATTAAAAGAAATACCGTCTTTAGCATCAATTTGATAGAAAACTGCTATTTTGCATTTTTTGGGGCACTTCCAGGGCAGAATTAAAGGGGTGTGGGTCTTTACAAATTAAAATCTATTGAGTAGAAATTATTCCTTATATACTCCTTAAGAGGTGACAATACTTTAATTCACAAAAAATTTATAAAAAGGACTTCTTTTTCCATTTTTTTGAAAATTGAGCTTTTCCCATTTAAAACCCCATGTTAATCTCAAAAACCCGGGGCACGAGTTAACTTTAAACGAAAAATTACGGAATTTCTTTTTCAGGAAAACGAACAGAATGGGGGGGGGGGGTTTTCACAAAAAATCGAAAGTCGAATTTTTGGACCACCCTAGCGCTCGTTTATCAACCGCGTTTCCAAAAAATAACGCAACCGTCTTACTGAGTTCTAGGTCTGTTGTTGTTCAAAATTTTGGCCCGACGTTCGCATCCTTGACCGATCGCAGCGTTCTCAAAATAAGATAGTAGAAGTCTTGAACACAGGGCGCACTGGCGCTAGTTTTTGTTATCTAATAAATGTTATCAACTTTTAGAACCGTAAGCTTTCAATTGATATTACTGAAGAACTACACGCAGGACCACTAGAGTTTTTAAATCCTCGGTAATTTAAAATCGGGTAATATTACGGGTAACATACCGGTATGTTACTGAAGCTTCGAGAATTTATCGAGAATTTATCGAGAATTTATGAGAATATTCAATTACAATGCTTTTTTGTTATTTTTAAAAGTAATTAGATCATGCTTACGATTTTATAGTTAATTTTCGATCATTTGGTATATATTTTAAATATTTGTTATTACAAAAAATATACCAAATGATCGAAAATTAACTATAACATCTTGAACATTTATTCACAGTGGTCCACAACCCTTTAATGTCTGAAAAATTCAGTAATTAGATAATATTGGCGCTTATAGAATAAATTATAAACAGCGCCCATTTAGGTACATCTGAAATATAGAAAATTTTATGAGAATTAAAAGAAAATTTTCAAAACACCCCTTAATTGTCTTGCCATACTGCAAAAATTTTAAAAAATAAAATGATTACGTTTGAATAAATATAAATAATTTAAATAATGAAATCAAATAAGCAATAATTATTTATTCCAAAAACTATTCGCATGTGTAACATTCAGTTGTTTTTCATTTAAACTAAATAATGTGAAATTTTTAAACTGAAGATAAGGTGTTCTTAGCACCTCTAGGGTTTTAAAGAAGCAGCTGAATACAATACTACTAGTTTCTATTTTTTTCCGAAATTTGTCTTTGGTGCACTAAATAATGAATATTGGAAAAAAATGATTGGAAAAGCAAATGTATAATTAAAGGAAGGTTGTCGTTACCAGAAGTGCGCTTCACGGAAGATAAGAAGGAGAAAAAAATAAATTCTCATAAATTCTCGCCGAGAACGAACGTCGGGTAAGTTACCCGGTAACTTACCAATATTACTGCACGTTACCAGGGTGATTTACCTGACTCGAAACTCTAAGGACCACACGCTGTCTACCTACCTCGGCGAAAGCACAACTAAGACCAAAGCTACTGATAACGGCAGCCTCGAGGAACGCAAGAGTGAGGAGGGACCCATGTCAGAACCTTGGTGCGGTCTGTGAGACCGCACGTCCATACTTGAAAATCAAATAAATATTTTCAACTTTTACTAACGTCATCATTCGCAGAACATTACAATCCACTTCTTGTTGTAATTTTTAAATAATTTTTAAGAAGCTCCTACTTCCTCGCAGGTTGAAGTGAAAAAGGGCGCAATATTTTAATCAGAGAAAAAAAACAGTTTTTGTCAATAATTCGAAAACTAAGAAAGCTAAAAGTTTTTTTTAAGAGAAGAAGATGCGGCATTAAATTTCCAATGTGGATATCGACGCCTCCATTCAATATGAGTCTATGTGCTGACAGCGCCGTGTATGAGACTATGCGCTGTGTATAAGCATAGGGTATAGTCTCATACAGAGCGCTGTTAGCACATAGACTCATATTGAATGGAGGCGTCGATATGCATTTAAAAAATTTAAATTTTTATCCTTACGTGCTGAGGGGCCTCCCCGCCCCTTAAAAATAATTCTATACCTCTTTTTTCACTAGAAAATTTGAAAAAAATTTGAAATTAAGGAAATGACGGCAGTTTCTCAAAAAATATTTCAAGTAAATTTACTCAATAATCTAGCGTTTTTTTTTCTCTTGATTTTTTTTCCTTATTCTTCCTAATGTAAAGAGTCCATGATAGTCTTCCTTGAGCCTGCGCCTTGGAGAAAAGAGATAATATTTTTTTTGTATAGAAAACGGAACATAAAAAGTCAAACAAACAAAATTGTTTCTCTAAAAAATGTGTGTCGCGCTATTTTAGAGATATTTGGGATAATATGCACTCATTTCCTTATTCTGTGCTGATCGATGTTGTACACGGAAAAAAGGACACTGTAAGATGGACAATCTCGAACAGTAAAGCTGAGGTTTAAAGCGTACCCACTGTGAAATGAGCAGTTTTCACAGTATTTAATGCAGTGTGAACCAGTAATCTGAAAGTATACTGGTCGAAATACCATTTGTAGCAATGCGTAAATCAGCTATTACAGTTTGGCATTGTAGAGTCGAATAGCACTGCTAGGCGCTGTTCAAATTACTGCTCGACATTGTAAGGTTTCACTTATAAACTGGCAGACGTTACGTTTTCCCATTGTAAATTAAAAATTGTGAATTATACAGTTTACAACGTATAAGATATCCTCTTTAACAATGCGATGGGTAGCGGTCTACAAAGTAGATAGAGCAGTTTGAAATAGTAATCCGGTATATCAATATAGCGTCTCACCCCGCACCAATTTCGCAGTGTGAAATTGTAGCATTTCCTTTCACGTACTGCGTGAAGTGCTAACTAAAAGTGTCAGAGGTACAGTGTGAACAGAGGGAAAAATGTTACTGGGCGAGATTGTAATATCTCCACTCTCTAATAGTGTTATTCGCTCAGCGGGATTTGTTTATTTTTTATAATATAAAGAAAAAAGTTTTTATAATTAATTATTAATTAATAATTATTTTTCTAATTAAAAGCTAAAAGGTGTATTAAGATTATATTAAACTCCACATCTGCCTTACTAAGGAAAAGCTTACGTAAGTGGCATTGTCGTTTAGGTCGAATTTAACATTTTCAGGTATGAGAAAATAGACCGTAATCGCGAAGTCACTTACGTAAGTTTTTCCTTAGTACGGGAGATATTAATTATTACGACAGAGCATAATAAATACACTTCAAGTGCTAATAAGGTAATATACAAGGGTCCCAATTATTTTTCTTTGACCACAACATCTAAAGCAGATTAATACTCCCAACATAATATTAATGAAAAAAAGCTAATAATATGATATCATTCGAAAATGAATATTTGCATTCTCTTTAAATTCGAATTAGTTAAAAAGAACTGATTGAAAAGCAAATTAGTCAATCACGGTCACTAACTATTTAACAGTAAGTGATTATTAGTCAAACTTTAGTTCAATTTCAGTTTTAGGTTATGTTATTAAACTAAGCATAAAATAGATACATTATTTTGACTAATTTTTTTGCTACACGGAAAAAAGTAGATAGTTAGATTCACTTTTATGTATTGTTAACCTGAAGTTTACTTGTTCGCATTGTACAAGAAACAATTCAAATAGTTTTTGATACTGAATGAGATAGTGATCTCAAAATATTAAAATCCTGAAGTCTGCATCACTACTTCAAATTGTAAAAAGAATGATTACTAGAACAAGTTGCTTCAATAACTATTTGAAATAGTACAGTTAAACATGTAAACTGTATGAATAACTCATCTCATAGTAAGCCAAGAATTGTGAGTTTGACTTTTGCAAGTGAGTTCGATCTCCTTTTTCGCATTGCATTTATCATAATATTATATGAGATAATTATTCTAAATAAACATAGCGAATAACTCTACTTTATACTCCAATACTGTTTTTTTCTTTTGTATAAAATTTTCAGAATTCAAAAATATTCTGAAGAATTATAGATAAAAAAATACTTTTTTAAAATTATTTCTACTATGGAATTTCTGCTTATTATATTTTTAATTTCTTATAACACTAAAAATAATTAGGATCGTACTTGATTGAGCCACCCAGGTACAACTATTATATTTGGAAGAATTTTTTTAGTAGAATGATGCATTGTTCTTGACATATCATTTTTTAAAACAATAATTAAAAAATAATTTGTAATAAAATTTTAGTTCAAATTAATTTCCAGTTTTAACGTAGTAATAATTTTTTCAACCTTTCAACATTGATATTTGTAGAAATTACTAACATTTCATGAAAAAAAATATTTTCTCATTTATAAATCGTATATAGAATGCGTGCAGTGCATATATACAGCCGATCTACACAGCAGTTCGGTAGAACTTAGCCGTTTGAGCCTTCGCAATATCGCGCACGACGTACGCGTTACGAATGAGTTTGTCAACTGTGGAGGAATAAGTCCGTTTTTAGTTTTTGTCGATTTTAGCGCACTAGAGTTTTATGGTTTAACGACTTTTGATTGAGAGTGTTATCTCGAGTGATCGTTAGGATATTGGAGTTTCAGTCCTTCGCGGATTAAACTAAAAGTGTTTGGAATATTTAATAAAGAATTATTACCAAAGTGACTGTGACGGAGTTTCGTTTTTTTTTTGGTTCTTTCCCGCTCGGATACTGTGGGGCGCCACGCTAAACTGAAACATTAATTAGCCGCAAGTGTAACTCCATAATGGACTTAATTTTTTTCCTAATCTTCCTAACTTTTCTAATCTCTTACTAATCTGGGTTCTCTCTTTTCCTACGGTCCTTTCTCGAGGATCGAGGATCTATCTTTCCCTACGGTCCTTTCTCGAGGATCGAGGTTCTATCTTTTCCTACGGTCCTTTCTCGAGGATCGAGGTTCTCTCTTTTTCTCTTTCTTATCTGGGTTCTCTCTTTTCCTACGGTCCTTTCTCGAGGATCGAGGTTCTATCTTTCCCTACGGTCCTTTCTCGAGGATCGAGGTTCTATCTTTTCCTACGGTCCTTTCTCGAGGATTGAGGTTCTCTCTTTTCCTACGGTCCTTTCTCGAGGATCGAGGTTCTCTCATTTCCTACGGTCCTTTCTCGAAGATCGAGGTTCTCTCTTTTCCTACGGTCCTTTCTCGAGGATCGAGGTTCTATCTTTTCCTACGGTCCTTTCTCGAGGATCGAGGTTCTATCTTTTCCTACGGACCTTTCTCGAGGATCGAGGTTCTATTTTCTCCTACGGTCCTTTCGCGAGGATTGAGGTTCTCTCTTTTCCTACGGTCCTTTCTCGAGGATCAAGGTTCTCTCCAATATACTTTCTCTCTGGGTGGGTAGACTACAGGGAAAAATGACCACTCCGGAGTTACCTCTGATCGTAGATGAATGCAGCGAAGGGGAATAAACCGAGTCTTCATAAGAGAAGGAGTGAACAACGCCGGAAGGCGTATGCAGAGCTACAGGGTGCTCTTCCACCAGCCAAGAAAAGGAAACGTGTTCGCCCGGATAAATGGCAACGTGCTTATCTGGCCTCGCAAGAATCTACAGGAGCAAGTCTCCCCTCGACATCAGCCCTCATAATCTCGCCGAGAACTGACCCCATCAAAGAATATGATCCCACTCGCCCGGG
>CAKNYM010053953.1:232222-340224 GCA_932195095.1 Andricus curvator | reverse complement strand
CGTAAGATCATCCGCGGCTAGAGACCTGACTCCAAGGAACAGTGTTGTCCGATGTTTTCTCGCGTAAATTTCCCGCTCTTGCTTACCTTCTAGGACAGAAGGAGCAGAAGCGGATGACGTACACGTTCCAGTTGCGTCGGGATTGGTTGCTTTTAAAGAACCATGATCGTAGCTTCCGGAGCCTACAACTTCTCACATAATATTAAATGTTGTACATATTGAATAAAAATTTTTTTCCATTGAAAATATTTAAAATACCCCTATTCCAGTTACATAATTTTTAAAATGTTTCTCATGATATGATATGATTATCTTAATTCAATTTCCCAAATTATATGTTCACATGTTTTCATTTTTTCTGTAATTAGTTCAAAAGGTTGTTGCTGACTGTAATTTTCAGAAAAATAAAAAATCAACATTATTTGAATGTTTCGATAAAAACAATGATTTAATTCTTTTCATGTTCTGAACTCATTGATTATTTATTAGCTGATTATTTTTGTGCACAATATTAAATTACTTACATTAAAGATTTAATTTTTTAATGTTAGTTAACCTAAATTATTATAAAAAAATAAATTTTTTGAAAAATATAAAATAAACATTATTTAAATGTTAAAATGGGAATAATTATTTATTGCTTTTCATGTTGGAAAATGATTAATTAATTATTAGCTGATTAGTGTTTTTACAATATTAACCCTCCGTTTGGCACATGTTCCGATAACCTTCGGTTTGGCACATGTGGCCTGGCCAGACACCTGTCTATTTCCATACAAATGTATGGAAATACTGCTTTTTTGAAGGTGTATAGAAATTCATTTATATAGCATGCAGGTATATATTTTTGGGTTTTTCTTAAGCCTAGCAGCTTTCGTATATATTTAATAAATTTCACATGTGAAGAAAATCTGTTTTTTTTTTCCCCTTCATTTTTACGCTTTATTATGATCTGTACTATCCCTTCGATGGCACACTCGGGTCAAAAACTCTCCAGGAATTTTCAATCTTAATTCAAGTCCCTTCAACATTTGGAAATGGTACTTATACGGCCCTGTCACCTTAGCCAGGTACCCCCTCCAACTCGTAAAAAATGTCATTTTTCTCTATTTTTTAACTTCTGCAATCTTTTTTTCATATTTGGAAGAAATATTGAACTAAATATTCCACAGCATTCTTTGAAGTAACTATCCAAGAGTGTGTAAAAAATTCAGCTACTCAAAATAATGAATTGGCTCTTTGCGGGAAGCCTTTTTCGATTGGGGTCAAAAAGCCCCCAGTATGCCAGCTATGTTACGCATCGGGAAGTGTGCCATCGAAGGGTTATTCTAATAAATGGAATTCATGTGAATGAGGGAGAAGTAAGGGAAGGGAGAAGTAGGAGAAGTATTTGAGTGGATTTCGGGGAAGTAAGTTCAAGTGAGAGATGTGAGGGGTGGGAAAGTAAAGAAAGGAGAAGTAAGGAATGTGAGGTTGTAGAAAGTGGGGGAAGTAAGGGATATGAACAATGTGTGGGGTTGGGATGTAGAGGAGGGAGAAGTAAGAGAAGTGAATGAAACTAGAGGAATTGAGAAGACGGAAACGTGATGAGGGAGAAGTAAAGAAAGGGAGGGGAGGAGAAGTATGGAAGTGGAATTAGGGGAAGTAGAAGATGGGGAAGTGATGGGATTGGAAGTGTCGGATGTGAGAAATTGGTAAGTAGGAAAAGCGAATGTAAGTCTGAGATGTGAGAGAGGGAGAAGTAAGGAAAGTGAGGAGATAGAAAGTAAGAGAAGTGAGGGATGTGAAGAATGTTAAGGGTGGTGATGTAGAGGGAGAAGTAAGAGAAGTGAAGAGGGTGAGAAAGTGCGTGGATCGGATGCGTGGGGAATGAATGTAGGGGAGTGGAGGAGAGGGAAAGAAGATGAGGGAAAGGTAATGGAAGGGGGGGCTGAAAAGTAGGGTTAATGAGGGGCTGGGCAGTGTTGGAAGGGAATTAGTGGAAGTGAGGGTATGGGAAGCGAGTGATGTGATGGCAATGGAAGCAGGAGAAGTAAGGGTTCACTTTATAACGTTCACATATGTGTATGCGGGATGCCAAGAGAATATAAAAGGTAGTTTAAATGGGAAAATACCAAGAGAAACTAAAAAACGAATTCAAATAATCAAAATGCATTATACATATTTAATACATTGCCGCATAAAATATATAGGGGTCTGGCAAGGTCACATGTGCCAAACAGAAGTATATTTAAATAAATATCCTTGTAATTATCCTTGTATGGCATGTGTCCTTTCAATTATTTTTTTAAATGATAGCTGAGGAAATTTTAGGAAAAGTCAGGGAGTTTCAAGTCACTAACTCAATCAGAAGTATACTAAAAAACATTTTGAATCGCGGAAGGTCTGGCTGGACCCATGTGCCAAACGGAGGGTTAAATTACATAAAGATTGAATTATAATTTTTCTATATTAAGGAGCATGATTTATTTATTTCAAAGTTATGCAGTTGAATATTGGTTATAAGTTGTGCAATGAAAATTTATTTGGGCGTTTCCACGGAAGGTGTCATTTTTCTGTCACCGTGATATTATACGCAAACCAACACTTAAAATACAAGTTATATTGCATAAAAATTTACAGACAGACTCCCTGAAATAGAAACGAAAGCTTATAGTCATTACAGAAACCCTCCTAAAAAGATACAACATATAATAGTTGGAAAAAATCCCAAAAATATACCTGTGTAATATTTGTCACCAGCTACAAATTTAATGCTTTGCATGCTCACAGCTTTTGCGCGCAATGTTTGAAAATTCGGAGAAAAATCATGATAGTTCAGTGGAGTCTAGGCAACTGAAATTTCATGGATTTAACAATGTGCTTCGACTTATAACTCAGCAAGAAAATCTCAAAGTCGTGTCACCGCTTTTGCAATTCAAATGTCCGCTCCAAGGTCTGTAGTTGTGGAAAGTGCGCGCAACTACCCAGCTCAAAAATCTTTCGATTTTTTACAAGATTTTGGTGGCCAGTAGACACCATATAAAGGAAAAAGATGTGCTCCTAAAATTATCGAAGTTTCACACATTCAAATATCGAAAACTTTGAACTTGGCGAAAAAAATGTCCACTCCATCATCGTACTTTACTCCAAGAATACTTAAAGCACACCCTTCTATACTCACGGAAATTAAGCAGTATGTTGGGGCGAAGAAGTTTACCATGGATAAAGTTAATATCGCAGTGCGCGCAAAAGTTATGCCCAATTTAAGGCTAACATGTCCAATCCAAATTTTCAGCGAAAATGTCCACTCCAGCGCCAGCAGCTGTGAAAATCGCGCGCATCAAGATAGGATTGAAGTTTTTGCTGATTTTTCTGTATTTCGGTGGCCAAAAAACGTCTCCGCAAGGAAAATTATGTGCCTCAAAAATCACGTACATTTCGTAAAAATCAAAGTCAAAATTTGTGTATAAATGGATTTTCTTTAAAAGTTACACGTCAACAAAAAAATTTTGTTTGACAAAAAAGTTCCGCTTTATTGAAAGGAATAACTTTTGTCTGCAACTTTTGTCCAAGAATTCAGAATGTTTTGAAATATCATCAAAAATTACAAGTTACAATCAAAAGTTACAAGCGCAGAAGAATTTGTAAACACAGATCATTCCCAACGTACTAAAACAAAAGTCTTCCGAATTTTTGAGGAAGATATTAAGAAAATTGAAGAAGTTACTACCGGTCTCAATTTAAAAGCTATACCTAACACGATGCGAACGCGACAATTATTTTGGCATCAGAAAGAGCCAACCACACTTCGACCATGCTTTTTATCATGTCTCAAATGTATAAAAAAGCTACGTGTGTTCGCTTCCCATTAAAACCATCCACGTATGCCACAGCACTTGAAAAAGAAACCAATATTGGGCAAACTAGACGACGTAAACAAGCGAAACATTAGCATTAGAGATTAGCTTCCACTTTTCTGTGATATTTCGCAATACTTCGTTGTAAAAATGATAACTAAGATAATATATTTTCTTTTACCTGCTGGATTTTTGACCTGTTATATTCTTAATGGTCAGAATATAAATTTCAGTAATGGAAAAACAACCGACCTTGATTTAAAGTAAAAGATGAAGTATGATGAATAAAAATTTATTAATAAATTTTCGAATTTTTCAAAAAGAGTCAACATTATTTCTCTGCAGACACTCGTTATATATTTTAAATCAAGAAGATGGTAATTTACACACTACTGAAAAGTATCCTGAGCATTAAAAAAGAAGAAATAACCCTCCTTGACCTTGCATTCATAAAATATGATTCATTCAATTGATTTTATGGATTTATTAATTTCAATATTTTGTGCAAACTGCGCGCATGTGCAAAGATATTGAGCAGCCTAAAAAATGCGGTTCCACATGTATGTAGAACGTAGGAAAAAAGTTTGAAATGTGTGCCTTGAGATTTTGTTTTGATTTTTTTTGTTGAGAAAATGACACTTTACGTGGATATGCCAATTTATATTTTACATATCTCTGCTGCAACTATATAATTTTTTAAAATATTTCTGCTATTTTGGAACGAGTATCTCAATTGCTTTCTCACAATAGTATGTAAATATGTTTGAATTTCTTCTGAAATTAATTAAAAATGTTCATTATAATTATAATTTTCATAAAAATATAAAGTAAAATTTATTTGGATGTTTCAATGAAAATATTTGTTCATTAATTTTTTTCTTGTATACTAATTGATTTTTTTACAATATTGAACCACATAATTATTAAATTATAATGTATCTTGTGTGTGGTAACAGGAATTAATTACGGACATTAATATTATATCATTTAAGATTAGCTATGATCTGTACAATCATAGTTCATTTATGTTTCATACCGTTATTACAATTGAGTAATCTAGCATGACGTCATGGTTATTATAGGATAGGTGGAAATGTCAGGAAGGTTAGCATAGTTGGTACATATTTCCAATAAAATAAGATATGCCAAAATTTCAGGTTGGAGTATCGGATAGATTTGATCAGAATCGGGCACTATAACTTAAAATTTTGGATAGTTGATTTTATTTCTTGAAACTAAAAGGTCTTCAACCGATAAAAGAATAAAACATAATTGCGCAAATGCATTTTACACTTGAAAAATATTACTATTTATACATTTATGACTTACTTTTAAATTTAGAATATTTTTTCAAAAAACTCTTATGCATTCCCATGTAAGGATGTACTAGCTATGCTAACCTTCATGACATTCGCACCTATCCTATCATGATTATGACGTTTAGATCACATACTCATTCATATAATTATTTCAAATGTTTGTGGCCAATTCTCGATTATTAAATTCCACTTTTTGCACGCTTCAGAGCAGGGGTATGTCACGCCAGCCATTCCAGCCCACATGAAGTTGGTTCCCAACTTGACTCAGTGGAGAAACAGCGAAACTGTGGCGCTGATCGCCTTTCGCCAAAATGTTGTGTTTAAATTTTGAGAAAAGACTCATAAGTTTCAAAATAACCAAAATAGACGCGTCAACATCAGATGACAAAATATAACCTTTGAAATCCCTTTACTTGTAACCCGCCTAACGTAACAATTTCATCAAAAATTTTGGAATTTTTGCTTTTTTTTGGTAAATTCCCTCTGTTGGACATCTTTATTTTACTATTTTACGTGTTATTGTACGAGTTTAGATCTACACAATCACAGTGCATAATATAAATATAAAAAAGTATCAAATATTGTTATCATAAATTAGACCGTTTACACGTAACTTATATATGTTTAATTTATAACTGCGAAAACAGATGTTTATATCGAATTATTATCTTATAAATGTGAATATAATCGAAAAAGTTCATGAATCCTTACATTTAATTTAAATTTAAACAAGATAATTGGGCGAAAGGCGATCAGCGCTGCAGTTTCGCATTTTCCCGCTGAGTCAAATTGGGAACTATAATCATAATAATCGTGTCATGCCCCTGCTTCAGGGAAGGAAATGGAAGAAATGGAAGGCTGTAGGAATTAAAGTTGGAAATAACATCTTTAAAATGAGATTAGGAATATGATAAAATATCTACTGGTTCTCGAATTGTCATTTAAGTTCGACATTCGACTGCCGCTCGACGAACTGATTTTCATCTTGGAAATGTTTCCACATTTTTTATTACAAGTCGAGAAAAAGTAAATATTTCATTACGTTCTTGGTCTAATTTTAAAGAGAAGATTCCAAGCTTTAATTTATCGGAGTTTGAATTTTTTCAATTCACTTCTCTGAGGCATGGAGAAGTGGGACTTGATATATCGCTGAGATAACCACGAACAAAGAGAGGCATGTAACATAATTCAATTTTCGAAATTATATGTGGATATGTTTTAATTATTTAACGACGTTTTGTCCTACGCTTTTGTTTTTCTGAATTATTTAAACGTTATAATATGATAATAATTTAATGATTCAGTGATGTTTCTCTGACACGCTCTTCTTTTTCTATAAAAATGTATTAGACATTCCAGTGCAAATACATGTTCAATGATTTTTATATTGAGAACTGAGAATCAGATCAGAATAGGATTTTTTTAAATTATAGGTATTAATTTGTTAATGATTTAGCGATGTATATTGATGCTTACATTTAGAAAAATGGCCGTGAAAGTACCCGCAAATGTCATTCTACAAAAATTATGTTTTTTTTCAAAATATTAAATTAAATAACGTGCACTTGAAATCTTCAAATTATATCTCGACATCTACTATTATAATTAGCAATAGTAAATTCTAAGTTACATGGATTCACTGAATATATTCTTTTAGAATATAATTCTAGCAAGAATTTGATTGGTCAATAAATTTGAGCGAACAAATAGTGTCTCGAAAATTGAGTAAAGGAGAAAAATGAAGACAAAAAGTTAGCGCGCGCTTGCGCGCGCATCTAATAGTCTAGTATGTATATATGCGCGCACCCTCTTTTCCTGTGAAGTGATTTGCTAAAAATATTATTTCTACTTTCTTGTATTTGGGTCAAGATGGAATTATTCGGCATTAAAATCTATAACGTTTTCTAAGAAGATCATTTTGTTTGGTACACATCTATCTTGTAAATATATACATACACATGTATTCTTTGTTGAAAATTCAACTATTGAGCAGAAAATTTAGTATTGTTGTTGAAAATTCATGTATTTTGTTTAAAATTTGTCTTTATTGGTAGAACATTATACTTCTTGGTTGAAAATTCAAGGTGAACTATTTTGTCAGAATTATATTTTTAAAATGGAGATGCATAATTTTTAGTTGATTATATTTTATCTTGAAAATTTAACTACTGAGTTGTAAATAATTCTACCTTGTTTATAATTAAACAATTGTTATTTAATATGTCTTTTTTGATTGATGATATAAAATGTATTGTTGAAAATTCACCTCTCATGTTGAAAATGTAGCTATTTTGTTAAAAAATCGTTGTTTCTTTTGCGAAAACTTATTTTGAACTGAAAATTGAACTATTACGCTGGACCGCTCGGTTATCAAATCCATCCAGCTAGCATCACCACAATCGAAATTCCCAAATTTCTTTGTATCAAAATTTTGTGATTTTTTCGAATATTTATGGGCTCAATTGCCGATTTTTGAGCTCCACAACTTTTTTGGAAAATTCAAATTTCGATTGGAGGTGCTGACCTGACTCAAGCCAGCACTTCCACTATATATTAAAAAAATCTATTAAAAAAACACGACAGAATTTGGAGCTTTTCTGGGCTCTTGAAAGCATCAAAAACCAATTTCTAAAAAGCTATTGTAGGAGTTGTGCCGCTCACGCAGAACACACTCCCTGTTTGATATATTTAGAGGTTTTTCATGCGGGTGGTTCAATAAAATTTTGCACGGAAACACAATTTCACATCAACACTCTGAAGCTCTTTATTTAAATTCATCAGCAAACTGAAGACTCAAAAAGCGCTAACACATACCGATTCATTCGCGTCAACTATTGAAGACAGAACAAAGAACACTTTTTACCGGTCGCTCGTGCGCCATCTATAGATGGCAGCAGTTGGGGGTGAAGAAGACTCTTCGCTTGCAGCGCCGTTCCGTCAGTGTGGTCAATTGACAAAGCTACTTCTTACACTCCCTCCCTTTGTCGATTGTGACTCTACTATTTTTCTTCCGAATATATACTTACATATATATATATATGAACCTTATAATAGTTTTAAGTAGAACAAGAATTACATTAGCAAAGAGAAGTATTTAACTACTAAGTACAAAAATAAATCTAGAATAAAGTTAAATGAGAAATCTGTTTTGATATATCTTGACTTAATTACGTTGATTTCATTCTCCTTGCATAGAGTCCGTTCATCATTATTCTGTAAACACAAAATCATAAAAAAACATTAGTTTACTGTAATAATTTTTGTTTTAAATTAATCTCGGAATTTTTTAACTCATTTTAGTGATTTGATCTCTTAGATAAGTAAACTCTTTTTCCGCCAAAGGCTTTGTCATAATATCCGCTAAATTATCTTTAGTGGGTATCCACAGAACCTTAACCTTTTTCTCATCGACACATTGTTTTATAAAATCACCATGAGATTCTGCCATGGGTTTTCTAGTTCCCGTTTCTTCTCTGAATGTTAGATCCCTCTGGATATTTTCCAAACTCTGGTCAAATGTTTTGAGTTTATGACTCCCATCCATTTCAGTGCAGTCTCTCGCAGACCTGTTGTCGCACCATACGGTTACAGGAAACAGAGTTCGCCCTATTATGTACCTGATTGATTTGTCAAGCGATATCAATTCTTGGCATGCATCACTCATAGCCAAGTATTCTGCCTGACAGGTTGACAGTGTTGTACATGATTGCTTGTGGCTTCTCCAAGCAATAACATCACCAAATAATTTTATGATGTATCCGCCAGTAGATGTCGAGTTTTGACAATCTCTAAAACTCGAGTCAGTCAGTGCTTCTAGATGCTCAGAAGTAGACGTGAATCTTATACCCAGATCAGTTGTTCCTCGTAAGTATCTGAATATTCTTTTAACATCATTCCAGTCATCCTCAGTAGGTTCTAACTGTTTTCTTGCTAGATAATTGACAGCATACGCTATGTCTGGCCGTGTAGCATTTGCTAGATACATCAGACTTCCAATAGCCTCTCTATAAGGTACCTTCTTAAATTCCTCAATAGACTCTGAATCTTTGGTATTATGTTTGACCTTCTTAGATCTGTTTTTTCACTTGTCGAGTAACCATATGAGTACTCTGAGGATTGCACTCTTTCATGTTAAATTTTTCTAAGACTTTCTCTGTATAGGGAGCCTGATGTATTACAATATTTCTTTCGTTTCTGTTCCTCTGAATTGTCATTCCAAGAAAGTTTCTTGGTTCTCCTAGATCTTTCATTTGAAAGACGCTACTCAAATGACTCTTAATTTGCTTTAGCTTCTCTGCATCATGGCTAGAAATTAATATGTCATCTACATATAGTATGATCATTGCTAGTTTGCCTTTTTGTCTCCAAGTAAACAAACATGGATCGTGTAGGTCATTCTCAAGACCTAGTTTATGTACTTCTTCTGAAAATTTCTTATTCCATTTCTTTGGACTTATTTTTAAGCCATACAAAGATTTCTTCAATTTACAGACTTTGGTTACTCTCATACCCTCTGGATAATTCACTCGTTTTGGTATCTCCATAAATACCTCCTCTTCCAGTTCTCCATTCAAGAATGCTGTCTTTACATCCATTTGACACATTTCCAGATTCTCTTTATTAATTGTGGAAATGGCTGCTCTTATAAGTGACAGTCTTGAAACTGGTGCATATGTCTCTTTTAGATCATATACATTTCTGTCTTTGAAACCTCTCGTTACTAGTCGGGCTTTATATTTAATTGTGCCATCACTTTCGACTTTCTTTTTAAATACCCATTTTGAGTCGAGTATGTTGGGCCTCTTACCATTTGATTTTTCCTTGGGTCTGTCAACTACTTCCCATACTTTATTCTCTTTCATAGAGTCTATCTCTTCTTTTATAGCTTGTTTCCACAGATCTTTATCCTCTGAATCTATCGCCTCTTCATATGAAATGGGATCTTTTTGAATTGATGCTAGGAGAATATGTCCCAGCTCATCTTCATTTATTTCTTCAGCCTCTGAAACTTTTATGTAGCGAGCAAAGCTGATATCATTAATTTTCTTAGCTTTACTCCTTGTAACAGGACCAGTATTTTGATTGATTTTATCAACGACATTTTTTCCGTTCTGTTTCAGATTTATTTTCTTTGGTCTACCTCTTTTTCTTTGTTCAATTTTGTTCAACTCTGCATTTTCTGAATCAAGTTTTTGATTGATTTCAATCGAATTTTCTGGTTCTTTTGTTAATTCATTATCTGAAAATTCAATCAGCATATCGGATGTACTTTCATCATTTTGTTTTACTCCCTCTTTATTTTCCGTTTGACATTTTTTATACACATCTTTATACACTAATTTCTCAAGAAATCTCACATGTCTTGATTCTAAGAACTTTCTTGAGTTCGGATGCCATAACATATATCCAGTATCCGTATGCCCTACCAAGACAGTTTTTATCGATACATTGCTAAACTTAGATTCAGTTTTGGGTAGTTTGATGTAAGCAATACACCCAAATCTTCTAATTTGTTCTTGATGACATCTGGCTTTTGGTGAGAACTTTAATATCGGAATTTCATAATTGATTGATTTGTGAGGGGTGATATTGTAGCAATGGACAGCTGTCTCTGCTGCCAATTCCCACATACTTGCTGGTAAACCCGAGTCACACATAAGTGCTCTGATTGTCCTCTGAATGGTCTTGTTGAATCTTTCCGCTACTCCATTAAGTTCTGGAGTATACGGTGGACCCATATCTGGTTCGATATTTTCGTTTGCCATAACCTCAGCAAATTTTCCGCCAGTGTACTCAGTACCTCTGTCTGACCTAACATAGCAAACTTTTGCATTTTCGCCTAATAGATTTCGAGCAGAAACTAGATAACTTTCAAAGGCTTGACCTGCTTCATCTTTCGATTCCAGACAATATATTTTAGCATATCGAGAAAAATCATCCACGAATGTTATGATATATCTCTTTTGCCCTGGCCACGAAATAGGTTTGATTGGGCCCATTTCATCTGAGTGAATCATCTGAAGTGGCCTGTCTGCTCTACTTCTATTTATTTTAAAAGGAAGTTTTTCCATTTTGGATAATATGCACACTTCGCATTCTCTAATTGACTCGTCAAACTTAACATGTTGTAAACCCTTTTCTTTCTTTTGTAACATTTTCAAATAGTTTAAGGATGCATGACCTAATCTCGCATGCCACAACATACCTTCACTTAATTTTACCTCTGAAATTGATTTTTCATGCGGATTTTCAACAAATATCTCTTTTAAATTTTCAATATCATTTAGGTCGTCCACTTGGATTGTTTTATGGAATGTCAGATTAGCATCGTCCTCTGCAGTTGTTACCTCTGAATTTATACTTTGAGCATTCGATTCAATGAGTTCTTCAGAATTCTCCCTCCCAATCACAGACTCTATTTCTTCTGATGACTCTTCATTATACTCTGAATTGCCTCTCTCCGAATCTGACGGTCGTTTAACCTTATAATTTCTCTGTGATTGTTTGGAAGACTCTTTGTCTATCGCTAGACACGCTATGCAACTATAGTTATCATACTCATTTACTATAGTGTCATTATTATTAATTACTTTTTTAACTTCAAACCTAACTACCCAATTAGGTTTTTCATAGATACCTTCAAATATAGTTTTATCATTTTCTTTGTTATATACTCGGAATATTCTATCATCTAAATTTATACTAAACCCTGCATCTACTAGTTTTCGCAACGGTAATAAATTCTCTGATATATCTTTTGCTGCAATAACATTTGTTAATTTGATAGGATTTTCATTGAAAGTATTATTTTCAAGCAAAAGATTACCTGTACCGTCAATGACAATATCAGCAAAATCATTTTTATTGGCACTCTTAATAACTCCTTTTTTAGATATTTTAAAATCACTCAGAATGAAACTTTTATTTACGATGTGTTCGGTTGCTCCCGAATCTGCGATAAACTCTAGGTGCCTTTCATTATTGAAGTTATTATTAATATATTCAGTCTTACCTTGATTTTGCTCGTACTCATCATCATTTTCATATCCACCCCTGTCGGCAGCTGAATGACCACCATCGCCATCGTATTCAGCTCGTCTGGCAGTTGAGCGGCCTCTGGAACCTCGATGATTGCCCCTACCTCTGGGATAGCCTCTGCTTTGACCTCGACTCCCTCTGATGTTGGGCTTTCCTCTGCTATTAGTCTCTCGACTATTAGGTTTATTCATTTTGGCAGGTGGTCCGTAAGCTTCACCGTTTCTGTTGGCAGACCTCTTATTTTGTCCTTGAGATGCACGATTAAAATTGTTCGGGCAATCATCTCCTTTATGGTCAGTTTCACAATTACACTTGTAACAGAACCAGCGATTTGAGATTATTAGTGGACATTCTTGTTGCCAGTGTCCACTTCTGTTGCATCTGAAACATTTGTTTTTATTACTCCTAGATTTTTGTGAGCTCACTCTGGATGCTGTTGGTTCTCTGGTCTCAGAATTCTTTGAACCAGCATCGTTATCTTCTTGGATGCGAATCATGGCTTTCCTCAGAGCATCCAAATTCATTTCATTGCCTGTAGTTGTAATAACAGCGGAATCTGTACGTCGTATTTCAGGCATAACTCCAATGATCGCTTGGTAAAAAGTAGAGCGCTTCTCTTGCTCTGTTAGCTTCTGAGGATCATCACTGAGCTCATGCTCCCTTATTATTTGATCAAATCTCTCACAAAAGTTGTGAACTCTTTCTCCTTTGTTCATCCTGAGGTTATACAGTTTGGTTCTAATTGAAGTCGGCGTGGAGCTAACTTCACCTTTTCTACTATCTCTTAATTTCTGGAGAATTTCCATGGGCTCCGTCAAACCCAAGATCTTCTTGTGGTAATCCTCATCGATATGACTAATGATTATGTCTTTGACAGAATTTTTCCTGAGTGTAACTTCAATTTCTGAAAGTCCAGTCGGTTCCATTATTTTAGGATCAATCAGATAGAGCAACATCCAGCTTGTTAACTCTGTTTTGAGACAATCCAACCAAACTTCAAAGCTCGCTTTTGAGGTTAATTTATAATTCCTCTGAATTTTCGGTCTCATGTTTATAATGTTATTTGTGCTAGATCCTTCGTGCACATCCTGGTTGTCATAGGTTTTATGCTCTGAAGATTTCATAGACCTCAGCCTAGACTTTTCAGCTTCCAGAACTTTGTTATGTGCCAGTGCTAGTTTATCTACTGCTTCTTTTACCAAGCTTCGAGTAGCTTGATCTACTGACACATTTGATAACAAAGTTTTAGCCAACTCTTGAGCTCGTGAAATTACATTCTGTAATTCTTCAGGATTCTTTTCAGACCCAGATCCATCTTTATTCAGATTACTCAAGGTTATCTGGGTGTCGTTTTGTGAGTTTGAGCCAGAGGGTGAAGAACTATTGTTCTGCGCTCTATTACCGTCTTTGTTCATCTCTGAATTTCGCAATAGTGCCCCAGTCGTATTCTCAGAACCTCTTTGTATTGTGGTTGATGCTGCGATAAAAAGAACACTCTGTTAATACCTGGATTTTATTTTAAGATTATCAGATCTGACCACTCTCTCTCTTAAGTACCAAAAGTTTCCTCTTAATTGAATGGAATTCAAACTTTTGAACCTTTCAATCAATCACATCACTCGGAATTCTCAGTCAAACATAGACAACTAACATGCTATATAAAACATTATACATATGCTTACGTTTATCGCTTTGACCAGGGTTATTCTCCTCAAATTCAGTCCTTATCCTCATATACTCTGCATACTGTTGACTTAGATTGTCATCCTCTTGACTTGATCTCAAGTCCTCAGCATTGTTAGTCATCTGTTCCAGGATTGTGAAACATTCTCAATTAGCATGAGTTTAACAACATTTTTATTGTCTTATTTTCTACTCAATTTTGTGATCAACTCTTAATTGTAATTTACTTCACAGTTTTTTTTTATTTTACTCGGAATTTTCTCTCTCTTTCATTAACTCTTCCTCCTAAGTCAGTACCAGGTACTTCTTATATTTACCAAAAGAGTAATGTTTCATGATTCTGAACTAATACAGTCGCACTGCAACCATATTAATCCGAAACGAGAAATCAGGTTCTCTGACCATGCAGAGCACACATGCACACCACTCGCTGATGGTTGACCCCGAGTGTTACCACGAAAGTCAGTCAGTTTTGGGTTGCGCAAGCACATGTATGGGTCACGGCTTCGATAATACTAATCTCCCTAGTCAATGAACATACTAATTACCGAACACAAGCTTTCATCTGAACATTGACCCCAGAACATTATGAATTTGCTCAAAAAAAATTTCCTCGATATGAATGTATGCAGTAAGTAAAAACTTCCCCAAAAGCCAGCAGTCCAAGTCTGACCGCAAGGCAAGTCAGAGAGGGACACCAAACTCCGGGGAAAAAAAAAACTCAAATTCACTTTTAGCAGAAGATATCATAAAACTCAATTCATTGAGAGCAATTATTCATATGAAACTTTGACTGAGTACCATATCTCTCATTTCACCTCATAAATTCAATAGTACTCTGAATCACAATTCTTTTAAATTTTAATGCCTCTTAATTTCAAGATCTCCTCGATCTTGAATTCTATTCAATTTATTTTTTATTTTTTTTTTTATAAACAGTTTCTCGGAATGACTCTGAAAACTGAAAACACTACGTGCCGGCCCGCGAGATATCCGGAGAAATCGTGAAAAACTCCCTCCGTTTTGTGCAAACGCAAGCGATACGCCTGCTCGCAAAAGACAACGACCATCGAGTGCTGCGCTGCGCATGAACTCAAGGAGTCAGTGCGCGCGCGAGAGAGACCGCGGCTTACCCGAACGCAAGGCGCAGGAGCTCGCCACGAGGCCCGCCGCCACGCACACACACGCGAAAACGAGATAGAACGATACAGCGTCGCACAAACTACCTTTTACATTCGCGACTTCTCGCTCGCGGGTAGGACCCAATCCGCGTCTCGCGAAACCTCTGCGACGCTACAAAAATATCTAACCGCGAACAGACACCGCGCCTGTCGTATCAAAAAATCACTTCGCTGCCCGCTCACACCCGGACCCGCACGCAATGCACGCGCCGACAAGCCCCGCTCGGTCACTCCCTGCACCCGATGAACGCCCGACTCTCGGAACCCCCGTCTCGCCTGGCCTGAGACAGCAACTCACTCGTTTTTAGTATGTCCGGCGTTTATGAATTTTTATGATTTTATCACGACACTCCCGTTCATATCTTAATTTCGACTCGTAATTTTGAATTGAACGAATTTTCACACTTGGTTTTCATGCGCACTCGCTTTCGCGCAACCTCTGAGTTTCATACCGCCGGAAAAACTCACTCTTTATACAAAAAATACTTCAACTTACTTTATAGATCTTTGAAGAGCCGCTTATCTAAACCTCTGAAGAGCTGTTTATCTAAACCTCTGAAGAGCTGTTCATCAGACCCTCTGGAACGCAGAAACAAAGCACGCCGCACCGGTTCCAACTTCCTCCTCGATGCCAGCTTCGTCCTGATCAGCACACCTCCGCACTCCTCACAGTTTTGCCTGTTAATCAAGCTGGACTCTCTGCCTCTTTTCCGTAGACAAAACCACACACGCTTGTCCGTAGACGAAACTACGCACTCTTATCCGTAGACGAAACTACGCACAATTTTCCGTAGACGAAACCACGGACTCTTCTGCCATGTAGGAGTTGTGCCGCTCACGCAGAACACACTCCCTGTTTGATATATTTAGAGGTTTTTCATGCGGGTGGTTCAATAAAATTTTGCACGGAAACACAATTTCACATCAACACTCTGAAGCTCTTTATTTAAATTCATCAGCAAACTGAAGACTCAAAAAGCGCTAACACATACCGATTCATTCGCGTCAACTATTGAAGACAGAACAAAGAACACTTTTTACCGGTCGCTCGTGCGCCATCTATAGATGGCAGCAGTTGGGGGTGAAGAAGACTCTTCGCTTGCAGCGCCGTTCCGTCAGTGTGGTCAATTGACAAAGCTACTTCTTACAGCTATCCTACTAACAATAAAACCACCCCCTATGTAAAAACTCAAAATCGGAAGAAACGATGTACAGCAGGATTTTGGGCTTATTTTGAGGTCTCGAATGCAAAAAAAATCCAAAAACCACCTTGCTATGTGCAAAAACCCACCCCTTGCCAAAAATAAAATCTGCAAAAAAAATGGGCATCAGAATTTTGGGCTTATTTTGGGCTCTCGACTGCTTCAAAGAAAATTTCAAAAACCATCACTATGTACAAAAAACCAGCCCCTTACTAAAAAGTCAAACCTGGAAAAAACAAAATAGAAAGTATACACCTATCAATAAATTCTAATTGGAATTTTCAAGGAGCCCAAAAATTAGAGGCACTATTCACCCTATAAAATTCTGAGAAAAGATAATCTTCCGGCAAAGTCGTACTGACGGTGTACGGAGGATTTGTTTAAGGGTTAGAGCCCAAAAATGGATTTTGGTATTTTTTAGGAGCCCAAAAATCAGAGACTCTTGATAACAGCCAGATGAGACTTCATCAAAAAATAATCTTTTTGAGAATTTTACAGTGTCAATAGAGTTTCTGATTTTTAAGCTCCTCAAAAATACCAAAACTGATTGTTGAGCTCCACCCCTTAACGTTAAAAAGCCAAACCTTCATACCACGCAGATATAACTTTGCCAAAAAATAATGTTTCTTGGAATTTTATAGTGTAAGTAGAGTCTCTGATTTTTGGGTTCCTCAAAAATACGAACTCTGATTTTTGGGCTCCAACCCTTCACGTTTAAAAGCATCCCCTTTTTACCAGGCAGATATGGCTTTGTCAGAAAAATATTTTTTTCAGAATTTTACAGTGTAAATATAGTCTCTGATTTATGGGCTCCTCAAAAATACAAACTCTGATTTTTTTACTTCAACCCCTAATGTTAAAGAACAGCCCCTGGATACCACACGGATAAGACTTTGTCAAAAAATAATATTTTTGAGAATTTTTCAGTGTCAATATAGTCTCTAATTTTTGGGCTCCTCAAAAATACCAGCTTCGATTTTTCGGCTCTCACCCTTGATGTCCCCTCTGTACATATGTTTCCCCCATGTATGAGTTTTTACTGAGGGGGTGGTTTTTTGTACATGGTGATCGTTTCTGAATTTTTTTTTAGGATTTGAGGGCACAAAATAAGCTCTAATACTGGTGTACTTCGTTTTTTCCGTGTTTGAGTTTTTACATAGGGGGTAGTTTCATTGTTAGTAGGGGCGGTTTTTTAAAATTGGTTGTTGATGCGTTCAAGAGTACAAAAAACCCCAAAATTCTGTCCTGTTTGATTTTCAATTTTTTTCATTTTTTATATTGTGGAGGTGCTGGCTTGAGTCAAGCCAGCACCTCCAGCCGAAATTTGCATTTTCAAAAAAAGTAGTAGAGCCAAAAAATCGGCAAAACAGCCCAAAAATAGCCAAAAAAAGCTTCAAATTATGTTACAAAGAAATTTGGGAATTTCGATGGTGGAGGTGCTAGCTTCAAGGACCTTCGGTTATCCCAACTGGTAATGCGGTGTATTCCCCTTATAATCCGTCTTAATTGAATTAATTCGGAGTAATCCTAGTACTGCTGAGTTATCCACATGTGATACGTGATAATAAAATTGTAATCCCAATAGTTCACGTGTAATGCGAAACAAGCTACTTGTAATCCGGCGTAATCCAATTCTAATCTGAAGTAATCCAGTTTCATAAAAAATTTAACAATTAGGTAAAAAATTATTTTATCAAATTGAAAATGTTGTTATTCCATTTTTGGTTGAAAGTTGATCTTTTTTATTTGATAATTCAGCTATTAGGTTAAAAAACTAGTCAAAGTAGGCGCCGAGCCCCTACTTTGACGCCTGAAAATTATATTTTTAGTTAAAGAATGTATTATTTTGGTGAAAATTTAACAATTTTGTTAAAGAATCATCCTTTTTAGTGTAAAATTCAACTGCTTTGATGAAAATTTGTCTTTTTTTGCATAAAATTCATCTATTCTGGTAAAAAATTAACTTTTTATTGGAAATTCGTATTTTATTGTTGGAAATTCAACTGGAATCTTTCTTGGTTGAAACAACAATTATTTTTTCGAAAATTCGTCTTTTTGGTATACAAATTTATCTGTTTCAGTAGAAATTGAGTTCTTTTTTGGATAAAAATGCAACTGCTTGGTTGGAAATTAGTCAACCTCGGTTGAGGATTCAAAAATTTTGTTGAAAATTCGTCTTGGTTGGTGCAATTAAACTGTTTTTTAATCAAAATGAAGTTTTGTTTTATTTTAAATGTCTACCATTACTTCATTCGTTAAAAATTTATCTTGTTTAGTGCATAATTGAATTAATTGTTTGAAGGTCGACCCATTTTGATAAAAGATCATTTTTACATTCTCATTCTAATGAGAAGGTATTGGTTTTATGTAAAATTTGACATAGTCGGTTTTCATCAAATCTCCACGTTTTGAGACCCCCTGAGCCAGAAAAAACGGTTTTTACCAAGGTGTCTGTCTGTCTGTAGTCTGTCTGTCTGTCTGTCAGTCAGTCTGTCTGTCTGTCTGTCTGTCTGTAGCCACGATAACTTTCGAAAAAATGATCAGATTTGATTGAGCTTTGGCACACTTTTTTATGGCCTAAAAATAAAGAACGAGTTCGTTAACCAGCTATTTTGGATGAAAATTCAAAAAGTGAGCACATTTTGAAAATTTTTGAGACCACTTTTTTTGAAGATTTAAAAATTCTATGTATGGTTATTAGTAGTACGCAAAATGACGAACAAAATATTCTAATGACTTTTCGTGATAAAAAAAAAAATTACTGGATTTATAGCATTTTCAAAATTCCAAAAAACAAAAGAAAATGTACATTTTAAGCCGAAAAACGCACGATATGGAAAAAAGTCAAGAGGAGAAAAACGTTGCTTTTTGAACACCCTATAATATTTTCATAACAACTTTTTGAATTTTTTGAAAAATAAAAAATTCAAATTTTGATCGCACAAAAAAATAATCAAAAATTCCATTTTGCTGTGAAACTATGCAAGATACGAGAAAAGATCATTCCACCAAAATTGTGCACCCAAAAAAGATCTACAAATTTCTTATCATTCACTTTTTTATATGACGCGTAGTTTTTGTTTTATTCGTAAAAACAGCATTGAAAATAGAAAAATCAAATTTTTAGACGAATAACATGAGCAACGAAAAAAATGACAAGAACAACATTTGTTCATCCAAGGAAGAGGTACAAATTTGTTGTAAATCATGTTTCGATAGGATGCGTAGTTTTTGTTTTATTCGTGAAAATAACATTGACAGTAACTTGAAAAACGGCACAAGCTAAAATAAAATTTTTATGAATAAAATTTGTCGCCTAAATTATATCATTATTACATTCTCATTCTAATGAGAAGGTATTGTTTTTTTTCATTTGAAATCAAATACAAATTTAGTAATTTGTATATGAAGAACATATAACACGAAGCACAAAGTGCACGCTCAGTGTATTTACCAAATCGCACGTCGTAAGTGCGTTCAAACTTTTTTGTTTCTATCATACGGTGCACAGAACCGAGCGTGGAACGCAAGGTTCAAATGATTTTCAAATCAAATATCGAGCGCGAAGCGCGAGTGTCTGGATGAGAATGTGTTCCTTAAGGTCGATAGAACCTTGAGTAAATAAAGTTCCTTTTCAGTCTAAAATAAAAACAAATTTAACAATCACTTAATATGTAGAGGTTTTGATAATTTTATAATATTTGGAAACAAACTTTTTCTTTTCATCGAAGTCGAACACGAAGTTGAAAAATCTAGAGCAACCAAGCGTAAAGCGCGATGTAGATATGCCCGAGCGCGTAGCGCGAGGTGAATACATAATCGAGCGCGAAGCGCGAGATCCAATAGTTGCGCGCCCTAGGCGCGCTCAAACTTGCGAGCGAAGCGAGCCGCGCGCGAAGCGCGCGATGAGAATGTGCCCGCCAAGCGGGCAGATTTTTTTATGTAGATTCATCATTTCAGTTCAAAATTCATTTCTTTCTTCGTAAATTCTTTTTATCATGGTAGAAAATTTTAGGAAATGTAAATATTTCGTTAAAAATTCAAGTAGTTTGTTAAAGTCATATTTGTTGGTCAAAAACTCAACTGTTTTCTTCAACATTTCTCTACGTCGAGAGAAAATTCGACCATTTGGTTGAAAATTCATCTTTCTCGAGAAACAATTTAACGATTTTGTTAAAAATTGAACCATTTTGTTAAAAATTTAATTATCATGTTAAAAGTCATCTTTTATGGTCGAAAATTAAACTGGTTTTTAAAGTAAGTAAGGTTATTCTGCCACCCTGAATCAGAGCCATATACATCTTATTACCCTATATTTATTGTATTTTTACGTAATTCCTTTAATAAGGATTAGAATTCATCAATTTATTTTTCTTCTTGCAGAATCAAGTTCACAAAGCGATTCGCCGCCATCTTCAAGAAATAATAATAATAATGCACTATCCCAGCCCGCAGCAAGGCGTGAAAGTAGGCGAAGCACTGCCCTTTCGCAGAAATTAAACGTTGAGCAGAGCTTTGCCGATGTAGAGATGACAGAAACGCCGAGCTATCAAAGACAGTTACTAAGAACTAGGCAGCAATCCATTCACAACCAAGACCTTCGGCTCACAGCCGCTAATCCGGCAGCCGCTCAGAATACAGCCGTTCACCACACACCAGATCAGCAAGAAGGCGAACGGCCACATGTTTCTCTGGACTTAACATTGGGAATACCAGGACACGACAAGTCAGGGTAAAATTGATATACAATGTCGCTTGTGAACAGAAGTCGCATAAAAGTGTTAAAAGCCAATAAAAATTACATCAAAAACTTTTCTCACATTTATACGACCCCTTCTGACAACTTTTCTCTCTATTATCATCTAGACGCCCGCTTCCTCTCTTCATTCACACCATTATCTTCCCTAATCAATTAAAAAATAATTTGTCAGAGGAGACGCCATGAGCCTAAAAAAATGATTTCGCAGCCTATGAAGACGCTAATCAAGTTGTTAAAATCCCTCCTGTCTAAATCCTACCTTATACGATTATATCTTATTATCCCCTCCGCTCGCCCCTTCAATTCCCCGACCTTAGTTCCTTTCCCCACGTTCATCCTTCCCACGGACTTCCACGCCCCTTCCCTTGCTTCCCCTTCACTACACTCCTTCCCGTCACTCCCATTCTTCTCAACCAATATATGCTCTGGCAAGCTTTCTTTAAAATAGGAGATACATTTGTTAATGATCAGCAAGTTCAAAGTGTGGTGCCGAAGTTGAACGTGACCAGAAATATTAAATGATAAAACAGCAGCATCACACACTTCGTTAATCTAAATTCCCGTCTATCTTTTTCAATTTTCTCCTAGCTATCTCATCCTATCCTTCAACTACCCACGCCAACCTGAAGGCGTTGCCACTAGATGGCTGACGGTAAAAGTAACCAACAAGTGAAATTAGTCTTCGGGCCTATAAGTAGAGGCCGTGCAAACCATTTTGCCAAGTCCGACACAGTTGTCGGACCCTCATGGAGGCGGGAAGACACCCCTCTGACTGCTCACAGAAATAATGTGAGGTTGCACCCCTATCCCTTATCCAATGCCTCATGGGGGGGGGGGATAGCACCCCTGTGACTTGTCACAGAAATAATGTAAGGTCACACTCCCACCCCTTTTCCAAAGCCTCGTGGGGGCGGGAAGGCACCTCTGTGACAGTTTACCACAATATTATCTTAAATCTTAAAAAATTATCATCAGGATGATCGTCGGTCAATGGTCGTCGGCCGCGGATGTTTTACTGGTAGATGTTCTTCTAAATCTTTGGATTCGACAGTTGGTGGATCAATTTGTTTTAATTCCAATCCTGGGCGTCTTTTACCATCAACTATCCCAAAATAGACTGTTTTGATGTCTTTCAGAAATTGCTGAATTTGAGAATCTTAATCGTTCTTGTAATTCTTCACAAGAAAATTTCGTCGGTAGTAAAATAAAGCCATATATTCTTGTAGTAATGTGGGTGTGGTACGACAAACAATAGCACGCTTAAATAGTTTATTTTGATTTTCTAAATTATTAATACTGTTCATTGGATTAGAGCCAACAACATACTATCCAATACTATGATTGGTCTTTAAGTGAACTGTGCTTTCACCAAGAATCTTCTCCACACCAATATCCTGCGTTCCACCATCAGTACATATCCGACTTGTTCCCTAGTGGACATATTTCATTATATATGGCCACAAGCTTGCCTTACTTTTAGAATTACCTTTAAAAAAGGCCTTCTTTATCTTCTTTGCAGTACAATCCAAAGACAGTTATTGTCTTCTGCTCAGTATGTCGTCTCCTATGATACTTACGATTTATCAGAAACATTTCATCGGCTTGCACAGTTTTTCCATTACCTCCAAGACAATTTCGCAATGAGATGCAACAACTTCTGCTATCTCGCAATAATAGTTGTAATAGTCAACTACAGTTGATTTACTTAACTCCTCACCATCTTCATGTCGACGCCATCGAAGTAATTGATTATACTTCGCTCACTTTCATTTTTCCGATTAAAGCAAGAACTTCACGAATTTTAATTCGACAACATGATCCATCGGAAAAAGTACCTATGGATTGGTTTTCTACTCGCTGACACAGTTTACAATTTTTCTTTTTTGAGCCTTTGATATGTTCCTTCTGTTGAGCAACAAGAAACAATCCTACGTATGAGTTTTTGGTGGCCCGGAAGGGGCCGGTGGTTTCAATTAAATTCTGAAGATTGGTATTTCTCTACAATTCATTCGCCGTCTTTTCCTCTGTCTGCGTTCTAACTTCAAGTGGTTCTGCGAATATATAACCCTGGGTACGTAGAAGCCAAGCGTCGAGTTCTTTCATCCCCATGGTCGGTTTACGCTGACTTCGAGGAGGTTGTTTGATAAGTCCTCTTTCCGGCTGCCTGAATGGATAATTCCCACGGATACGCGTTTTTCATCCTAGTGATACAGTCTCGGGGAAGTAGACGGAGTTTGCATTTCTTAGAAGTACGTTGCGATTACGAAATTCCTCTCCTCTCGGCTGCGTAAAATATCCAGATGCCCTTCCAAATCTTCCGGGTAGGCAAGTTCTTCCGGCGGAAAATGTAGTCGGCGTTTTAAACCGCTGTATAATGAATCAGTGGCCCTGCGGGCGTATAGCAAGTAATCTTGATGCGCGTCTGATGGCGATGGTGGAGGTCATCGCGTGACAGGTGAGACCTCATTCAATATTGGGCAACGAACCTGCTTCTTTGGCGACGTCGGATGACCCAGGTCATCGTTTGTGGGGGGTTGAGCCCCATACAAGTCCCCAGAGAAGCTGCAAAATGAAATTAACATGAATCATACCCGAGGGACATTACAAGTCAATTTCAATTTGAAACTTCGATCAAGCACCGAAGTACTTTGATCGTAGTGCGTTCAAACAACAAAATATCAACCAGCGGAATATTGCTCTGAGAAGAGTAGTTGAGTGCTATTTTTTAACAAAACATGTGCTCCGAAAAGAGCAGTTAATAAAGTGTGGTGATGAGAAAAATCCAAAGTCGAGTCCCAGTAATTTCGTTTATTCTCGTAAGTCTCCCTAGGCAGAGAGAGAGAGAGAGCAAAGAGCTTTGACAGGCTGCTGGTGACCCGACAGTAGAGAGTGGCCGATTCCTTGTCGTGAAGCTACTCGAGGCTTCGAGTGGAGAGGGCTTCATGATTGATTGCCGGATGGTGAAAGATCTGAAGAGAGTCTGCACATGCGTCGCTGATCGAGGCGGAAGGCCCAGTGATGAGTGTGGTTGAAACGCGTACCTTTATGCCCGAAGGCCCGGGGCGCACGCCATAGCTCGTCGCGACTCTCCCCCTCCGTGCAATTTCGGCGAAAAGGGGATTTTAGTTTGCTATTCCGCCCCACTACGTCAATTTGTGTGGCCCGCGCGCCAATGACATCATTGCGCGCTGAAACCTGTTGCCAGCCAGCAGCTCTGGCCCTTTCTCTCCGTTTATCTGCATTACATATAGCTTTGGAATTTAAAATTCTAAAAATGAAAGTATAAAAATATAAAATATTATTTGTTATATAGAGTTAATTACAAACTTTTATCATCCTACCTTTATAAACATTTACTTATATTATCGAAAAAATAAAATTGAATAAATTAAGAGAAATTAATAGTTGAATCATTTAAGTTGAAATTGATTCGTTGTTTGGCACGTATACATTTTTTGTTTACATGCACTACATTATGTTAAAGAAATAAGAAAAATTTTACTGCATATCTGTAATTTAAAAAAAAACGGTATAATTATAAGTAACTCGGACCAGTATACGTTGTATCATTGAATATATACGTATATATATGCAATGATACAACTTATACTGGTCCGAGTTACTTATAATTATACCGTTTTTTTTTTAAATTACAGATATGCAGTAACATTTTTCTTATTTCTTTAACATAACGTAGTGCATGTAAACAAAAAATATAGCCTTCTATATGATATATATAATATAATCTAAACTATAGAATACAACGTAAACATATATATATATATATATAATTAATCATGAATCCTACCATTGACCGAACTCTTACATTATTTTTAATGACGGACATATATATATATATATATATATATATAAAGTTAAACAACCACCGCAGGGTCCCACTACGAGCATCTGCCATCCAAAAAATTTCAATAGCCCCCAGTAGCACCGCGGTAAATCACACTTATGTTCACGTCTCACAACTGTGAGATGGGTGGTCATAGGCAACGACGAAATCACAACGACAGGCCGGCGAAACCCTCGTGTGTCTTGAGGACACGAAGCGACCCAAGGATGACAGCTTTCTGCATCCATCTCGCAAATGCCTTGGCATATTTTTGGCAGGCAGGTATGGCCTTATGGTTACGAACCAGTGATAGTTTCGTCCCTCCGAGAGCACCTATCACAAGGACAATTACTTGTACCGAATATTTTGGGTACAGTCGTTGTAGCTCTCTTTTAAGGTGTTGATACCTCTCCTCTTTTTCTTTCTCCTTTGCAGTGATGTTGTATTCGGACGGAGCCGAGAATTCAATCACGAATATAGTTCGTTTCTCGAAGTCTTGGAGAACAATGTCAGGCCTCGAGTGCGCAACAGAGACTGCTGTCCGAAAATCGTAGTTCCAGAAAATTTGGCACTTCTCGTTTCGGACAAACGACTCGATCTCCCTTGGAGCGTTCGGCAGGGCAGGTTCGCGGCCAACACCGTAAGAGCGACAAAGATGATAATAGAGCACTCTTAGGGCCGCATTATGTATATAGATATTCGTCGTTCCTGCGTGGGTCGGACACCCTGATAGTATATGTTCTAGGTACTCAGCGTGTGCATGACACGCTCCGCAACTATCACTGGGAACTTCTTGACATAAAATGCGGTGACGGTATGCTAAGGTGGAAATGACACCGTCCTGGCATGCGATAATAAAACCCTCTGTACCTGAATTAAGCCCTGATGATTTGAGGATAGCAAAAGGTTGCTCCTACGACAAGGACTGTTTTCTACATTTCTGTGAAAGTTTCCGTGCATTTCCTTGTCGAGTAGCTCTTGTTGTGGTGTGGTGGGCACACATTGGTAGTAAATATCCACCTAGAAACACTACCCAAATCGGGTAGTGAGGCAATGAAATTTCGAGTTCGACCTGCTAATCAATGTATGTATGTATGTATGTATGTAGCTCTTGGTGAAAATTTTCAACCTCTGCTTTCTTCACTTTGGTTTTTAGGAGTGAAGTATCTAGATGAATTAATGCACTTTCCTCACTTCTGATGTTAAAATTCAGTCCAAGTGTCTCGGCCGCTTGCTCCGCGGCTTTGTAAAGGAACGCTCCTTCGCCAATTATCTCGTGGTTCCTGTCAATCTTTAGGAGAGGATCTCTGCAATTCGCAACGATGTAACCTGTACTTAGAAGAATCCGGTTATGAAGACGCTGGAGATTCAGAAGTCCGCGTCCGCCTTGACGGCGTGAAATATATAATCGCGGAACTGACGAATTGATATGCAAGCTTTTATGCATATGCATGATGTTACGTGTAGTGACATCAAGGGCCTTAAGCTCGTTCTTCGTCCATTGAACTACCCCAAACGAGTAAAGTAGAATCGGGACGGCAAGCATGTTAGTCGCAGATACCTTGTTCAACGCCGACAGATTGGAAGACCAAATCTGTCGAAGAAGATGCTTGTATCTGTTTCGGAGAGACTCCTTCACTGATGTTACGTCCTGAATGCGGTTTTGAGGCACGCCCAGGTATGTATAGGTCTTTCCAGTTTTAAGATGTCTGATAACACTTATATCCACAAGCTCAGGGTCCTTGGGAACGCCAGTAATCTTTCCTTTCTTCAGATGAATTTTGGCACACTTGTTCAAGCCAAAGTCCATCCCAATCTCTCCTGTGTAGTTCTTGACAATATTTATAGCAGTTTGAAGTTTGCTTTTACCAGAGGCATAGATCTTCAGGTCATCCATATAAAATACATGAGTGACCTTATGCTCGCGCTGATTAGTGTCGCCACAGGGGTATCCAGGAGAATTTCGTAGTGCGAGAGATAGAGGCAGAAGTGTCATGCAAAAAAGCAAAGGGCTCATCTGGAAGGTGACGTTGTTCGTTGTCACACGATAATTTCTAGATGAGATAGTACATATAGTTTTCCAAAGAGGCATCAATCTCTCTATGCATCTCACTATGTGTGGATGTACCTTCAAGCTTTCCAACAGACAGATGATAAGACAATGAGAGTTTGAATCGAAAGCTTTCCGGTAGTCAGTCCAGGCCATTGACAGGACGCGCTGATGGGCTGCAGCGTCTTTACAGGCACACCTGTCAATTAGCAGGTTCTCTCGACACCCTGCTACACCTTTTTTTGAGCCACGTTGTTCGTACATCTCTCGCCATACAGGCTCAATTCCTCGGACAATCCTGTTGTTGAGGTCAGCTGTAAAGATCTTATACATCATGTTCAAATAAGTTATTGGCCTGTAATTCTCTGGGTTGGACAAGTTGCCTTTTTTTGGCAGAAGTATAGTGCGTCCCAACACCAGCCACTGCGGAATGGGCGTCTCTGACTTTAAATATGAGGTGAATATGCGGACAAATGTTGGTGTGTAAAAGTAAACTGCTTCCACCAAAATTTCTTGATACAATCTGGTCCAGCAGCGGAAAAGTTCTTCGTGCCTCTAAGTGCTTTTTTCACCTCTTCGGCAGTGACTGATGGACATTCCTCCTCAGATTTTATGAGGTTGTCGCAAAACTCCTTGAAGCGGATGATATTGTCAGTATCTTCTTTCAACTCTAGTGTTTTCGGGATCTTGTAGACCTCTCTCCAAGAAGTCTCTTCCTCCTTGGGCTTGGGTGGATTTTTCACAGAAATAGGTAGATCACTGAACAGGCGCGATCGGTCAGCGAGAAACTGTTGATTCTCCATGATCCATCTCTCCTTCTTCTGTATTCTCCTCCTTGCGTCAGATAACAGCCGTATTTTGTCAACAATATGCTGCTTGACTGTCAGCAGCTTTGACTTGTTTAGTGTGTGATTCAAGATCCTTAGTTCTTGGGCGAACTTTCAAACCCTTTCCGCCTTTCCTTTGCCTTTTGCAAGGCATGCCTTTCCTTTATATATATATATATATATATATATATTTACATATCCATATATGCATATATATGTGGAAGGGCGCACAGTGCTCCTGCCGAAGACGGGCAGCTAAGCTGACCCTAAGAATTACAGGCCAATAACTTGTCTGAACACACTGTATAAGATCTTCACAGCTATCCTAGACGATAGGATTGTTCGAACAGTTGGATCTGTGTAGCGAGAGATGTATGAACAACGCGGCTCAAAGAAAGGCGTGGCAGGATGTCGGAAGAAGCTGCTCATCGATATATGTGTTTGTAAAGACGCAGCATCCTATCAAAGATTCCAATCGATGCCCTGAATTGATTACCTGAAAGCTTTCGATTCAATCTCCCATAGACTTATCATCTGTCTGTTGGAAAGCTTAAAGGTTCATCCAGACATCGTGAGGTGAATAGAGATATAAATGCCGCTTTGGGAAACCAGATTTACCATCTCATCTGGAAAACATCGTGTGATCACTAACAGTGTCACCTTTCAGAGAGGTGTGTTTCAGGGCGACACCATGAGCCCTCTCCTCTTTTTCCTCACATCATTGCCACTATCTCTCCCACTTCGTCAATTTGAAGGGTACCTCTGCGGCAAACCTGGAGATCGAAAGCATAAGGTCACTCAGGTATTTTACATGGATGATCTCAAAATCTATGCTAAAAATAAAGAGAAACTACATCTAGCTCTAGATATTGTCAAAAACTACAATCAAGAGATTGGAATGGAGTTCGGGTTAGAGAAATGCGCCAAGGTTAATGTGAAGAAAGGAAAACTTAATGGCATCTGCGACGAACATGCTTGCCGTCCCAGTAGTACTATATTCATTTCGAGTAGTGCCATGGAAGAAGGACGAGCTCAGATCCCTCGATATCGGGTCCCGAAAGGTTATGCACATGAACAAAAGCATGCACCTTAAGTCTGCTGTTTCGCGACTCTACATCTCACGCCGCCAAGGTGGTCGCGGAATACTGAATCTTGAATGTCTTCACAAGAGAACTATTCTGGGTAGAGCACATATAGTCGCAAATGGCGTTTCTGTACAAAGCAGCGGAGGAGGCTGCTGAAACACTCGGCCTTGACTTCAATATCAGGGGGGAGCAAAATGTATCAAATCATATCCATCTTGAATACCCACGCCTGAAGGCCCGGATTAAGAAAGCACGGGAGAAAAACTTCCGCGAACAGCTCCTCGACAAGAGGATGCACGGCATCTTCCACGGAAATGTGGAAGATCAGTCGATGTCGTATGAGCTAACGTTTGCTTTCCTTAAGTCACCCGGATTGAGGTGGGGCACGGAGGGTTTCATTTGGCATGTCAAGACGGTGTCATTTCCACTCTAGCATACCGTCGCCGCATTTTGAACCAATACATTCCCGATGATATCTGCACAGCGTGTTATGCACACCCCGAGCATTTAGGACAGATACTATCTAGTTGTCCAACTCATGTCTGAACGACCTACATCCAAAGGCACAATCCGGAACTAAGAGGGTTTCGTTACCATATCTGTCACTCTTACGGCATTAGCCCAAATACTGCTGCGCTAAACGCTCCTAGAGAAATAGAGTCAATTGTCGAAAATGAAAAGTGCCGCATATACTGGAACTCTATATTCTCGAAAATTGTTGCTGTTGCGCACTCGAGGCCTGGCATAGTTCTCCTTGACTTCGAGAAACGAACCAGTTTCTTTATCGAATTTTCGGCACCAGCTGACAAAAAAGTCGCGGCCAAGGAGAAAGAAAAGAAAGAGAGGTATAAAGATCTTAGAAGGGAGTTGCGACGTTATACCCGGAATATTCTGTTAAGCTAATCGTCTTAATCATCGGCGCTCTTGGAGGTGCCAAGTTTTCACTGGTTATCAGCCTGAAAAGCATTCCTGTCTGTCAACAAAATGCTGAGACACTTGCGGGGAAAATGCAGAAGGCGGTCGTCCTTGGGTCGCTCCGTTTTCTCAGGGTGCACGAGTCTTTTGCCGGATCATTCGTATCAAGTTCGTCGCAGACTGCAACCATCTATCTCACGGTCGTGAAACGTGGTTGCAGCTAAAATTTTACCGCTATTTCGCTGGGAGTGGGTGCAATTTCTTAAATTAGCACCGGCTCCCAGTGAAATCCTGCGGTTCTCCTTATGACAAACTCTTCACTATATATACAGTTAATGCTATTTTGCATTATTTATTGAACAAAAACTATTATTAATTAGCGATTCGGGTCGCTATGGAACCATTTTTAGTGCCTAATCTACACGTGTACATAAAATCGATCTGTGCAACGGTGTGGCCACGGTGCAGTGTGGTGCAACGATTTCGAGCCTCTTGTGTAAAAATTTGAATTTTATATTGCAGATTTTTATTTGTTGGGCGGATAATTCGCTACTGAAATGCGTGCCACATTTTGTAATACATAATATAAAAATTATCACAATCACGTATCTTTGTACAGTAATAATTATTCCTTTTACATCTATCGAAGAGTACAAAAAACATGATTGTAATTAAGTATTTTCATGCAGCAATACTTTTCGTATTTTCGAATGTATGAAAGCGTATGAAGGATTTTTTATATACAATACATGAATAATGATATATACATAAATAAATAATTATTTGTATAGTACGATTTACGGTTTCAAGCAATCGCCAAAACGTATCATTTTATACTGTTGAGGTATAGGGAAGAGTGGTCCCAAGTCGACACTGTGGGACGAGCCGGCACCCTCGCGTTTCTCAGAAATGGCCTGCGTGTCGGCTTAACCATTCTGTCTTATGACAGTTCGGTAGACATGGACGTAATTTACGCTGGCAATTATCACTTTAGTTTTCGCTTGACAGCGTGAGCGTGGTATGCATTTTTCGTGCAGACGGAATTCCATTTTCTTCTATTCTTCTGAAGCAGCTACAGGTGTGTAAATATTTTAAAAAGTTCAATCGATTAAAGGCATGTGACAGACATAACTACATACATTACCGACCTCACTTTTTCAATTTTCCGAATTTTATTTTGCATCTAAGAACTTTTTTGTAAATGAAATATCGGGCTGGAACTTTGGAAAATGTACGAGAAGACAATAAACTATGTTCACGTACTTTATTCGTGAGGGAATTTCGCCAAAAATATTTTTGAAGAAATTAAAACTGGGTGCATTTTTTGAAGCTAAGAACTTTTTTATAAGTGAAATATCGGATTCAAACTTTGAGAAAGGCAAGAGCCGACAGTAAAGTCCGTTTATGTACATCATTTGAATATAAAAGATGCAAAAAGAAAAATTCCAACTAAATGTCAACTCTGGTTGCCAGTTCGGGCGGTATTCGCGATGGGCACGAAAATATAAAGTGACCACATTTGAAACATTCAAATGCGGGACGGTCATGCGAAATACAGGCTGATTGGTCACTTTACGAAAATGTGAAGTCTGGCGGCTGCTGAACGAGGCCAATAATGATATCAATACTTACATAATTCAACATTGAAACAACATATTTCACTGAACTTTTATTCTGGACTCAACTTTTCCAAAATCTTATTGTAAGAACACCACATCATCAATCTTTGACAGCGTGGACCACACATTTCAGATGTGGACGAGCCAGCTGATAGAGCCTCGTTTAGTGGCCGCCAGACTTCGCATTTTCGTGACCATCGCGAATACTGACCGAACTGGCAACCGGAGTTGACATTTAGTTGGACTGTTTCTTTTTGCATCTTTTATACTCAAATGATGTACATAAACGTACTTTACTGGCGACTCTCGCATTTCTCAAAGTTTGAAACCAATATTTCACTTATAAAAAAAGTTCTCAGGTTGAAAAAATGCACCCAGTTTCAATTTCCTCGAAAATAATTTTTTGCGAAATTCCTCCTCGAATAAAGTACGTAAACGTAGTTTATTGTCTTCTCATACATTTTCCAAAGTTTCAGCCCGATATTTTATTTACAAAAAAAGTTCTGAGATTCGAAATAAAATTAGGAAAATTGAAAAAGTGAGGTCGGTAATGTAGGTATTTTTGTCTGTCATATGCTCTTAAGTGCGTTGGTATCTGTCTGCACCTTTTTTTATTGCTTTTTTTGTTGGTTTGTACTATTTTATTTTGTTGTGTTTAAATTCCATGTCACCCATCTCTTGTTGATTTGTTTTTAGTTTGGCTGTATTTTGACTGCACTTTCCTTGTCTTTGGTAGGTGCCCATTGTATAAATAAAGTTTGACAATATTCTTCATGTTTTTTCATTGTACATGGTTTAAATTCATCCATTTCCTCCTTAAATTTACATAAACTTCCCTTTTTCTTGCATTGGAGCGGAAAAAATTATATGCTGACTCAGGACCAGCGGGTGCTGGCTTAGAACAACCATTTCGAGAAAGAGTAGAAAACGACTTCTTCACTTTGAGCAGCATTGCCACCGCACGAAACCACTTAACATTGCTCCGAACGACATAGAGTTGTAGATGAAGGATCGTGATACCTAAACAAATACATTAAACTGCCATTAAACCCTGTTTACCCTCTGTTTTCGACCAAAACTCCTACTGTGCCGACTTAGGCTCACTCTCCCCTACAGTCAATATGCCCATAACATTCCAACAGAAATTCAGTTAATACAGTTCTTCGCCTAATAAGCCCAAGTTAAAGGCATAATGTCGATTTCGTAAAAAGACATTGCAAAAAACGTCAAATTTCGATGATTAAAAACTTGTAATAACTCTGGAAATAATTAACATTTTTGGAAAGTTCTTGGACTCATTTTAAAGGTAAGTCTCCTCTGGCGTTGGGTCAGACTTGATGCAAAAAAGTCAATTTTTCGAAAACATCGAAATTAGACGTTTTTTTTTTTTTTTTTTTAGAAAATTGAGATTTTTCCTTTAACTTGTTCTAATTAGAAAAAGAATTTCACTTCCTTTTATGGTATCATGAGGGAAAAAATTTCATTTCAATATTATACAAATTAACGAACTGTAGCAACAGCTCAAAAAATAGGCCTGTAGATAAGTTCGCTTTCGTGTACCATGAATTTCTGAACGCCTTTATTAGATTTATAGTTCAGAACTGTTGAGGTACATCAGTAGGTATAAAGGGTCTAGCCGGATAAGTATGTGAAATGTGCCCTTGAACCTTATCCAACCAAAATTAGTCCTATGTGTACGTTACAAAAAGAAAACTCTTTCCTGCAATGTTCAGCCTTTTAAGCTTGAAGATGACCTTTCAAGGTCACGTTCATGGTTTTCCGTTTTTTTGCGTCTATCTCGGAATTTTTTTTACGGATTTCAATCAACCTGGGGTCAAATTAAAGATCTCTTAAAAATACATTTAATACATTTTTTCAAAAATTTTTGGCGCAGAATTCAAATTTTGACAGACATTCCAATATTTTAAGTCAAATTTTCTTGAAAATGAAAATACATACATTAGCGAAATATTACACATAGTTTGCTTCTGCCACAGACACCATATATTTCTATACGAAATTCTCCTATTTGCCATATCTTTAGCATTTTATAAGGCCACTGGAGATTACTTCTTTAGTAATATACGATTTATGATTTAGCCAGCAAGGTTTCAGCGACTGCTGGATCGGTTGATAACACCAGAATTTGAGCCCCATGCACTTGCGTACATGGATGTCATTATTGTAGTTAGCGAAAACTTTAAAGAACACATTAATTGGTCGGAGAAAGTCTTACATGTGATCATCAATGCCGGACTTACGGTCAATACCGATAAAAGCGAATTCGGTTGTAGTCAAGTACGATATCTCGGATATTTGGTGGATAATACGGGAATGCACCTTGACTCAGAGAAAATCGAGGCAATAACATCCTATCCGACTCCTTCTCCTTTACGCGAACTTAGACGATTTCTGAATGTGGTATCGTGGTACAGCGATTCATAAAGGATTTCGCTCAAAAGGCAGAACCACTCCATCGACTATTAAAGAAAAATCGAAGATTCGATTGGGGTGAAGAGCAGGAAAAGGCCTTTCAAGAAATGAAATCCGCATTAATCTGCGCTCCCTCATTATCTAGACCAGATTTCAGTTTGTCGTTTGTCTAAAAGCGCACGCAAGTAGTACGGGTTTGGACGCCGTCCTCACTCAAATTCAAAATGGCATGGAACACGTCATAGCCTTTGCTAGTCGATCCATGCAAGACGCTGAGAAAAACTACACCGTGCCGAAGCAAGAATGCTTAGCGTTGGTATGAGCGGTAGAAAAGTTTATACCTTATTTGGAGGGCTATCACTTTGTAGTGATTACAGATCATAGCAGTCTGCGATGGCTTCATCAATTAAGAGATCCTGCTGCGACAGTAGGTAGATGGGCTCTTAAGTTGTTACAATATGAATTCAAGATTAAAAATAGAGAAAGTGCCATTCACCATATACCAGACGCGCTGTCGCGCATGTTTGAGCCGAACTCTGAAGTAGTATGTGCCATTGGCGAGTCTGACGATCTTTGGTATACCCGAAGACCCAAATTGGTCCAAGAAATGCCATATCAATTTCCGGATTGGAAATTAGAAGGCAATCGACTATACTGTCATCGCCCTGACCACCAGACTGACCCATTACTGCCTGATTTGGAGGCGTGGACAGTTTCACGACTTCTGGAAAATTAGGTTTTGATAAGACCTTCCAACGACTCTTGTTGCTCTACTATTGACCCGGAATGTTCAATGACGCTGCAAAATATGTCCGAGCATGCAATATTTGCCAAAAGATGAAGGTAGACCAGGCTGGTCCAGTAGGTCTGATGGGTAAGCGGGTAATCGAACAACCGTGGTCGGTGGTAGCGGCGGACATGATGGGTCCCTTCCCACCTAGCCGCTGTGTTTACCAGAATGTCTTGGTTTTCCACGACATGTTTATTACATGGATCGAAGTCATGCCCTTTCGAAAAGCCAATGCCGCTAACGTCTGAGAGGCATTGGAGCAAACGATTATCTTTAGATGGGAAACTCCTGATGTACTGTTCACTGATAATGGCACTGAGTTTGTGAAAAAAGTTAGTTTCGAAGGCCGCGTTGGAATTGGGAATTAGGCACTTGGCTACCCCACGGTATCATGCGTGAGCTAATCCGGTAGAGCGGGTAAATCAAGTGCTAAAGACCATGATATCTTCCTTCGTAGAAGTTGATCATCGGAGTTGGGATAAGCACCTCCCTGATTTCCGCTTTGCGTACAACACTGCCGTACATAGTTCAACTCGGGTGTCGGCAGCGCTTTTAAATTATGGTAGAGAGCCTACACTGGCAAAGTCACTGTGAAGGCATGAGGAGGGAGCTCCTGATATAGTTCTGTTAGCCGTAGAAGGATTGGAGTGTAGATATAAGCGATTGTCAGCCCTCAGAGACCTAGTCGCACATCACTTGGCCCTGAGAATCCAATAGCTCAGGTGAGTCCCAAACCAGTACTTGACCTTTCAACGCCACTGGGGATCCGCCGGAAACCGCAACAAATACTACCACCGGTTAACCTCCGAGTCGCAAAAGAGGAAGACCTCGTCAAAGAACCATCGGTATCCCAGTCGCACACCTCGTCCGCCGCCGTGGTCCAGGTAGGCCCCGAAAGCTCCACAGGAACCATACTAAGGATTTCGTTCCACCCGAAGCCAAAGAGACGGAGGAGGAGGAGGAAGAACTCCGCCGTAGTAATCGGCTCAGAAACAGAAAATAGGGTACCTTTCGAATTCTTTCCTGCCTCAGAGCCAAAGGTGAAGATCGGAATTGAGTTGTGAGAGCTGGAGGACGACAACGTGTAGGGAAAGCGTGACCTGGGAAACACGGTAAACGGGAGACAGAGTGACTTTAGATTTAGAACACCGTCTCACCCAGGCCTTAGCGTATGCTATCCTGAGGCGACTCTAATTCACGAGTGCTCTATCAGGTTCCTTTTGTGCAATTTCACGTTCGTAGTTTTAAGCTGTTTTGCGTAGCCCTTCCGGCATCCGCAGTTTTAGGCCATTTTGCGTACTTTCGCCAAACCCTTCAGGCGATAGTTAGTTTCAAGCCTTTCCGTGTAGTTTTCGATTGTACAGTTAGTTGTAAACTTCAAGGTTTTCTTTTATTTTTACTTTAGCTCAATTATTAGAAAACATTTTGTTCTAAAGATTTCAGAACTGTCTTTCGTTTGAGTTTGAATCAATTTAGACTGGACTACAGTCCAATAAGAATATGGATCAACAATATTTGCTAAGGACGGATTGCTTCAGTAGTTGGAAATTTGCACTAGTTCAAAGGAACTAGCAATAAGCTAAATTTAAAGGTACAACAATCATTTTTCGCCAGGGAGTCTGATGGATTGCACACTGCGAATAATTTATATTTTTGTATTCATTTATTACTATTTTTTTACTTTTTTTCCTGAATCTAGTGAATAGCAGACTGATTAAATTCATATTCTTTTCCTTATCACAAGTTATTTAGAATTCTCGCGTTGTTTTCCGAAATCTTATTTTATATTTCGTTCTTTTATTTCTTCTTCTGGGGAACTGTTATACTTGAAATTTTCTAAGAGCGCACAGGATTATAGTAAATTGCAAGAACAATCAGCACCATCATGCTCTTGAACCTAATTAACAATCTGGAGGTCGGATTGGTGACGCCTGCTGATCCTGGGACCCTACGGGTCAGTCTGGGAGGGGATGTTGTAACGTGGTGGCTAGTCACCTGTTGTGGATCCTTCCCCAGCTCTTTTTCTAGACAAGAAGTTTAAACAATCAGACCGCGAATATTCCCATGGCCGGCACAAGCTCAAAATTTGATATATTCAGGAGATCAGATTTATTTAATTTAAGGTGTGTGTGTAATGAGAGAGAAATCTATTACTTTTATTTTGTATAGGAAACCGAACGGAGAAAGCGCTAATTATGTATAAATTTGATATATTTTCCATTTAGATGTTACTGCAAAGACACTGACCCAAGAATCCCGGAGTCGGCTTAACTTCAGAAACCCTGTACGGAAACAACATCACCACGCACTATGCCAACCACCCACACGCAACACTGCCACCAAGCTTTACGTCACTCTCACGCATCCACGGTCACTTTACAATCACGGGACCCATTGTGATGTCTTTTCAACACACGAAGGCAGCCATCTTATACCGGCCTGCGTTTCACATACCGGAACCGTGGTCCGAATTCCATCGATCAAAGTCCCAGAAATCCAAATGAAGAGGGCAGCACCGACTGGACCGAACATTGTGACGCGAGCGGGAAGGAACTGGCGAGTGCAGAGGACGCAGGAGAAATCAGTTTCGTGTCGGCCATCGACGAAGTCATAAGTCAGGCCTGCCCAGACAGGGGAAAACTGCTCATTCGCCACATGTTCGAGTTCCACCACTACTTTCCTCTCCTCAGGGACAAAGGCTTGGGGGTGGTCGCTGTCGTGAAGTTGAATGAGTAGAGGTCGGTGGTGGTGTTGTATTCCCATCTGGCAAATGTGCAGTTTTGGAGAGGAGGATGAGGAGATTGATAGCCACAAAATTAATTAGACGAGTCCACTTTTTTTTGAGGTTACTTAGACCTAAAATGAGACTGCCGGCTTAACCCACTGTGTCGACTTATGATCACTCTTCCCTATGCTGAAGCGATCATTTTGTCAATAAAAATGACTGATTATTCCGTAAAAATATGTTCAACTTTCAATCGTAAAAATTTTATTTCAAGTAATTAGAGTACAGAATCTTCTCCAATTAGGACAAAAAAAAATTGAAAAAGTAAAAAATATTTGTTTTATTACACTATTATAATAAACACAGTTGATAGAAAATAAAACACCATAAATACAGTATTGCCAGTGAAAAATGTATGTATTTCAAAAAATATTACATTAAAAAACATACTTTAAAAACATAAATGTTTGAATTATTGAAAGCTATTTACAATAGCATCAGGTGTGACATAAAACACTTACTTCCTTACCCCTTCCCCCCCCTATAGGAAGGATTACGTCCATCACTAGGAAAACGTGGATTGTTGGTATTATAATAAGTAGCATGTGATGACTCTACTTATCGTTCAGAATCGGAATGATGTTGCAGATTCATGAAACTTTGATGGTGCGGATCCTGGTAAGTTTGATATGGTAGATTCTGCCAAAGATGTTGATTGTTCTGATGAAAAGATAGAGTCCCTGATGAATGAGGCACATCAAAAGCTGTAAAAAAAAATTATTTCAGGGACAACTTCAGGTATTGAAATAAGTCTGAGAAAAAAAACAGTGTGGTACTAAATTGAGATGTTAGTATGTCATTTCTCCCAAAATTTATTTCACCAAAAATTTATTTTACCCAAATATGGAAACACAGACGTGTGAAGTAGTATTAGAGGTCGTCAAATGATAACAAAATTTAAATGAAGTCAAAGCAAATGAACAATTGTCAGGAAAATATGTAAAGACGTGTACATTTAAAAAGTTTAGAATAAATTCATTTTTCAACATCATCAAGGTTAACTCTGCCGGGATTTAAAAGAAAACCGTTAAATGCAAAATGAAGAAGCCGAGCATATCGACAAAAACTGTTCGAATCTTTATTCACGTGTATCGCGTATTATAATTCATTTTCCAAACTTTTTTTGGTTTTTCTTGACTAATTTGTATATGATCTTTTCATTTCTGTAAACAAATTGTTTGAAAATGTTAATTAATTATTGAAAATGCAGTTAACGGTGTTAATTGGGATGCTGAAATTAGGAAAACGCCGTAACGGGCAGTTACGGCTCTCTTCGAATTACGGACCTCAGAAATAGGCCTGCCGTGACATGAGAGAACGCCGTTCATGGAAAAGGAATATAAAAGAGTGGAATTATTACAATATATTATTCAATTATGAAATTATAATTATTGCGAAATATAACATAATAATAATATTATTATTATTGATAATTTTTGTAATTTTCAATTGTAAATTTTCAAAATTAAATGCTCTTCCATTTTAAAAGGTTTGCAATTCAAAGCTCTACAATTTTGAAGAGTTACAATTGACAATTCTTGAATGTTGAAAAATTGGAATTACAAGTTATTCAATGTTCAAAAATTATATTTGGAAGGTATATAATTTTGAATTTTTTTTGCATAGTTCAATATTGCAGACCTACAATGGAAAATTGTTCAATTTCAACGATTTGCAATTTAAAACTCTTTAATTTTGAAGATTTACAATTGAAAACTCTCTGAGTTTGAAAGATGTATACGTCACAATTCTTGAGTTGTAATGATTTTGAAGATCAAAAGTAATTCTAAATAATCCAAATTTAAATGAGAAATCTTGAATTTTAAAGATCGACCATTCAAATTTTTACAACTTTGAATAGTTACATTTAAAAATTCCTGAATTTTAAATATATAAATTTGCAAATTATTCCATCATTAAGACTTATATTTTAGAGGAATGTAATTTTTAATACATTTTTTAGATAGTTTAATTTTTAAGATTTACAACTGAAAATTCTTCAATGTTAGCGACTTTCAATTTAGAATTTGTGAAATGTCAATATTTGAAATTGAAGACTCTTAATTAAATTTATTATTATAATAATTAATATTATTAATATGAATAATTCTTTCATGTTTTTTAAACTGATCTTTAAATACGCCAAGTAGATACTAATGTTCTAAATTTCAAAAAATTGGAAGCCGGACGTTTGTTTTTTACCGGAAATATGGATAAGAGTTTTATAACTGTTATTAAATTTTATGAGTAACGAATAATACGAAATTCTAGCGGAATTAGTTCATGTTTATTTATTAAATGTACATAAATTCCGAATGTATTAAGTATCAGCAAAACCCGAAAATATTGAATAAAAATAAAAACATTTTAAACATACTTGGATTACAATCAAAGAGCTTTTAACAAACGAAAAAAATATTGCAAAATACATTTTCAAAATGTTGAGTCTGAAACAAATTACTATGTTTTACATAAATTTAAATATAAAATAATAAATTTAACAAATTTTTAACCTCTAATAAACTATGATGAGATCCTCTTAACAGAGGTAATTAGATCAGGAACACCGTTGCTGGTCATTAATACAATTTTATTAATTTCTTTTGAAAATGTCCAACTATGTATCTGTTTCCACTTTAAACAACTGAAAATATTCAAAAACATTATTGTTTACCTATTGAATGTTTCAACAATATAACTTCTTGTACTTTAATGCCGTTATTAATTATAAGAAATACATACTTTCAATTATATTTTGCATTTTGCAACTTATTATAAATGCAGTTACGGCTTTCTCTCAAATCACAAATCGGCAATCTTTGCAGTTAACGGTGTTTCCCAAAAATTATGCAAAAATTATTTTTCAAATTATTAACAATGAAAAAAAAATATATTCAGGTGTATCTTTTTCGCACGATTCCAACGATATAAAAAACTTATTTTTCGATTGTTTGCTGTTAACGGTGTTTTTACAAATCACGGCATAACTTTGAAATTAGCATACTATTAATAAAATGGACAAGCTTGCTCTGGAAATTACCAGTTTAAAAATTGTAAGGTCGTAATTGGATAGAAGGACAGAAAAATTTGTATTTTTCTAAAAAAATAGTATTATTTGCAAATACCGAAAGTACTTATTTACAAATAAGTAGTTGGATTATTTTGAGCTTATGAATGGACAAATTAACAGAAAATTGATATTTTTTCGCAAAAACTAACAGCACTTATCCGCAAATAAGTCGTTTGAGTATTTTCAGGTCAAGATTGGATAATTTAACATAAAATTGGAATTTTTTGGCAAAAATCAACAGAACTTATCTAGAAGTAAATATTTTGAGCATTTTAAAGCTTATGATTAGCTATAATTACAGAAAATGGTTGGTTATGGTTGCATAATTTAACAGGAAATCGGTATTTTCGGCAAAAATCAACTGCACTTAACCACAAATAAGTACCCAACTGAAAATTCCTGTACAGAAACCTCGGAGGATCCTGTACGTGTTTCTGTACACGAACCTGCACACGAACCTGTATAGGTGGAAAAGGTGCTTCGTGAGAGTCTACTTGAAGCTAAAAAAATGCAATTAAAGAAATAAATTTGGGCAGAAGTTTCAAAATAATTAGTTGATTCACCCAAGATTTTTTTAAATAAAAATTTGTACATGATCCTACAAAGGAACTTGTATGCAAGGTATACTTTCAATGATCCTGTACATGTTCCTGTTTCCAGAGGGAATTGAGGTGTGGGTTCGTGCACAGAAAATTATTCAGGATCCCATATATGAACCTGCATAGGAACTAATCCACGTGGATTACGACGTGATTTTCCATAGGGCATTCCACGTGGATTTCCAGGTAAATTTTTTCTGCTGGTTGCTCACTTCGAGATGCGACTTGACATTTTTCAAAAAGAAGATTCTGTTTCTGCCAAAATATTTATAACTAACATCAAAATAATTCAGATAACACCTGTTCATTTTTGTGCAAAAACTACCTATTATCGCCAGAATATGCCAATATAACCTCGATATATGAAAACTGGTCACTCGGAGATAGGACTTAACATTTCTTGATCAAAAATATTATGAGCTGTCAAAAATGTACAAAAACTAACCTTAAATAAATCGTATCACTTATTTGTGTGTAAGATCTGTTGATTCTTTCTAAGAAATAGCAATTCCCAAGGAAAAAAGCAAAAATAATCTCGAAATATGAAATCTTGTCACATAGAGATGAGATTACGAATAGTAGTGCCCCCCCCCACCAATCATAATCTTACGATACCGCACTTACTTATTTGTGGATAAGTCCTGTTGGTTTTTTGGAAAAAACACCAATTTTCTGTTAATTTTGCCAATCATAACCTCAAAATACTCAAACTACTTACTTGTGGCTCATGGTGCTCCAACTACTTATTTTTAAATAGGTACTGTTGATTTTTGCCAAAAAATACCAATTTTCTATTAATTTAGCCAATCATAACCTCAAAATCCTCAAACTACTTATATGTAGGTAAGTCCTGTTGGTTTCCGCAAAAAAATACAAATTTTCTGTTAATTTGTTCATTCATAACCTCAAAATATTCCAATCACTTATTTGTAAATAATTGCTTTCGGTATTTGCAACATATCCCATTTTCTTTAGAAAAATACAAATTTCGCCGTGTCCTTATATCCAATAATAACCTTATAATTTTCAAACTGATAATTTCCAGAGCAAATTTGTCCATTTTATCAACGGAGTGCCTAAACTTACGCGAAATAAAAATTACCGAAAACTGGGGACGGCCTGTGATTGGTGGAAAAACAACCCCTTTTCCAGCTGGACAAATAGAGCCTTTTATTAGTAGTATGCTAATTTCAAAGTTAACCTTAATATTATATCATGTTCGTAGCCGTTTGAAAACTAAATGTATTCTGAACTCTACAAATAAACACGTCTTTACATATTTTGCGGACAAATGTTCCTTTCATTTGAGTTTATTTAAGGCTGTTGTAACGGGGTGCACAAAAATGGCGAAATATATAAAGCACTCAAAACTTACCAACTACCGACGATAATTCGGTTTTGAGGTTTAAAAAATGCTCTTTGAAAATTTCCTACACCCCGGAAGGTGTTTCGCGGTGGCGGTAGTTAGGGTAAGTCTCTGGTTTTTCGAAAAAAATCCGGTAACTGCTAAAGAATGAGAGTAAAGTGGTTGTAGCAACCAAAGCAATGACGTGAAGTGCGCACGAAGCCGAGTCACAGCTGATGGCGCTGATAGCTCAACCGTACTTGATCGTACTACGTAAATGCAATGTCGGTAAAAGTGGCATCTGTCTTGGCGGGAATTCTAAATTAGAATGAAAGATTCAATTTGTGATTTTCTTTTTTTTTAATTGTTTATTGGCATGTCTGACTGATTGGAGAATGCAACAGCATTACTGCAATTTGAATGAACAATTAATTTCTCCTTAGAATAATAAGCTTGGTCTCGGAATAGAAAAAGTGTGGCAAGTGATAAAAGGATGCCGGTGTGAACTCGCTCATAAAAATCGATAATAGTTTTAGAATTTCTTAAAACATTATTTATTTAATTATTCACATATCTTCTTGTATTGTAACGTGCAAAAAACATATGAAGAAGGCGCATTACTTAGAATCGTAAAAATAAGGTAAGTATTGTACACCCTATTCTCGCTTTATGGAAGACTAATATTACTCGCATTCCAAGAGTTTAAAACGCCCTCAGAAAGGCACACGCAGAAACCTCACAAAAATTTGCTATTACTTGAGACAAAATTATTATTTGAATTTTTTGCAGGAGAAATATTAGTGTTCTATAGAGCGCGACTAGAGTATACAATACTCACCTTATTTATACAATTCTACGTAATGCGCCATCTTCATATGTCTTTTGCGCGTTACAACACAACCAGATATGTGAATAATTCAATTAATAACTTTTTAACATTTGCAAAATCATTATCGATTTTTATCAGCGAGTTCACAGCGGCATCCTTTTATCACTTGCCATACTTTTTCTATTCCCAGAACAAGTTTATTATTCTGAGGAGAAATTTCTTTTTCATTCAAATTGCGGTGATACTGTTGCATTCGCCAATCATTCGGACATTTCAATAAACAATTTAAAAAAAGAAAATCATAAATTGCATTTTTCATTCTTATTTCAACTTCCCGCCAAGACCGATGCGACTTTTGCCGACAGTGCATTTTCGTAGTACGATCAAGTACGGTTGAGCTATCAGCGCCGTCAGCTGTGACTCGACTTCCTGCGCACTTCACGTCATTGCTTTGGTTGCTATAACCACTTTACTCTCATTTTTGAGCAGTTACCGGATTTTTTTCGAAAAAGCAGACTTACCCCAACTACCACCACCGCGAAACACCTTCCGGGGTCTAGAAAATTTTCAAAGAGCATTTTTGGAACCTCAAAACCGAATGACCGTTTGTAGTTGGTAAGTTTTGAGTGCTTCATATATTTCGCCATTTCTGTGCACCCTGCTCCAACAGCCTCAAATTTTTTATTATTATATTACATAATATAGATGTAAAATAAATGAACTGTCAACGGGAATTTAAATGAAATAATTTTTAAATAAATAATTCAAATCGATGACAATTTTTCTTCATGTAATATTTTGTTTTTTCGCGTTTTAGACCATGTTACAACTTTTGATACTAAAATAAAATGTCATTTTCAATGAGCATTTAAAATTTGCATCGACGGAACTTAGAAATTTTATGGCGTACTGCGCAATTTTTTTTATAACAAATTTTTTTTAACTTTTGTATAACTTTTTGGTTTTTAGGTGTCTTAGACTATTTTACAACGATTAAGAATTACATTAAATGTAATTTTGTCTGAACATTTACAGTTTATCATAAAGATGGAACTTAGAATTGTTTTGCTTTATAAAGAAAAAAAAAACAGAAAAAAAAAGTTTGCGCGATATTTGCATTGATAGTGTTTCGAAATTCGAGAACACATGAACCATATTTCTACACGTATTTTTTTCATTTTTTTATTATTTATACTGTCGGCATGGTATTGCCCCGATCGTGGAGTCAACCGTACGCCAGTACTGGGCGAACCGCTGATTATCTGTACTGGTGGCCAGTACTTGGCCTGTACTGCGCCCGTGGTGAACTCCGGCGGAATGCTGAATTTTCCGCCTGGGTAGATTCATTTGATTCAAAATGTAAATAACAGCATGGAGTTATCATATTAAAAACCAGGACATGCAAGGCATGACACCATAAAAAAAGAGATATCTAGTTTTTGCAGTAAAGTAAGTATTTGGCTTACGATCAGTCCATCCGTGTAGATGAGGTGTCGCAAACCCATCTGGGAGTGTATCAAATGCATGAGAACCTGACCCGCCAGTTGTTATAGCTACATTTTCCAAATACAGAAAAAAATCATTACAAGGGTCGAACATTTTCACTTAGCATACGCGAAGAATATATTCTGAAAGAATTCTTTGGAATACTTGAGAATATATCGGCACATTTGGGAATACATGCGGGTGTCACAAAAGTCCCAAGACGGCTGAATATTTCCTCAGGTAATATGTTTTTCACATCGGCAATCGATATAGCGGGAAATTTTACATTCAAGTATGTAGCCAGGTCATACATGCGTACATTGTAAACTTGAAGGTCACTCTAAGGTCATTCAAACTTAAACAAGGTCTGCATACCTCTGGAAATAGAAGGTTTGACATTTTTTTCGTAACGAGTAAAGTTACTAACTTTAAGAAGCCGTATTCAATATTGACCTTAAGAATGACCGTGGCGATAACTTGCAAGGTCATTTCAAGGTTAACTTTGGTTTCATTGGGAACCCCCTTTTAAGGTAACAATGTACATATGTATGCCCTGGGTACATGTGTGAACGTAAAATGGTTTCCATTTTTTTTTAAGTTGACCTTGAAAAAACCTTGAATGTCATTGTCAAGATCAAAATAAAAGTCACCATTGAATTCCTCGTTGAAAGTTACTTCAAGAATGACTTTGACCTTCATGAAAAATATCTTACCTGAGGAAATATTCAGCCGTTCCGGGGCTTTTGTAATACCCGGTATATCTTTGAATACAAGAAATACTTGGAATATACATATATGTTGGAACAATATTTATGAATGAAGTAGAATTAGGGAAAATATTTTGATCATTTGAACGTTTAGAATTTCAATTACATGATTATATGAGAACATGAGAAATTATATGAGAATATTTGAGAATCCTTAAGAACATTGTGGAATCCTTGAGAATACTTTGGAATATTTCCGAATATATTTGAAAGCAAGTCACAGAATATATATTTTTTGAATCTGCCTAGCTGCGACAATTGCACCCTTTAATGGAATTTTTAACCTGATAGTTGAATATTTAACCAAAAAGTTTAATAAGTCACCAAGAAGGTTAATATTCTAGCAGAAGAGACGAAGTTCCAACAAAATACATAAATTTTCAAACGAATAGTTGAACTTTCAACTGAAGTAGATCAATGTACAAAAAAACATGATACAGTTAAATTTTCACATGAAAAATTAGTCTTCAATAAAAAAACTAATTTTGAACCAAAAAGATTTATTTTCTGCAAAAAAGATATTTTTTAATACAATACATAATTTTTCAACCAAATAGTTGAATTTTAAAGTGAAGAATTTGAAATACTTTAATTTTTAGTTAATAAAATAATTTAAACAAACGTTTAAGAAATAGTTGAATTTTCAGCAACAAAAAAAGATTTTTTAACTAAAATGATGATTTATCAACCAAAAAAATCAATTTTTAACAAAGTAGTTCCACTTAGTAGTAATATTCCTAGCTGACCGAATTTAAACTCTAATTCAAATGACCACAATAAAAATCGATTTCACCATAATTTTTTACTTGAGTTCCATAAGTAAGTGACTTCTCAAACTAGTCCATGTTTCTGGTACTTTTTAACCATATTAAGTAAGTAAATCGGGTTTTTTGCTAAATCGGTTAATTGAAGGGTCCACATGAAAGTTTCAAATTAGCTGGAAATAACTACGACTTTACGCAGGGATTTTTTTTTAATATCCAAAAATCATGTTTGTGCAAATTGTCCTGTCCCATTGCACTCAGGAGCAAAATCTCTAAAAGGAAAATTTAACTAGACAAAATTCTGAAAAAAATTGAAAAGAAGAACCTTCTATCTCTAATAAATGCCGATTTATGATTCTTCAGTGAAACCTGATTTTTTTCAAGAAACAGCCTAAAAATCAAATTCTGAAATTTGCATCTGTACTTTGGAACCTGTTAATATTATGAAATCATGTTTCAGACGTTAATCAAAGTAGCTCATATAGATCACATAAGAGCTGAAACATTTTTTTTTCGCGCAAAATTTGGCCCCCTGTAATTAATCCTGTTAGAGTTTTTTCGTAGCATTTTTCTGAAGAGTCATAACTTTTGACCTATAAAGGTTAAGAAATTATATTTTTTTCAGTTTATTTCGAATTTTCTGCACTACAAATTTTTTCATAACGTCATTAACGTAAATTTAGCCACAAACGAAGTATTTTGACAAAAATAACACTAGTAATTTGCCCGGGAAGAAGGTCAAAAGCGGTAAGCTTTGGGATGCCATAACTTATGACTTCTTGGAGCTAGGTTATTGTTTGTGTAGAGGTTCCAAAGTACAGATTGAAAATTCAGAATTTCGCTAAAAATATATTTTTCGTACGAGGTGCCTTTTTCGAAAATTCAAAAATTTCTAGGCAAAATTTGTAGAAATCTTTAAGGAACCTCTCACGGTGAGCCTTAATCAACATTAACCTAAAAAAGATATTTATTTATTTAAGTTTTTTTTGCGGAATATTATTCTTACATGGTATGCGCATCTTTTGCTCAAATAAAGTAATTAATCGTGGGAGCGCTATTTTCAAAATAAAAATTTTTGATTATCAACAATAAGAAAAAAATTTTAATAAAAATCTTTTCTTACTCGTGTATTCTTAGAAATTAAATATAGTCAGAAAAGTTCTACAAAACTTTTTCTAAAATTATATATGTTGATTTTTTTACAAAGGGTTATATATTCCTTTATTGCAAAAGGTTATTAAAAAGTTATATTACTGGACTTTTTTTCGGCAGAATTTTCTCTTCGGATGCTGTCATAATATTTTTTTGATACGCAGTTAAGAAAATCGTGGAAGCATGTCTTTCAAAAACCAATTTTCAGTCTTATTTTTTGTATTCTTTTTTGACTCTAATAGGCTTTTTTGCTTAAAAGTTGAGTAAAGAATTATTATATAATTTTGTTTCAAAATGTAAAGTGTATAATATACAGAGGTTTTTGTATATTTGAAAAAAAAATTCTAACACAAGAAAAGTTGTTGGAACATTTTTTTAATCACCGGTTCATCTCATATTGTAGTTAGATGATGCTGGCATGATTTAAAAAATAAAAAAAAATAATGAAAAAAGCTTAAAATTTTGAAAAAAGAGCTTAAAATTGTAAGAAAAATTTTATGAAAATAAATTTTGTATCTTTTGTGAAAAGATTTGTGAGCCTCGCCGTACTCTCTCGTCTCAGGAATAAAACAAATAATGAGTTTTTAACAAAATTCTTGAATTTTCTACACAGTAGATAATGTTTAACGAAGTGGTTTAACAAAAACATGAATTTTCAACCAAAGAGATGAATTTTCAACTAAAATTATGAATAAAATGAAAAATTTCATGACTATAATTGAATTTTCAACAAAAAGCGATTAATTTTCAAACAAAAACGACCAATTTTCAACACAGGAAGATTAAGCAGTTAAGAAAGAACAAATTTTTCACCAAATTTTTGAATATTCAAGTCAAAAAGAGGAATTTTTAACCCAAAACATGACTTTTCAACTAAAAAAGATCAATTTTTAACCAAAAATGGTATTTTAACATTTTCAAAATAAAAAATTAATTTAGAGCACAACAACAAATTTGAAAGACATGTCGTGACATTTTTATACAATGAGATGAATTTTTATCTAAACTGATGCACCCCCAAACATAAAATAAATTTGTATCAACCAAAAATTATTTGAAAAAAAAACGAATTTTCACCAAAATGTTTCAATTTTATACCAAAAAGATGAATTTTCAAACTAGAATCTTAATTTTTCTACAAAAAAAACGAAATTTTAAGACAATTAATAATTTGTTATCAACTGAGAAAGACAAATTTTCAGCAAAAAATACATAGTTGAATTTAAAATTACAAAAATTAATTTTTAATTTAAAAAAAAGAACTGCCAAGAATATAGTTTAATGTTCAAACAAAATATTTTGAACTAAACTCAAGAATCTTCTACCAAAAGAATGAATTTTCAACAAGCTAGTTCGAATTTCAACCTTGTAGTTGAATTTCAAATTAAACAATCTGCCCGCTGCGAGCTACGCGCTCGGTCTTTGTATTTCCCCAATATTTGTGCACAGACTTTTTAAAATTAAATGTCAAATCATCGACAACTCTAATTTGGTGATTGTGAATTCTGTTTTGTTAAAGCTCCTTCGGCTTTAACGAATACATTCTCATCATCTACCTCGTGCTTCGCTCTCGATTTTGTCCAAAATGCGAAATTTTCTACATTATATGTTCAACATTATTATCTCAAATGTATATTACATTCATTTATGTACGTCGGCCTGTGATTGCTTATTTAGATACTGAAAAATAAAGTACAAATTGTATTTAGCATGATAACTTTAATATTTGTTCATGATTTTGCATATAATTTTATCCTCAGCTACCGTGAAAATTTTATTTCATTTCAATAAATGTATATTATTAAAATTCATAATATGCATTGATATTGAAAATATACGTATTTTCCTTGTCTTGTTGTTATAATTGAAAAAAGTGCGCTTCCTATAAAAAAACAATTTTTTTAGTATGCATTTTATTGCAACTTGTGTCGTTTTTTAATAAATTTAATTTGTTTATGTTCAGTGTTATTTTTTACGATTTGAACCAAAAATATGCATCCTAGCGTAAAGTGGTTCTAAGAAGATTTTTAAATGTAATTTAGGCGAAAAATTTTGTTATATAAAATGTTATTGTAGCGTGTATCGTTTTTCCAAAAAGTTAATTTTGTTATTTTAAATGTCTTTAAGTGTATGTTTAATGTATTAAAGTTTATACAAAATTTGTAGATCTTTTTTGGTTGAACAACTTTTGTCTATTCATCTTTTTTCGTACCTTGAGTCGTTTTTCCACAATTTTTTTCTTTATTGTTAATGTTATTTTTCACGTTTGAAACAAAAATTACGCATCCTATCCAAAAATTATTAATGAAAAATGTATAGCTTTCTCCCCAGTAAAACACTTCTGTCTATTAATTTTTTTCGTGATTTGTGTCGTTTGTTCAAGAATGTAATTGATTTTATTCTTAAATCAGTTTTGTACAAATGTTAAAAAACTACGCGTTCCATGAAAAATTGATTTACAACAAATTTGTAGATCCTTGCTGAGTGTAAAATTTGTGTCTTTTCATCTTCTTTCCTATCTTGTATACTTTGACCGCAAAATGGAATTTTTGATTTTTCATTATTTTTTTCTGCGATAAAAATTTGAATTTTCGATTTTTCAAGAAAATTAAAAAAAGTCTAATAACAATATTGTAGGTTGTTTAAAAAGAAACATTTTTCTATGCTTGACTTTTTTTATATCGTGCGTTGTTTGGCTTAAAATGTTCATTTTCGTTTGTTTTTTGGAATATTGTAAATGCTATAATTCCGGTAATTTTTCTTCAATCAAAAAAAGTGATTGAAATATTTTGTTCGCCTTCATGAGTACTATGAACATCTTCTCATAGAATTTTTAAATATTAAAAAAAAGTTTTCTCAAAATTTTTCAAAATGTGCTCACTTTTTAATTTTTATCCAGAATGGCTGGCTAACGAACTTGACCGTCATTTTAGGACACTTAAAGAGTGTACCAAAGCCCAATCCAATAAGTTAATTCTTTTGAAAGTAATCGTGCTAGCAAACTAAAAATCTACTACACACATACGGACAGACTAACAGACAGACATTTTGTAAAAACCTGTTTTTTGGGTTTAGGGGTCTCAAAACGTGGACATTTGACAAAAACGGGGGGTGGGGGGGGGGCAAATTGTAAACGACTCTAATACCTTCTCATTATAGGATGAGAATGTAAAAAAAATTTAAAAAGTAGTTCGCCTTGAATTCTCAACGAAGAAGATTAATGTTCTACCAACAAAGCCAAATTTTCAGCAACTTGCCTGGTAGCTGATTTTGTATGTGATGAGCGAATAAATCCTGTGGATTATGATTATAGTTTCCTCTGATTGAATTATCATTATTTGGAGGGCTTGCTGATCGACTGTCTTCATTATCTAGTAACATTGTTAACATAGAATCTTTTAGAAACATTTCAAATTAAAATTAAAAATTCAAAATTTACATATTTATTTCCACCAAGTAAGATAGATGACTTTTCTACCATCAAAAATGAATTTTCAATCCGAAAGGACAATTTTTTTAGAAAACAGTTTAATTTTCGCCCATAAATGATGACTTTTTAACAAAATAATTAACTTTTCAACAAAGCAGTTGAATTTTTTATCGAAAAGTATGACTTCAACAAACTTATGGAATTTTAAAGAAAAAAGTGACATTTTTTAAAATTTTCCACCATAACAAAAAAAGATTTTCAAACAAAGAAATGAAATTTCAACTGAAATGTTAAATCTACAAAAAAAGAATTATTTTTGAGCAAAGTGGTCTAATTTCCAACTAATTAGTTCAATTTTGCACTAAGGAAGATAAATTTCCAACGAGTAATGTAATTAGAGACACTTAAAACAAAGCAAAATTTCATTTTGAAAAAAAAAAAACAGGAAAACTCTAACAAAAAAGATGAATTTTCAACAACATTTTTGAATCCTCAACCAAAGATGACTGCTTTTGAACCAACTAGTTGCATTTTTATCCAAAAATGATCTCTATTTCTACTAAAACAAATAAAATTTCAGGCCAAAAAGACGAATTTTCGATAAAATAGTTAAATTTTCAACCAAGAAATATTTCGGTTGAATTTTGAACAAGAAAATACGAAGTTTCAATTAAAAGTTAATTTTTTACCAAAATAGATGAATTTTCTGAAAAAAAAAAAAATTTCTCACAAAGTAGTTGAATTATAAAAAAAAAATAATTACTTTTTAACAAAATTGTTGAATTTTTACCAAAATACGAGTAATACATTTTTTAACTCAAAATATAATTTTCAGGAGGAAACTCTATTTTCAAAATTCTCTATATTTTCCCTCACCAATTGTTCATTTCGTTCGAATAAAAATTTAGGATTACTCCGGTTAAAAAAAAATAGATTTTCAGTTAGAAAACAACAATTTTTCAAAAAAAGATATTTTGCAAAAAAATATAATTTTTAGAATATTTTTAAATTTTCTACAATAAAAACAAATTTTCGACAACGAAAGGTAATTTTCAACCACCTAGTTGAAATTTCTTTCGCACAGTAGCTTAATTTTGAACCAATAAATTACTTTCTCACCAAATTGTTGAATCTTTAACCAAATACTTGAATTTTCAACCAAAAACATATTTTTGAACTGAAAATTTTAATTCTCTAACAAAAAAGATGAAATTTGCACAAAAGATATTAATATTCAACCACATAGTTGATATTTTTACTACAAGAAATTAAATTATAATCGAAATTGGAATAGTTAAATTTTCAATTAAATAAAATAATTTTCAAGCAAAAAAAAAACTAATTTTCCACAAGAAATATAAGTTTTCAAGCAAGAAGATTATTTTTTGTTCCAATAAAGACAAATTTCCTACAAAATGCATGAATTTTTTAATAAGAAAGATCAATTTTAAATCAAAAACAGAATAGATCAATTTTAAAAGAAAAATGCAAATTTTCAACCGAGAAGATTGATTCTCTACCGAAAAAGACGAATTTTCAACTAAAGAAGATCAACTTTCTGACAAAAAATGGAACAGTTTGATTTTCTGTTGAGAACATTTGTTTTCAGACAAAAAAACAAATTGTTTAACAGAATAGTTAGAAACTATTTGCAATACATATGTAAACTGCTCCGAGGTACCTGGATTAAAAATGGATTACGTAGATGTCTGCGGATTACTAGGATTACTGGGATTACTCTCAATTACTTAAATTAAACCGGATAGGAAGATCAATGTCCAGATAAAAGTTAATTTTTCAACAACAAAAAATGATTTTTTAACAAAATAGTTGAATTTTGAAATAAAAAAGATAAATTTTTAACAAAAAATGGAATACTTACATATTTGATCCAAAAATTAATGTTTAAGAAAGGAGTTGAATCGACCCTCAGTTAAAATAATATTTGGATGTTGATGGTGAAATTGGCTTTAGGGTCACAAAAAAATTGAAATCAATTTATCATTGAGTCAGACGTTTCGGCCTTGATTATGGGCCCTCATCAGTGATTTATTTCTTAAATATGGTACAAAATTTGTTTTGTTGATTCGTGGAAGGATATAATTTGATAGTAAAAAAAAAAAATTTATTTAAAAAAATTTATTTTTTTGGAGATGTAAATGAAGACAACAAAATTATTTGCGTTTATTAAAGAATTAATTATTATAGAGATGTAAATGAAGACAACAATTCTTTCTATAACACGATACCTAAAGTTATTTGGACCTGGCTAAATCATAAGAATATTACAAATTTAAAAAATGTACAGAAGTTATCAAAATTTGTCGGTCTCATCAATAGGAGAAGAAACTAACCTTACAAATTCATAAGAAGGAGGTTGAAATTACTGAATCAGATCATTCAACACTTTAAAAATACTAATTAGATCACTGAACACTTTTAAAAAACTTTACTTTATGGCGGTTTCTAAAAAACGTAAACGCAAAAAGTAAAGTTTTTTTAAAAGTTTTCAGTGATCTAATTAGTATTCTTAAAAGTGTTGAATGATCTCATTCACTCATTTCAACCTCCTTCTTATGAATTTGTAAGGTTAGTTTCTTACCACTACGTAGCGCGTCCTCAGGTTGCGGATAGAGGAACGGCCCGTAAGGCTGAACAGCCCCCAAGGTTAGCTGCGAATACAAGAATAAGCAGTCGCGGACAGCCGATAGGAGCCAGTCGTGGGTGTGGTGAATCTAGCACTGGTAAAAAATAGGTACACGACAACCATGGCTTGGGGGGACCCACCCATTCGCGTTCATACACAATGGGTGGGTTCTGGCAAGCCAAGGTGCAGCGTGTACCCACCTAGAAACTCTACCCGAACCAAAACTAAAAATCTTGTAAGGGAAAAATCCTGCTGCCCATTGGACACTGCAGCGATGACACTGCCCTCAAGGGATGTGTGGAATGATTCGCCTGCATAGGGCCAAAGGGGTATTGATGCCAGTAGGCGCGCTGCCTTGCAGGGGGACGTTAGGGTACGAGGATGAAACTGTAATGTGTCTGACGACAAGTTGACATGGTCCTTGTCAGAGTCGGAAAGCTCCCATACTTAGACCTAGGGAGGTATGGGGGTTATCACTCCTGGGACAGTGGACTCACCTACGATCGGAATAGGATCCTAACGTGCGGATTATCTTGAAACTACCATGGCTAACTTGCAAAATCAAAAAACTACAGTTAAAGATCTAAGGGTGGGAACTCTAAACGCGCGTAGTCTAAAAACTGGCCGATTTAGCGAACTCATTAAGATAGCAATTGATTACAAAACTGACTTAATAGCATTACAAGAAACCTGCTGGTCGGGCGATTTCGCCTCAATTTCTAGGGATAACTATACTTTGCACTGGGGAGGAGCTAAGGGGCAAAGACTGGGGACTGGTTTTCTTATTAATAAACGAATTTCGCAAGCACTTATCGACATGCAATTCATTAACGACCGGTTATCATACAATTGGAAGAGAACCAATGTATAGGCCTACAATAGGATCAAAAAGTTTGCATGACGTCAGTAATGATAATGGAACCAGAGTAATAAACTTTGCAGCTTCAAAGAACCTCGTTGTCAAAAGCACATATTTCAAGCATAAAAATATACATAAGGCCACCTGGACATCACCAGATGGTAATACTCACAATCAGATTGATCACGTTCTAATTGACAGAAGACGTCATACAAACATTCTCGATATAAGATCGTATAGGGGAGCGGATTTAAATTCAGACCATTTTCTCGTGATAGTAAAACTAAGATCTAGGCTAGCGTTAAGTAAGAAAACAAGCCGCACAGAGCCAACAGTTCGTTTCAATATAGATAAGTTCAAAACAGCAACAGAAACATTAAATTACCAAGTTGAGATTTCTAATAGTTTCGACGCTCTCCAAGAACAGAGAGACGATAACAATAATCACGAGGAGGACCCGGAAACCCTGTGGAGCAATACGAAAAAGGCGATAAAGGCAGCCGCGAAACTTACGACAGGTTTTAAGAAAGTAACCAAAAGCAAACCATGGTTTGACGAAGAGTACAAACTCTGGTTTGAGAAACGTCGGAAGGCCAGACTAAGTAGTTTAAAAAATAAGTGCGATCAAACACATAAGAAATATCTCGAGATTAGCAAAAGTACAAATAGGCTCTATAGATCCAGGAAAAGGGAGTGGGAAAAGAATAAAATACTAGCAATAGAAGCGCATAATAAACAAAATAACCCGCGTGAGATGTACAGGGGAATCAATTTTATAAAGAAAGGCTTTCAAAGTAGAACGGAAGTAATGAGGGACGAAAATGGCAATCTAGTAGCCGATGCGACAGAGAGACTGAATTTATGGAAAGATTATTTCGATAAACTATTAAATGTACGCGAAGCCCCCGTTGAAGGTAATCTCGGCGAAATCCACACTGCTGATCTATTAATTAACGATCCTACTGATATAGAAATAGAAATGGCCATAAAGAAGTTGAAAAATAACAAAGCCGCGGGCATCGATGACCTACCGTCAGAACTGATAAAAAATGGAGGCCCTTGCCTCACAAGGCAAATTTGTAAATTGATACGCGCAGTTTGGAAAACAGAACGCATGCCGGAAGAATGGAATACCTCTATCATTATTCCCATCTTTAAAAAAGGCGATAAAACTAACTGTAACAACTATCGGGGAATTTCACTTGTGCCTTCGTGCTACAAGATCCTGTCTAATGTTATCCTAAGTAGACTAACTCCTTTTGCCGAGGAAATCATTGGGGATTACCAGTGTGGATTCCGCCGAAACCGATCTACAAGCGATCAAATGTTTACAATTAGACAACTGTTAGAAAAGAAATGGGAATTTAAAGAAGCAGTACATCAGCTATTTATCGATTTTAAAAAAGCTTACGACTCTATTATACGCGCGCGAATGTACTGGATCCTAGAGTTCTTGGGTGTGCCAAGAAAATTGGTTAGACTTATCGAAATTTGCTTAAGCGGCAGTAAGGGTAGAATACGCGTAAACGGTAGTTTCTCTGAAGAGTTTTCGATCCGCGATGGCCTGAAACAGGGCGATGCACTTTCGTGCGTCCTTTTTAACTTAGTTTTAGAATACGTGGTTAGGCAAGTGCAGGCGAATCCGACCGGTGCTACCCTCAATGGGGTAATACAAATTCTTGGATATGCGGATGATCTCGACGTGCTAGGGGATGATAAAGAAACGGTAGCTAAAAATGCAGAAATCTTGATCGCAAAAGCCAAAGAGATTCGCTTGGAAGTTAGCGAATCGAAGACAAAATATATGACCGTCGTCAGGTCGGGACAAAGTAATCAAGACGGGGATCTAATGGCCGGAAATATGAAATTCGAAAGGGTTAACGAGTTTAAATACCTCGGGTCTATTATAACTAGCGAAAATAAGATTAAAACGGAAATGAATGCGCGGCTACACGCTGGCAATGGGTGCTATTATGCAGCAAACACGCTACTAAAATCGCGATCGCTATCTAGAAACATCAAAGTAAGAATTTACAAAACGATAATAATGCCGGTCGTCATGTACGGGTGTGAAACGTGGGCGCTGACGAAAGGAGAAGAGAATAGGTTTAGAGTTTTCGAGAATAAAGTACTTAGAAAAATCTATGGTCCAAAAAGGGACGAAGAGACCGGCGAGTGGAGAAAACTGCATAATGATGAGCTGCACGCTCTCTACGGGTCAGCAAATATTAATAGAGTAATGAAAGCGCGTAAATTAAGATGGGCGGGGCATGTAGCAAGAATGGGCAATGAAAGAACAGTGGCGCAAGTTTTAAGAGGGAGGCCGACTGGTAAGAGACCCCTAGGCAGACCGAGAAACAGATGGGAGAAAAATGTAAGGGATGATCTAAAAGAACTAGGACATGATTACCTAAACTGGATGGAGAATGCACAAGACAGAGATGTGTGGCGGTCTCGGGTAGATGAGGCAATGAACTTTCGAGTTCGAACTGCTAATCTATAATAATAATAATAATAATTGATGAGACCGACAAATTTTGATAACTTCGATACATTTTTTAAATTTGTAATATTCTTATGATTTAACCATGTCCAAATAACTGTAGGTTTTGTGTTATAAAAAATTGTTTGTCTACATTTACATTTCTATAACAATCAATTCTTTGGTCAATGCAAATAATTTTCTTGTCTTCATTTACATCTCCAAAAAAATTTAATTTTTGATAAAAAATTATTTTTTTTACTATAACATTATATCTTTCCACGCATCAACATAACTTTTTTGTACCATATTTCAGATATAAATCACTGACGTGGGTCCATAATCGAGGCCGAAACGTCTGACTCAATGATAAATTGATTTCAATTTTTTTGTGACCCTAAAGCCGATTTCATCATCAATATCCAAGTGTTAAAAATTAATGTTTAAAAACAACTATTCATAAAAAATTGATGAATTTCCTACAAAAAAGACGAATTTTCCACGACAAAAATTAATTGTATACCAAATAGTTGAACTTTCTACCAAACAAGTTGAATTTTTACCAAATAATTCAATTTTAAACGAAAAACATAAATTTTCAAGGAATTTGGAACAAAGAAGTGCCACTGTAAACCAAGTAGTTTATCTAGAAAATATTAATTTGCAATCGAAAAGAAAATAATTAAATTTCAAGGTCAGGAAAATAATTAAAAAAAAAAAATGAATTTTTAACGGAAAAGATGAATTTGCAAGCAAAAAGGAGTTTTCAACACAGTAGTTAAATTGTTTACCAAAATACTTTAATTTTCAACAGAAAATAGTAGAATTTTTAACAAAAGGTATGAATTTTCATTAAAGAAGTTTAACTTTCTACCAAAAAGGACGAATTTTCCATTGGGTCCAAAATTGATATAGCATGAAAAAGCTCCTAGAGCTAAGAAACCCTTCCCAGCAGGCGCTCGGCGCCTAGTTTGCAAATTTGCAACCTAATAGTTGAATCATCAAATTAAAAAGATCATTTTTCAACAAGAAATGGAATAATTGCATTTTTAATTAAGAAATTAATTTTTTACCGAACAAAATGGATTAAAAAAAATAGTTAAATTTTCTACAAAAAAGAGGAACTTTCAATGACAAACATTAATTGCAAACAAAATAGTTGAATTTTCTACCAAAGTAGTTGACTTTCTGATAAAAAATATTACTTTTTCACGAAATTGTTGAATTTTTAATTAAACTGGATTACTTCAGCTCAGAACTGGATTACGCCAGATTTCAAGTAGATTATTTTGAATCACAAGTGAACTATTGAAAACACAAGTGGATTATTACATATGAGATGTGGATTACTGAGGAGCACTGGGATTACTCAGAAATAATTGAATTAGGCCGGATTATAAGTGGATTACACCGGATTACCAGTTGGGATAACCGAGCGGTCCAGCGGTATAGCTCCAGTTTCAGTTAAAAATGAATTTTTACAAAAAAAAAACAACAAGTTTTTAACAAAATAGCTAAATTTTCCACCAACGAGATGAATTTTCAACAAGACGCTTGATTCCCCAACCAAAAAAGACGTATGAAAAAAATTCTTTAATTATTAACAAGGTAGAATTATTTTGCTGGAGTGGGGATGCCCCTGAGCACCTGAAAATAAAGTTTTGAATTTTTATTTTTAAAATACATATCCACACCGCAAATTAAATTCCGCAAATTTTTCTTTCAATAAAAACAGTTGTAGCTTCTTCACTTTCTGAATTATTTATGAAAAACTCGTTTTTCCTCTGATTAAAATATTTCGCCTTTTTTCACTTTAACTTGCGACGTAGTCGGCACTTTTTAATATTTTAAATTGAAATCATTAGAAGTATGCATTGACATCTTCTGCGACCGATGACGTTAGCAAAGGTTGAAAATGTTCATTTGAAAAAAAAAGTTAATAATTTTTTGCAGAGGCGTTGCGCAATTTGTGCAGAAACAACTTTGATCGTTTCAGGAGTCAAGCGAATTTCGAGCCAGCAAAAACTGTCAGTGAGAAGGTTGGTCAGGAAGGTTCAGAGAAGTTTTCTGGAAATTCTTAGCTCAATTGAAATAGTAGTTAACAAACGGTTTATGTTTCAATTTTCCGACGCGATCGATTTTCTCTCGAGTGTTACATTTTTGGTAGTATTAAAATAAAAATATTTAATAAATAAACCCAAGGAGATAACAACAAAGGTAAAGAGGAAATACTATATTTAGCGCAGATTTTAATTGGTAAATATTAATTACCGCAATAAACACATATAATGCATGATTTTTAACTATAACTCAAAAAATAATATTAGGTAAATTTACTGGTCAATTTAATCAGACGTTCTCTAGGTAAAGCTTATGATTATCAATTTAAAACAATAGTAGCTTTATTATAAATATGATCTGTAATTTTTTTCAAGTAAAAACCGTCACTGCATTTATATTATGCAATTTTTCACAGGTTTCTTAATACTTAATCAGATATAACTTTAAAAAATGAAAATATTATGTAATATTTCAATGGTTATTTTTGGGTAAAAAAAAACAAAGTGTATGCAGGTATGCTTAAAAATAGAGGTGAGACAGAGGACACGCGGGATACAAAAAAGGAAACGTGTACAGATTATTTATTTTTAAGAATTTTATGAAGCTCATTTCTCTAGAACTGGTAACGTTTGAATATTTTAATCAGAAAGAAAACAAAAGAATTATTATAAACCATGATTTTCGATGTTTTCTTGCATTTTGATTAAAAAATCTCTTAGGTACCCTAAGACAGAGATCATTTAACTCTGGGGCAACAACGGCTTGCCGGGCATGGCGCAGCCTACGCAGGATACAATCAATCGCCCCGGAAAATTGAAACATTAACAGCTTTCTAACTTCTCTTTTAATTGAGCTAAAAAATTCCAGAAAACTTCTTTGAACCTTCCTGGCGAACTGTCTCACTGCAGTTTTTGCTTGCTCAAAATTCGCTCGACTCCCGATACGATCAAAGTTTTTTGTGCACGAATTGTGCAACGCCTCGGCAAAAAATTATTAACTTTTTTTCAAATGAACATTTTCAACCTTCGCTACCGTCATCGGTCGCAGAAGATGTCAATTCATACTTCTCATGATTTCAATTTAAAATATTAAAAAGTGCCGACTGCGTCGCGAGTTAAAGTGAAAAAAGGCGAAATATTGTAATCAGAGGAAAAACAAGTTTTATATAAATAATTTAGAAAGTGAAGAAGCTACAACTGTTTTTATTGAAAGAAAAAGATGCGGAATTTAATTTACGGTTTGAATATGTATTTTAAAAATTGAAATTCAAAGCTTTATTCTCAAGTACCCAGGGGCCTCCCCACTCCAGCAAAATAATTGTATATCTCCTTTTTGCATCAGGCACCTCAATTATGCATCTCCATCAAAAAAATAAATTTTTAACGAAGTTATTCGCCTTGAATTTTCAACGAAGAAGATTACTGTTCTACCAACAAAGACCAATTTTTTTAAAATACATGAATTTTCAACAACTTGCCTGCTTGCCGATTTGGTAGGTGCTGAAAAGCTGCTTGCTGAGGGCCGGTCTGATAACCGGCTGCTTGCAGAGCGTCTTCCATCTGTTTTTCTGCCTGATGAATGTTTAAGGCCTCCCTAGAATAGGACTGCCTGTCACTCGTCTGTCCATAGCTCTGCTCAACGTCTAAGTGTTGCTCATTGGCTTTTTTCTTCCTACCTTCTCTCCTGAGTGTAACCGCGGATTGTGATTTATGATTAATATGTTCGCTGATTGTTCTCGTTTTACGTCGAGGTCTTGCTAATCGATCGACTTCATTTGTTTCAACGTAATTATCTGAAGGTGGCGGCCAATTGCTCTGAGAACTCAATTCTGTAGGAAGAAATATAAATTGGTGAGTTAGTATCCTCATCAAAGGAATTACGTAAAAAGAAAATAAATATAGGGTAACACGCTATATATAGCTCTGATGCAGGGTGATCGAAAAACTTAATAATCACAATTCCCTGATTTTTCCCTGACCATTGACATTCAAAGACCATAATTTTAAAGATAACTGTTCTACCATGAAAGATGACTTTTTGATCCTAAAGGACAATTTTTCAAGAAAACAGTTTAATCTGCGACCACAAAAGGTGACTTTTTAACAAAATAATTAAGTTTTTGACCAACCGGTTGAATTTGTACACAAATCGCTGAATTTTCACTCGACAAAGATGAATTTTCTACCAAATGATCGAATTTTCTGTCGAGGTAGATGAATGTTCGACAAAATTAATGAATTTTTGACCAAAAAATATGACTTTAACAACATCATTGAACTTTGAACAAAAAAGTGACATTTTATAAAATTTTCTACCACAATAAAAGAGAATTCTTAAACAAAGAAATGAAGTTTCAACTGAAATAGTGAATCTACATAAAAAATATGATTTTTTAGCAAAGTGGTTTCACCTTCAACCAATTAATTCAATTTTGCACTAAAAAAGATAATTTTTCATCAAATAAAGAAATAGTAGACATTTGGAACCAACCAAAATTAAATTTTGACTAAAAAAACAGTGGAATTTTAAAACAAGAATTTTCAACCTTAAAATACGAATTTCCAATAAAAAGTTAATATTTTACCAAAATATATTAATTTTCTGCAGAAAAGACCAATTTTCAACTAAGCAGTTGAATTTTAAATTAAAGAGGATGACTTTTTAACCAATCGTTCATTTTCCCTAAAAATCAATATTCAAAGACTAGAATCTCAATCTTGTGAGATCAATAAAAACGATTTAAAATAAAAATTTAGGAGTAGCCAATTTATTGTAGTTGAATTTTCCATCAAAAATATGAATTATCAAACAAGAAGATTGAGTTTCTACCGAAGAAAACGGATTAGTCCAAAATACTGAGATTACCCCGTGTTACTTGAAAGATTTTTTGGCAAAAAAAAATGGAATTTTCAAAATGTAGTTAAACTTTCTACAAAAAAGACAATTTTTCAACAAAATGCATAAATTTTCGACAGCAAGAGGTAATTTTAAACCAAGTAGCTTAATTTTCAATCGAAAAATTACTTTCTCACAAAATTGTTGAATTTTTAACCGATTACTTCAATTTTTAACCAAAAACATAGAGTTTCAACCTAAAAGATTATTAGTTCTCTACAAAAAAAGACGAAATTTTAACAAAATCATTAATATTCAATCAAGTAGTTAATATTTTAACTAAATGAGATTAATTTACAATGGGAAATGGAATAGTTAAATTTTCAGTTAAATAAAATAATTTTCCGGCAAAAAAATGAATTTTCAACGAGAAAGATAAATTTTCAAGCAAGAAGATTATTTTTTGTTCCAATAAAGGCAAATTTTTTACAAAATGCATGAATTTTCAAATATGAAACATCAATTTTGAATCAAAAACAGAATAGATCAATTTTCAACAAAAAATGGAATATTTACATTTTTTATTTTAAAAACTAATTCTTTACCAAAAAAAAAGCCAAACGTCTACACGGAAGGGTTTTGTAGCCTATCAAGACGTTATGTAAGTATAAACAGAATCATAAAATAAAATATTTTTCTTAATTTTAGGGGAGAAAATGTACAGAGGAAAAATTTTTAGAAAAAAAATTGGTTGAAAAACAATTTTCGAAACAAAATTCTTTCTGGAAAACAAAATTCTTCAAAAAAATTTTTTTGACAGCAAATTTTTGAATAAAAAATTTCGGCACTTATGCCCTTTTTCTGTTCCAAATTTTGGCGCTTATGCCTTTTTCGAATTTGAAACCTCAACGTCCATGACAAAAATTAATTGTTAACCAAAAGTTGTATTTTCTACCAAACAAGATGAATTTTTACCAAATAATTAAATTTAAAAAAAAAAACAGAATTTTCCAATAAAGAGCAATAAGATCAATTTGTCACATGAAATGGAATAGTTCAATTTTCAGTTGAGAAATAAATTATCACGAAAAAAACATCGATATTTCAACAAAATAGCAAAATTTTCAATATAGAAGATGAATTTTCAACCAAAAATGGAATAATTACATTGTAAATTTAAAAACTTAATTTGTCACCAAACAAAATGGATTTAAAATAAATAGTAAAATTTTCTAGATAAAATACGAATTTTCAACGGCAGACATCGATTATAAACCAAATAGTTGACTTTTCTACTAAAGTGGTTGAATTTTTAATAAAAAATATTATTTTTTCACCAAATTGTTGAATTCTTTTACCAAATTGTTGAATTTTCAATCAAATTGGATTTCTTCAGACTAGAACTGGATTACGCCGGATTACCAGTTTGGATGACCCAGCGGTCCAGCAGAATAGCTAAATTTACAGTTAAAAATAAATTTTGACAAAAAAACTGCGATTTTTCGACAAACCAGTTAAATTTTCCACCAAAGTGGTGCATTTTCAACAAGTAATTTGATTTTTTAACTAAGAAGACATATTAAACATATTGTTCAGTTAACCCTTCGAGGACAACGTGGAATCGTGGGACGTATAGTACAACGTGGATTCAATCCCAAATACCTAGAATAAAAAAAAAATCAGAAAAAAAAATAAAATAAAATAAAAAAATAAAATAATAAAATCGTATCAGAGGCTGAAGTGATACTGAAAGAGAAGGTACTCAGAGCGGGAAGCCTTCCTGCAACCTGTACACAGCGAATATGCGTTTTTTGTTCCGTTGGGGTGGCCATACACCCCACGTTGTCCTCGAAGGGTTAATAACAAGTTAGAATTATTTACAACTGAATAGTTCAACTTTCAACCAAAAATATTAATTTTTAACCGAGAAGATTGATTTTCTATCGATAAAAACTAATTTTAACCAGAATTCATAAAGTTTCAACTAAATAGTTTAAGTTTTAATAAAAAAATAAATTTTTAACAAACAATGTAATAGTTTTAATTGCAATTGAAAGAATTAATTTTTTATAAAAAAAAACCAATTAAAAAAATGGTTCAATTTTCACCCAGTGAGATTAATTGTCAACTAAAATTATACATCTCCATAAAAAAAAAACAAATTTTCAACAAAGTTCTGGCCTTGAATTTTCAACGAAGAAGATTACTGTTCTCCCTAGAATAGGACTGCATGCCACTCGTCTGTCCATAGCTCTGCTCAACGTCTAAGTGTTGCTCATTGGCTCTTCTCTGCCTACCTTGTCTCCTGAGTGCAAACTCGGATTGTGGATTCTGAATATTATATTCGCGGATTGATCCGGCTCCACGTAAAGGTATTGCTAATCGATTTACTTCATTTTCTTCAACGTAAGGAGTGGAATGTGGCGGCCAATTGCTCTGTGAACTGAATTCTGTAGGAAGAAATATAAATTGGTGAGTTATTATCATTATCAAAAGAATTACGTAAAAATACAATAAATATAGGGTATTACGCTGTATATAGCTCTGATTCAGGGTGATCGAAAAACTTAATTTTCAAAATTCCATGATTTTACCCTGACCATTGATATTCGAAGACCAGCATTTTAAAGATGACTGTTCTAGCATGAAAGAAGAATTCTCAATCGGAAAGGACAATTTTTCAAAAAAACAGTTTAATCTTTCACCACAAAAGATGATTTTTTAACAAAATAATTAAATTTTTGACAAAATGGTCAAATTTTGAACCAAATCGCTGAATTTTCACTCGACATTTTTGACCAAAAAATATGACTTCAAAAAAATACTTGAATTTTGAACGAAAAAGTTACATTTTATAGAATTTTCTAGAATAATAAAGAAGAATTTTTAAACAAAGAAATGAAGTTTCAACTGAAATAATGAATCTACAATAAAAAATATGACCTTTTAGCAATGTGGTTTTGCCCTTAACCAATTCATTCAATTTTGCACGAAACAAGATAAATTTTCAACAAATAAAGTAATAGTAGACATTTGAAAACAAACAAAATTCAATTTTGAATAAAAAACAGTGGGATTTCACCAAAAAAGTCGAATTTTCAACAAGAATGTTTGAATCCTCAGCCAAAGATGACTAATTTTCAACCAAGCAGTTGCCTTTTTATCCAAAAAAGAACTCAACTTCTACTAAAACAGATACATTTTCGGACGAACGAGACGAGTTTTCAAGAAAATAGTTAAATTCTCAACCAAGGAATATTTCACTTGAATTTTCAAAATTAAAATATGAATTTCCAATAACAAGTTAATTTCCTACAAAAATATATGAATTTTCTGACGAAAAAGACAAATTTTCAACAAAGCAGTTGAATTTTAAACTAAAGAGGATGTCTTTTTAACAAAACTGTTGAGTTTCCACCAAAATAATAAATTTCTCAACTAAAAATATAATTTTCAGGATGAAACTTTATTTTCAAAGTTCTCTTAGTTTTCCCTGACCAATTGTGCATTTTTCCTGACAATTAATATTCAAATACCAAAATCTCAATCTTGTGACATGTTCAACATAGAATCTTTTATAAACGGAATAAAACAATTTCAAATAAAAATTTAGGAATAGCCAATTTATTGTGGTTGAATTCTCCATAAAAATATGAATTATCAACCAAGAAGATTGAGTCTCTACCGAAGAAGACGGATTAGTCCTAATTTGATTAATTAATTAGTTGAAAAATAAATTTTCAGTAAGAAAACAACAATTTTCCAAAAAAATGGAATTTTCAAAATGTAGTTAAATTTTCTACAAAAAAGACAATTTTTCAACAAAATGCATACATTTTCGACAGCGAAGGAAATTTTAAGCCGAGTAGCTGAATTTTCTACCACAAAGTAGCTTAGTTTTCAACCGAACATACATACATTAATATTCAATCAAATAGTTAATATTTTAACTAAAAGAGATTAATTTACAATCGAAAATGAAATAGCTAAATTTTCAGTTAAGGCCATGTTATGCATTAATCACGTGACCCAACCGGTCCTGAGATCGATATTTTTTGTCCCATATTTAAAAATAAAAGTTAAAATAGAGCCGAAAAAATTTGGGAAAATATTAATAAATATAAAAGGACAGTGTGTGGTAAAGCATAGAGTTGGAGAAGAAAAAAAAGTTATTATTGGAATAACAAATATCGACCGGCAATCAAGCGATCTGCATTATCAACAGTGCTGACACCATGGATATGTAAAGATCAATTTGTTTATTTGCACCAAACCAGCAAATATTATCAAGAGTAATTTTTGCAACCGATGTTTGCATCATTTTCCTCAAGACATGTGAGCCGGAACCTCAAAAATGTTTCATTGAGAACATTGAAAATTGGTTACAGAGTTCTACAGCACGGGCGGTATTTTTGTGAATTTCCTTATTCATTACATTTTTTTCTTCAACACTTCGAGCCAAATGTTGTATACAAACGCAGATTACAGTTTCCTGATGCTTTCCCCAAAGTTTCAACTCGATATCTCATTTTGTGTGGACATGAGTTGTTGCACAAAAAATGCCGATATTGCTCCGGTCTTAATTTCTTCAAAAACTTTTTTTTCCTAAGTTTTGAGCCAAATGTTGTATACAAACGTACATTATTGTTTCCTGAGGCTTTCTCCAAAATTTCAACTCGATATCTCATTCGGTGTGGACGTGAGTTGTTGCAAAAAAATTATCGATAATTTAGGTCACGTGACTCATGTATAACATGGCCTTAAATAAAATAATTTTCAAGTAGAAAAATGAATTTTCAACAAGAAAGATAAATTTTCAAGCAATAAGATCATTTTTTGTTCCAATAAAGGCAAATTTTTCACAAAATGCATGAATTTTCAAATAAGAAATATCAATTTTGGATCAAAAACAGAATAGATCAATTTTCATCTAAAAATATGAATTACCAACTAAAGAAGATCAACTTTTCAACAAAAAATGGATAAGTTAGATTTTCTGTTATGAAATTAACAGGATTATGCCGGATTAGAAGATCAATGTTCAGACAAAAATTAATTTTTCAACCAAGAAGATGAATTTTCAATAAAATAGTAGAATCCTTTTAAAAAATGTCGTATTTAATAAAATACATGCATTTTTACCCAAATAGACGAATTTTCAAACAAAAAAAGATAAATTTTCAACAAAAAATGGAATATTTACATATTTATTTTAAAAACTAATTCTTTACAAAAAAAAAGCCGAGCGTCTACACGGAAGGGTTTCGTAGCCTATCCAGACGTTATTTAAGTCTTAACAGAATCTTAAAACAAAATATTTTTCTTAATTTTGGGGGAAAAAATGTACGAAGAAAAGGACATAGTAGGATAAGCATGTATGTGCTGCCCCCGCACGGATCTGGTTAATCTGGTTGGCACTGATGTAAGACTAAATTTCCCCAAAGATTATATTTGAGAAATAATTTGTATGGGAGTTATGGGGGTTAGAAGAAAAATAAAAAAATTAGTTTTTCTCAAGAACGGCTGGACCGATTTCGATGGGCAAAAAATATGTTATGAGACTCAATGAGAGAATGTTGCAAAAAAATGTCGAAATTTATTTTTTCAAAAAATACGGGTCAAACAAAATTTTCAAAATTTTGTTGAATTTTTTTTTATGGGATGTATTTGAGGCACACCCATCATTTTCTCTACAAATAATGCTTAAATCCTCTTTTGAAACATCTACAAGTTTTATAGCAATCGGATGGGTAGAACGTACTTTAAAAAATTGAAAATCTCACGCGTATAGGTTGCAGTATCCCGGGCGTAACATAGGGTACTCGTACATGATAGCAATCCCTGTAGAACATGTGAGCATTCATTTGTTTTGTCATTACAAGTGTTTTGGTGACGACGTTCACTTCATTCTCTGCTTTATTCTTCCGTTGAAAAAACTGGTCGCGGGGTAGTGTTATTTTTCTTCGATAATCGAACCTTTTCTGATCATCCAATTTGTTTTCACAATATCAATCAAGGATTTTGTATATATAATGACATTTTGGATTTTCCAGAACTGACCCAGAGAGAATTAAAAATATTTTTTACTGGATCATATCAGCTATCACAGGCGGTATCATACTTGGCCGAAATGATTGACAAAGATGGACAGATGAACATGCAATACGTGAAACATCAAACGAATGTTTTAAGAGTGCAAGTACAATCACGGCACATTTCTAAAAAACTATATAAATGTTTCATTAAATATAAGCCCAATAGTGTTGGCATGTCTGGCTTATTGGAATATGTGCACGGAAAAAATTTATCCGTAAAAAAGTCACGAACTAGTAGCTAGGTCTCGGATATGAGAAAAATTCATCGGATATTTATGTATTTTCGTAAATAACCTGCGAACTTTCAGAAAGATTGAGGAACTCGATGTGAAAATTCTAAAACGGTTCATCACTTTTTTTTTACGTGAATAATTACAAAAATATTACGAGTGATTGGGACAAGATTCTCAGAGCACTCACGAGCTTACCCGACAAATCTGGGAACTCGGACGTAGGATCGCACGTACGTGGCCCACACACACACTCTCCCAAACGCGCGGTGCGTGTGTGCGCTTGTAAGTGTGCCTCGAGCTCGTCGGATGAGTGGCTAGAAGTTTTATAATACCTATTTTGTTTGGCCTCGATGGCTGCGCGTGTTTACGCACTCATGGTTTATGTGTTTAGAAACTGGTGAGTCAGCAGTCTTGAGGGTTCGAATCTTCTGAGTTGCGAATTTATAAATTAATATAAAAATAAATCGCACAAATAAAATTTTTTCTCTTTATATTTCAGTCTGAAATTTTCAGGAACTGTTCGTAGGAAATTCGAACTGTTCGTAAGAAACTTCGAAATTTATCCATATATTTCTCATAGAAATAAGGATTTAATGTTTCATTTTTTTATCTCGTATCCGAGACCTAGCTACAAGTTCGTGACTTCTTCACGGATAAATTTTTTCCGTGTGTGATTGCGCTGACAGAAGTAGGACTGTTGGCTGTTCTTCACACATTGCTGCAATTATATACTATCTGTCTCATGCAAGGCACTTTTCGAAAATTCTAAAGCCACCTGAAATTCTCCGCGTTCACTCAGAATAATATTGTTCCTGTAATTGAAGACGACAGTGACGAAGATTAAGAGTGATCTTATCAATATAGAGTAACCTGATTCGTGAGAGACAAGGGGACTCGCGATAATCAAGCACCCCATAATAAGAGGTTGAAATCCTCTTTTAAAACATCTACAAGTCTCATAGCAATCGGATGGGTAGAACGTACTTTCGAAAATTCAAAATCTCGGGCGTATCGCAAATGTCGCAGGTTATGACTGAATTTGACCATGGTCACTGACGACACTATACCCCTACCGTTCCAACCAGTGTCAAACTTAAAGAAGTCTAGTAAAAATATTTGCGAAATCTTTGACGCTGACTAATAAGTCGAACAAAATTGTATTTAAAAATCAAAGCATTTTTTAATGATGAGACGCTTAGTCAGCCTAAAAGAGAATTGTAGTTTCCAAAGTCCACCACTTAGACTTTACAGTACGATATATGACCTCTTATTATGGGGCGCTTGTTTATCGTGAGTCCCCTTGCCTTTCACGAAGCCGGTTACTCTATATTGATAAGACCACTCTTAATCTTCGTCTCTGTCGTCTTCAATTACAGGAATAATATTATTCTGAGTGAACATTTCGCGGAGAATTTCAGCTGGTTTTAGAATTTTGGAAAAGTAGCTTGCATGAGACAGATAGTATATAATTGCAGCAATTTGTGAACAACAGCCAACAGTCCTACTTCCGTTAGCGCAATCACACACTATTCCAATAATCCAGACATGCCAACACTATTGGGCTTATATTTAATGAAACATTTATATAGTTTTTTAGAAATGTGCCGTGATTGTACTTGCACTCTTAAAACATTCGTTTGATGTTTCACGTATTGCATGTTCATCTGTCCATCTTTGTCAATCATTTCGGCCAAGTATGATACCGCCTGCGATAGCTGATATGATCCAGTAAAAAATATTATTAATTCTCTCTCGGTCAGTTCTGGAAAATCCAAAATGTCATTATATATACAAAATCCTTGATTGATATTGTCAAAACAAATTGAATAATCAGAAAAGGTTCGATTATCGAAGAAAAATAACACTACCCGCGACCAGTTTTTTCAACGGAAGAATAAAGCAGAGAATGAAGTGAACGTCGTGACCAAAACACTTGTAATGACAAAACAAATGAATGCTCACATGTTCTACAGGGATTTCTATCATGCACGAGTACCGTATGTTACGCCCGGGATACTGCAACCTATAGGCGTGAGATTTTCAATTTTTTAAAGTACGTTCTACCCATCCGATTGCTATGAAAGTTGTAGATGTTTCAAAAGAGGATTTAAACATTATTTGTAGAGAAAATGGTGGGTGTGCCTCTAATACATCCCATAAAAAAAATTCAACAAAATTTTGAAAATTTTGTTTGACCCGTATTTTTTGAAAAAAAAAATTTCGAAATTTTTGTAGAACATTCTCTTATTGAGCCCCATGACATATTTTTTGCCTATCGAAATCGGTCCCGCCATTCTTGAGAAAAACTAATTTTTTTATTTTTCTTCGAACCCCCATAACTCCCATAAAAATCATTTCTCAAATATAATCTTTTGGGAAATTCAGTCTTACGTAAGTGCCAACTTACTGTAAAAATCTCAATAAGATCCGAGCTGGGGCAGCACATACATGCTTATCCTGCTATGCCATTTCTCAAACAAAAAATTTTGCAACAAAATTTTTAGAAAAAAAATTTGTTGAAAAACAATTTTCGAAAAATAATATCCTTTCTGGAAAACAAAATTCTTGAAAAAAAATTTTTTGACAGCAAATTTTTGAAAAAAAATTTTTGGCGCTTATGCCCTTTTTCTGTGCCAAATTTTGGCGCGTATGCCCTTTTGGAATTTCAAACCTTAACGTCCAAGACAAAAATCAATTATAAACCAAATGGTTGAATTTTCTACTAAACAAGTTGAATTTTTACCAAATAATTGAATTTAAAAAACCAGAATTTTACAATAAAGATCAATAAGATCAATTTTTAACAAAAAATGGAATAGTTCAATTTTTAGTTAAGAAATACATTATCACGAAAAAAACATCGATATCTTAACAAAATAGCAAAATCTTCAATATAAAAGACGAATTTCCAACAACAAAAATTTAATACTGAACCGAAAACACGAATTTTCAACAAAAAAGTTGACTCTTCAATCAAAAACGATAATTTTCTTAAAAATTGTTTATTTTCATCAACGTGCATTAATTTTTAACCAAATAGTTCAATATTCAACAAGAAACATGAATCTTTGAAGAATAAGGTTAATTTTCTACTGAAAAAGGCGGCTTTTTAATAAAATGCATGATTTTTAGGGCAGAAACTGTACAGTTTCGGTCGGGTGTCCGTCCGTCCGTTGGCCGTATATCCGTCCGTCGCTCGGCGCCTGCGTTGACTAATTTTTCAACCTAACAATTTCAATTATTGAATAAAAAAGATCAATTTTCAACCAAAAATGGAATAATTACATTGTAAATTTAAAAAGTAAATTTGTCACCAAACAAAATGGAAAAAAATAGTTAAATTTTCTACAAAAAATACGAATTTTCAACGGCAGACATCGATTATAAACCAAATAGTTGACTTTTCTACTAAAGTGGTTGAATTTTTAATAAAAAATTTTATTTTTTCACCAAATTGTTGAATTTTTTTACCAAATTGTTGAATTTTCAATCAAATTGGATTTCTACAGATTAGAACTGGATTACGCCGGATTACCAGTTTGGATAACCCAGCGGTCCAGCAGAATAGCTAAATTTACAGTTAAAAATAAATTTCCACAAAAAAAACTGCGATTTTTCGACAAAACAATTGAATTTTCCACCAAAGTTGTGAATTTTCAACAAGACATTTGATTTTTTAACTAAGAAGACATATTAAAAATATTGTTCAGTTAACCCTTCGAGGACAACGTGGAATCGTGGGACGTATAGTACAACGTGGGGTGTCTGCACACCCCACTTTGTTTTTCGCGTTTGAATTTTTGAAGGCGCATTTCCGGGTTTCGAGAAATACTTGGATTCAATCCCAAATACCTAGAATAAAAAAAAAATCAGAAAAAAAAATAAAATAAAATAAAAAAATAAAATAAAAAAATAAAATAATAAAATCGTATCAGAGGCTGAAGTGATACTGAAAGAGAAGGTACTCAGAGCGGGAAGCCTTCCTGCAACCTGTACACAGCGAATATGCGTTTTTTGTTCCGTTGGGGTGGCGATACACCCCACGTTGTCCTCGAAGGGTTAATAACAAGTTAGAATTATTTACAACTAAATAGTTCAACTTTCAACCAAAAATATTAATTTTTAAACAAGAAGATTGATTTTCTATCGCTAAAAACTAATTTTCACCAGAATTCATAAAGTTTCAACTAAATAGTTTAAGTTTTAATAAAAAAATAAAATTTTAACAAACAATGAAATAGTTTCAATTGCAATTGAAAGAATTAATTTTTTATAAAAAAAAACCAATTAAAAAAATGGTTCAATTTTCACCCAGTGAGATTAATTGTCAACTAAAATTATACATCTCCATCAAAAAAAAAAAATTTCAACAAAGTTCTGGCCTTGAATTTTCAACGAAGAATATTACTGTTCTACCAAAAAAGACGAATTTTCAAAAAAATACATGAATTTTCAACAACTTGCCTGCTTGGCGATTTGGTGGGTGCTTAAAGGATGCAAATTTTTCACAAAATGCATGAATTTTCCAATAAGAAATATCAATTTTGGATCAAAAACAGAATAGATCAATTTTCAACCAAAAATATGAATTTCCAACTAAAGAAGATCAACTTTTCAACAAAAAAATGGATTAGTTAGATTTTCTGTTAAGAAATTAACAGGATTATGCCTGATTAGAAGATCAATGTTCAGACAAAAATTAATTTTTCAACCAAGAAGATGAATTTTCAATAAAATAGTAGTATCCTTTAAAAAAATGTCGTATTTAATAAAATACATGCATTTTTACCCAAATAGACAAATTTTCAAACAAAAAAAAAGATAAATTTTCAACAAAAAATGGAATATTTACATATTTATTTTAAAAGCTAATTCTTTACAAAAAAAGCCGAGCGTCTACACGGAAGGGCTTCGTAGCCTATCAAGACGTTATTTGAGTCTTAACAGAATCTTAAAACAAAATATTTTTCTTAATTCTGGGGGAAAAAATGTACGAAGAAAATTTCCGAAACAAAAATTTTTTGCAACCGAATTTTTAGAACAAGTTGAGTTTTTACCAAATAATTGAATTGAAAAAAACAGAATTTTACAATAAAGATCAATAAGATCAATTTTTAACAAAAAATGGAATAGTTCAATTTTTAGTTAAGAAATACATTATCGCGAAAAAAACATCGATATCTTAACAAAATAGCAAAATCTTCAATATAAAAGATGAATTTCCAACAACAAAAATTTAATACTGAACCGAAAACACGAATTTTCAACAAAAAAGTTGACTCTTCAGTAAAAAACGATAATTTTCTGAAAAATTATTTATTTTCATCAACGTGCATTAATTTTTAACCATATAGTTCAATTTCCAACAAGAAACATGAATCTTTGAAGAATAAGGTTAATTTTCTACTGAAAAAGACGGCTTCTCAATAAAATGCATGATTTTTAGGGTTCCGTAACCCTGGGCAGAAACCGTTACAGTTTCGGTCGGGTGTCCGTCCGTCCGTATGGCCGTATATCCGTCCGTCGCTCGGCGCCTGCGTTGACTAATTTTTCAACCTAATAGTTGAATTATCAAATAAAAAAGCTCAATTTTCAACCGAAAATGGAATAATTACATTGTACATTTAAAAAATTAATTCGTCATCAAACAAAATGGATTAAAAAAAAATAGTTAAATTTTCTACAAAAAATACGAATTTTCAACGGCAGACATCGATTATAAACCAAATAGTTGACTTTTCTACTAAAGTGGTTGAATTTTTATTCAAAAATATTTTTTCACCAAATTGTTGAATTTTTTTACCAAATTGTTGAATTTTTTTACCAAATTGTTGAATTTTCAATGAAATTGGATTTCTTCAGATTAGAACTGGATTACGCCGGATTACCAGTTTGGATGACCCAGCGGTCCAGCAGAATAGCTAAATTTACAGTTAAAAATAAATTTTCACAAAAAAAACTGCGATTTTTCGACAAAACAGTTAAATTTTCCACCAAAGTGGTGAATTTTCAACAAGACATTTGATTTTTTAACTAAGAAGACATATTAAAAATATTGTTCAGTTAACCCTTCGAGGACAACGCGGAATCGTGGGACGTATAATACAACGTGGGGTGTCTGCACACCCCACTTTGTTTTTCGCGTTTGAATTTTTGATGGCGAATTTCCGGGTTTCGATAAATACTTGGATTCAATCCCAAATACCTAGAATAAAAAAAAGAAAAAAATCAGAAAAAAAATCAAAAAAAAAGAAAAAAAAAAAAAGAAAATCGTAGCAGAGGCTGAAGTGATACTGAAAGAGAAGGTACTCAGAGCGGGAAGCCTTCCTGCAACCTGTACACAGCGAATATGCTTTTTTTGTTCCGTTGGGGTGGCCATACACCCCACGTTGTCCTCGAAGGGTTAAGAACAAGTTAGAATTATTTACAAAAATATTAATTTTTAACCAAGAAGATTGATTTTCTATCGATAAAAACTAATTTTCACCAGAATTCATAAAGTTTCAACTAAATAGTTTAAGTGTTAATAAAAAAATAAATTTTTAACAAACAATGAAATAGTTTCAATTGCAATTGAAAGAATTAATTTTTTATAAAAAAAAACCCATTGAAAAATTGGTTCAATTTTAACCCACTGAGATTAATTGTCAACTAAAATTATACATCTCCATCAAAAAAAAAAATTTTTCAACAAAGTTCTGGCCTTGAATTTTCAACGAAGAAGATTACTGTTCTACCAACAAAGACGAATTTTCAAAAAAAATACATGAATTTTCAACAACTTGCCTGCTTGGCGATTTGGTGGGTGCTCAAAGGCTGCTTGCTGAGGGCCTGTCTGAGGCCTGTTTAAGGCCTCCCTTACATAGGACTGCCTGTCACTCGTCAGCCCATAGCTCTGCTCAACGTCTAAGTGTTGCTCATTGGCTTTTTTCATCCTACCTTCTCTCCTGAGTGTAACCGCGGATTGTGATTTATGATTAATATGTTCGCTGATTGATTTGGGTTTACGTGGAGGTCTTGCTAATCGATTGACTTCATTTGTTTCAACGTAATTATCTGAAGGTGGCGGCCAATTGCTCTGTGAACTCAATTCTGTAGGAAGAAATATAAATTGGTAAATTATTATCCTCATCCAAAGAATTACGTAAAAAGACAATAAATATGGGGTAATACGCTGTATATAGCTCTGATTCAGGGTGATCGAAAAACTTAATTTTCAAAATTCCCTGATTTTTCCCTGACTATTCACATTCAAAGACCAGCATCTTGAAGATGACTGTTCTACCGTGAAAGATGAATTTTCATTCCGTAATGAAAAATTGTCAAGAAAACAGTTTAATCTTTGACCACAAAAGATGACTTTTTAACTAAATAATTAAATTTTTAACATAGTGGTTACAGTTTTAACCAAATCGCTGAATTTTCACTCGAAAAAGATGAATTTTATACCAAACGATCGAATTTTCGGTCGAGGTAGACGAATGTTCGACAAAATAGTTGAATTTTTGACCAAAAAATATGACTTTGACAAAATACTTGAATTTTGAACGAAAAATTTACAATTTATAAAATTTTCTACCATAATAAAAGAGAATTTTCAATCAAAGAAATGAAGTTTCAACTCAAATAATGAATCTACATGAAAAATATGATTTTTTAGCAAAGTGGTTTCACCTTCAACCAATTAATTCAATTTTACACTAAACAACATAAATTTTCAACAAATAAAGTCATAGTAGAGATTTGATACCAACCAAAATTTAATTCTGAATGGAAAACAGTGGAATTCCACCAAAAAATACGAATTGTCAACAAGAATGTTTGAATCCTCAACCAAAGATGACTAATTTTCAACCAAGCAGCTGCCTTTTTATCCAAAAAAGAACTCAATTTCTACTAAAACAGATACATTTTCAGACCAAAAAGACGAATTTACAAAAAAATAGTTGAATTCTCAACCAAGGAATATTTCACTTGAATTTTCAACATTAAAATATGAATTTCCAATAAAAAGTTAATTTTCTCCCAAAATATATGAATTTTCTGACAAAAAAAGACTAATTTTCAACAAAGCAGTTGAATTTTGTACTAAAGAGGATGACTTTTCAAAAAAATTGTTGAATTATCACCAAAATAATAAATTTTTTAACTAGAAATATAATTTTCAGGAGGACACTTCATTTTCAAAGTTTTCCCTGACCTGAAGTTGGTTCATTTTCCCTGACAATTAATAATCAAACACCAGAATATAAATCTTGTGACATTTTCAACATAGTATATTTTATAATCGGAATAAAACCATTTCACATAAAAATTCATGAATGGCCAATTTATTGTAGGTGACATTTCAACCAAAAATATGAATTATCAACCAAGAAAATTGAGTTTCTATCGAAAAAGACAGATGACTCCAAAATACTGGGATTACTCCGAATTACTTGAATTAAGCCGCGTTGCAAGTGAATTACTCCAGTTGAAAAACAAATTTTCAATTAGAAAACAACCATTTTTCAAAAAAAGATTTTTTGCCAGAAAAATGAAATTTTCAAAATGTAGTTAAATCTTCTACAAAAAAGACAAATTCTCAACAACAACAAGTAATTTTCAACCTTTTAGTTGAATTTTCTACCACCCAGTAGCTTAATCTTCAACCAAAAAATTACTTTCTCACCAAATTGTTGAATTTTTAACCGAATACTTGAATTTTCAACCAAAACATACATTTTCAACCGAAAAGATTAATTCTTTACCAAAAGAGACGAAATTTCAACAAATGCATCAATTTTCAACTATGAAAGATTACTTTTATATCAAGAATAGAATAAATCAATTTTCAAACAAAATATGAATTTTTAACCAAGAGGATTGATTTTCTACCAAAAAAAGACGAATTTTCAACTCAAGAAGATCAATTTTTCACAAAAAATTGAATATTTTGATTTTCTGTTAAGAAAATTTGTTTCAAAAAAATTCTTTAACAGAATAGTTAGAAACGATTTAAAAGACATACGAAAATTACTCCGGGGTATCTGGATTACGAATGGATTACAAGTATATGTCTCCGTATTACTAGGATTACTCCCAATTATTTGAATTAAACAGGATTAAAAGTTCAATGTTCAATCACCAAATATACTTTTTAACCAAAATTATTTAAGCTTCAAGAAGATGGGTCAATTTTTAAACAAATGATTCAATTTTCTACCGAAAAAGGTGAATTTGTAAATGAAATACACGCATTTTCAACGAAATAGTTGAATTGTCAAATAAAAAAGGTATATTTTCACTCAAAAAGGGAATAGTTACATATCTAACATGAAGATTAATTTTTTTGAAAAAAAATCGAATTTTCCACAAACAAAAAAAATAGTTGAATTTTTTACAAAAAAGGCAAATTTTCAAAGCAAATATTAATTGTAAACCAAATAGTTGAATTTTCTACAAAAGTAGTTGACTTTTTAATAAAAATATTACTTTTTCAGCGAATTGTTAAATTTTCAATCAAATTGGATTTCTCCACATTAGAACTTGATTACGCCGGATTACAAAAACATTATTTCGAATTACAAGTGAATTATACAAGTGAACTATTGGGAGTAGAAGTGGATTATTACGTATTGAATGTGAATTAATCAGAAGTACTGGGATTACTCCGAATTAATTGATTTAAGACAGATTATAAGTGGATTATACCGGATTACCAGTTCGGATAACCCAGCAAAGAGATAAATTTTCAACAAAACATTTGATTTTTTACCAAAAAAGACATATTAAAGAAAACTGTCTTATTATTAACAAGGTAGAATTATTTACAACTCAATAGTTCAATTCTCAAAAAAAAAAAATGAATTTTTAACCAAGAAGATGAATTTCCTAACGTTTGCAATTAAAAAAAATAATTTTCTATTAAAAAAACCATTGAAAGATTTGGTTTAATTTTCACCCGAAGAGATTAGTTTTCATAAAAAATTAGGCATCTTTGTCAAAAATTAAATTTAAAAAATCTGCCCGCTTCGCGGGCACATTCTCATGGCGTGCTTCGCGCGCGGCTCGCTTCGCTCGCAAGTTTGAGCGCGCCTAGGGCGCTCAATCATTCGCGCTCGATCATATATTTATCTCGCGCTTCACGCTCAATTATGTATTCACCTCGCGCTATTAGCTCGGGCGTATTTGCATCGCGCTTTACGCTAGGCTCCTCTAGATTTTTGAACTTCGTGTTCGACTTCGATGAAAAGAAAAAGTTTGTTTGCAAATATTATAAAATTATCAAAACCTCTACATATTAAGTGATTGTTAAATTTATTTTTATTTTAGACTGAAAAGGAACTTTATTTACTCAAGGTTCTATCGACCTTAAGGAACACATTCTCATCCAGACACTCGCGCTTCGCGCTCGATATTTGATTTGAAAATCATTTGAACCGTATGATAGAAACAAAAAAGTTTGAGCGCACATACGGCGTGCGATTTGGTAAATACACTGAGCGCGCACTTTGTGCTTCGTGTTATATGTTCTTCATATACAAATCACTTAATTTTTATTTGATTTCAAATGAAAAGTAATGATATAATTCAGGCGACAAATTTTATTAGTTAACATTTTATTTTAGCTTGTGCCGTTTATCAAAAAAGTTAATTTTTTCATTTTGAATATATTCTTACCACAAAAATTGATTACGGGTGTGTAAGTCTTTTTTGAATGCACAATTTTTGTTCATTTATATGTTTTCGTACCTTGCATTGTTTTTTCAAAAATTTGATTTTTTTTACTGTCAATGTTATTTTCACGAATGAAACAAAAACCACGCATCCTATCGAAACATGAGTCACAATAAATTTGTACCTCTTCCTTGGATGAACAAATTTTGTTTCGGTCATTTTTTCGTAGCTGGTAATATTCGTCTGAAAATTTGATTTTTCTATTTTCAATGCTGTTTTTTACGAATAAAACAAAAACTACGCGTCATATCAAAAAGTGAATGATAAGAAATTTGTAGATCTTTTTTAGGTGCACAATTTTAGTGAGATGATCTTTTCTGTTATCTTGCATAGTTTTACAGCAAAATGGCTTTTTTGATTTTTCATTAATTTTTTGTGCGATCAAAATTTGAATTTTTTATTTTTCAAAAAAGTCAAAACGTTGTTATGAAAATATTATAGGGTGTTCAAAAAGCAACGTTTTTCTCCTCTTGACTTTTTTTCATATCGTGCGTTTTTCGGCTTAAAATGTTCATTTTCGTTTGTTTTTTGGAATTTTGAAAATGCTATAACTCCAGTAATTTTTTTTTTATCACGAAAAGTAATAATAATATTTTGTTCGTCATTTTGCGTACTACTAATAACCGTACATAGAATTTTCAAATTTTCAAAAAAAGTGGTCTCAAAAATTTTCAAAATGTGCTCACTTTTTGGATTTTCATCCAGAATAGCTGGTTAACGAACTCGTTCTCTATTTTTCGGCCATAAAAAAGTGTGCCAAAGCTCAATCAAATCTGATCATTTTTTCGAAAGTTATCGTGGCTACAGACAGACAGACAGACTACAGACTACAGACAGACAGACACCTTCGTAAAAATCGTTTTTCTAGCTCAGGGGGTCTCAAAACGTGGAGATTTGATGAAAACCGACTATGTCAAATTTTACATAAAACCAATACCTTCTCATTAGAATGAGAATGTAAAAAAGTGCTTCTTTTTGAATCTTCAACGGAGAAGATTAGTCTTTTACCAACGGAGAGGAATTTTCAACAAAATGCACAATTTTTTCAACAACAAATGTGAATTTTGTGCTCAATAGTCGAATTTTCAGCAAAGAATAAATTTTTCATCAAATTGTTATATTTCTAACCAAATAATTGAATTTTCAATCCAGAAAATTAATTTTCTGCCGAGAAAGACGAATTTTCCCCAAAAAGCATTTAGATTGAACCAATTAGCTGAATTTTCAAAATAGTTAAATTTCTTAGAAAAAAGTTGAATGTTCACAAAACGCATGAATTTTCAAGAGCATAAGTTAATTTTAAATCAAAAACTTGAATTTTTTACCAGAGTAGCTTAACTTTTAAAAAAAAATTAATTTTTCACCAAATTTCTGAATTTTTAACTTACCAATAGAATTAAGTAATACCGCTATGGTCAGGAAAGCGGTTCCAATAATGACCCGCATTGTAGACAACTACAAGTGTATCTCTTTCTGGTAAAAAAAAATATCGCGAACACTTTGACTTTTATACCTTGGAAAGGCTATTTGCCTGCAATGAGATCATTGTTTTCCGTAAAAGTGTATTAGTCACCCAAAAAAATAAGCTACATGAACGAAATGTTCCTCCAAGAAAGAGCAAATAGCGCCACAGGAAAATATCAGAAGAATGTCGAGGTTGAAATGACACTCATTACACAAATTCAAGATTGTGTCAAGAGTAGCATGAGGTTTAAAAATGTAAGGAAAATAGTTAATGCAGCTTTCTACATTCTCATCAGAGAAGATATCAGATTTGCGAAAATCTCGACCCCCCCCCCTTTTCTCTGAAATTTGAACGTTTTAAGACCCTCTGAGCCCGAAAAAAATGTTATTATAAATTTAAGCACTGTGAGCATGATAACTTTTGAAAGAATTAATCTATTAGAATGGCCTTTCGTACAACACCCTTAGAGTGTCGGAAACTGAAGGTCAAGTTCGTTAGCCAGCTATTTTGGATACAAATTCAAAACATTTTCAAATTTTTAAAAACAATTTTTTTTTTAAATAAAAAATTCTATGTACGGCTGTTCGTAATATTCGTAAATTCAAACAATATATCCTCACGACCTTTTTCGATGAAAAAAAAATTATTAGAGTTAGATGATTTTGCAAGAAGAAAGAAAAAACAAATTAAAATGATAATTTTAAGCTAAAAAACACGCGAGTTGGAAAAAAAGTCGAGGAAAGAAAAACGTTGCTTTTTGAAGGCGCTACAAGATTATCATAAACTCTTTTTGAATTTTCTTGAAAAATGGAAAATTCAAATTTTTGACTGTCGGTTGTGGTTTAAACAAAAAAAATCGAAAATTCCAGTTCGTGGTCAAACTATGCAAGATACGAAAAATATGATTCCACAAAAATTGTGCACCCGAAAATGATATACAAATTTGTTATAAGTGACTTTTTGATGAGGCACGTAGTTCTGGTTTAATTCGTAAAAAAAAAAACATTGAAAATAACAAAAAAATAAAAAAATTTGTGTGTACATACGACAATAGCTACCAAGAAAAATGAATAGACGAAAATTGTGCATCCAAAAAATATCTACAAATTTGTTATTGATAATTTTTTAATGGGAGGCGTAGTTTTTGTTCTAGTAAAAAATAGCATTCAACATAACAAATTTAATTTGTGGAGAAACGACGCAAGCTACAAAAAAAAGTGAATAAACAAAAGTTACGCAAGCAAAAAAGAACTACAAATTTACCACTAATCAATTTTTATACGACGCGTAGTTTTTCTTTCAATCGTAAAAAATAACAATAACAGTAAAAAAATACAGTCTCTGGAAAGAAGACACAACGTACAATAAAATGTTAATTTGAAAAATTGTTTTTTTATAGGATGCGCACTTTTTTTCAATTATAAAAATAACACAATGATTGTGTTGAAAATTCGTATTTTACGGTTAAATTAAACCGTTTTCCATTTTAATTTGAATGTCTTTTGATTGAAATATCAACTATTACATTTTTCGTTGAAAATTAATATTTTTTGCTTGAAAGTAGAACTACTTTGTGAAACATCAATTTTTTGTTAAACGTTCGTCATTTTAGTGGAAACTTCATGTCTTGCATTGAAAATTGAAGTATTTGGTTAAATATGTGATTTTCGTTTTCCTCAGAGTAAATTTTTTAAATTGGAAATGTAACTATTACATTTTTAGTTGTAAAATTGATATTTCCATTTAAAAAATGATCTTTTCTAGTTGAAAATAACACTACTTTGATAAAATTCAAGTATTTTGTTTGAAATTCTTCTTTTTGGGCAGAAAATTAATCTTCTTGGTTAAAAATTCATTTTTTTGGTTGAATGTTCAACTGTTTTGTTAAAAATTTATTTATTTGTTCGTAAAGATTCATCATTTCAGTTGAAAATGTATCTCTTGTGGTTTAAAAATCAACTACTTCGTTGAAAGTTGAAATACTCTGTTAGAAATCCTTTTTTTTTAAGATTCACCATTTTATTCAAAAATTGATTCAATTGGTTGAAAATGGAAATACTTTGTGGAAAATTCGTTCTTTTTTCTGTTTCAGAATCAACTTCTCTAACTGCGAATGTAATTTCTGATGAGAAATTGATCTTTTCTGGTTGAGAATTCAACTAATTCAACTATATTCTCTATATATTTTTTATTTGTTGATAAAAATCATCCAGGGCAATAATGTTACCCAAAACTATTGCAAAACCTATACCTGCCATAAGAATGTATTGTTTATTCTTCAAAAACTCTCTTGCTTCATTACTCATAACAATTGTTATAAATAAAAAACCCCAATGACCATATTTTTTTTTGACTTTCAAAATTATTCTTTGACGCAAGATAAAATTTTTTACTTCCCTGACATTTTCTCTTACGACAAGCCATTATTTGTTCACTGCCTTTTAAGAAATATGTATATTTCATAAATCCGTGCTACCTTGAATAATTTCAATTTTCTGTGTAACAATAGAAGAATGTTCAACCGTATAAAATTTTGAAATTCGAAAACAGAATTCAGTTGAAAAGTAGCATATGTGGACCCTGAATATGCATAATTAATGTATAGCTCATTATTGATCCATTGTAATTTTAAAAAATTCTTATCTTTCCTAACTTTTTGCAAAAAATCACTAGAAAATATTTTAAAAATGGAAACAGACTATGTCATGTTTACAGTTTCAGAATATGACCTTCTTATTGTTTCAATAAAGTTAAGAACATGACACCATCGCTTCAATTTATTGAATTTTTCTATTCATTTTTTTTTATTGTCACACGCTTTTTTTATTTACTATATACAGTCATGAATAAATTTATATATTTTTACTCAGTAGTAATTTGTTCTTTTCTATTGAATGAGGAAATATGTATAATTAATGAATATGCATAATTAATTTATAGCCTATATTGTGATCCGTTATTATTTTGAGATTATGAAAAATTCTTATTTTCCTTAACCTTGTTCAAAGAATCTGAAGGTAATATTCTGAAAATAGAAACAGACTAGGTGACGTTATAAACACCTTCGCTTTAATTTATGGAACTCTTCTATTTTTCAGGTTTTCCCTGTTTATAACTTTTTTTAAATTATTATACAAAGTTCTGAGTGAATTTATGTATTTGTATCAAGCAATTAGTTGCTATTCAGTATTGAATTAGGAAATACCTTCACTAATCGAATTAATAATTTTTTACTAATCTTTAGGGGCCCACTTTTCGCTTGTCAATTATGTGAAATTTCCGTAGCCGTTAGTTAAGCTTTAACAATTTTCATTTATAGAGGAAATACATTATCTTCTGAGTAAGAAAAATAGTATATGAAATAAAAATAACCTTCTTCCGATACTCAAGTTCATCCTTATTCAACTCAGATTATTTTTCAAAGTTTGCTAAATAATTTCAAATTTCTATGGAAAATGAGGAAAATGTACATCCAAAAAAATTTTGAAAACGAGAAAACAACTCAATTAAATAGTAGAGCATGAAGACCCTGGCCATGTATGATTAATTCCGAGTCAATTTCTACTTCACTTTTACAATTTCACAATATAACTTACGTGTTGTTTTAACAAAGTAAAGAATGGCACATCATCGCATCGCATTATTACATTAAGCTTTCCCATGTTTTACATTTTAAGGTTTATAACTCTTCTAAAATTATTATATACAGTCCTAAATAATTTTTTTTGACCAGCGAATTAGTTTTTTACTATTAAATTCGAAAATATCTGGACCACTCGAATTAGTAATTTTCTAATAATCTTTAGTGGCTTACTTTCATTGATCAAATTAGTAGAATTTCACCAGTAATTATTCAAATTTTAGCAAGTTTGATTTGGAGAAACCTCAAAGTATTTTTTGTATGAGGAAAAAAGCTATACAATCAAAATAACCTTCTTTAGGCACTCAATTTCATACTTATTCAGCTTGTTCAGAAAGCTGCTCCAAAAATGCATGGGAACTTTTTTTTCTCGATTTTTTAAGCATATAGCACGGATCAATATCAGCTGAAACAAGTTCAAACACAACATTTCTCTTCAAAATTAGCCATATAATACGAACAAAATATTACTTTACAAATATCACTCCCATAAGTCTGTTTTATAGGGTCCCAAAAACAAACCCATAAGTGAAAAAATGGGTTTTTGGACTTTTTGGCGCTAATTATTATTTTTTTGAAGTTTTTCAATGCAAATAGTTTCTCATACATGAAGCAGTACTTTAAGATGGTAATTAAATTTTCACATGAATTGTTTAAACAATTCATTATCATTGCTAATAATATTCTTTTCGCCTAATGGTCAGAGAAAAAACTAAATGTAATCTTTACAGCGATTTCAGAGTAATCTTTACCTACAACAAAAATTAACTTCACGTGGTAAGATTTACCCATTACTTGGGAAATGGTTACCATGTCAACTCTATCAAATCTTTCTTTGTTCCGATGCGAAAAAATGCAACTTTATCTAATTGAAAATTACCCGCCACAAAAATTCACTTCTGTTCTTTCTGTGCGTAGAATGTTGCGGTTTTTCCCGAAATTGCAAACTACTGGTCTATTTTTCACTTGGAGTGATATGATAATTAATTAAATTTAACAAAAATAATTGTTTCAACAAATTATTAGTGTCTATAACTATCTTCTCCTATATTAATGCTGGATAGTTGCGGTTGTTTTTTGAAATTTTAACCTTTTTGTCCTTTTTTACTATTTTCACTTTTTTAATGCAAGTTAACAAAAAAACAGTTGTTTGACCAATTTATGTAAGCATCTAGTTATCAGCATACAGAAGTATTTTATGAATTAGAAACAGTATTCATTAAAAACACAACAAAGAAATCAAAACTAGCGCCGAAATCTCGCAAAACCGTTTTTTTCACTTATGGGGTTTTTTTGGACACTATAAAACCAAATTATGGTGGTGATATTTAACTAATAATAATATATTTGTATTCTATGGCCAATTCTTATGAAGAGAATTGTGAGTTTCAACTTGATTCAGCTATTATTAACGATTTTGAATAATATTTACAAAAACGTATTTTTTTCTTATGAGAAATACGCGTTGAACTTCATCGGTTTTGCACCAGCTCTGAATATCATTTTTTTCTCAAAGAAATGGATTTATTTTTTAGTGTATTTGAACAAATTTCCGTGCGATATGCATGAAAATCCGAGAAAAAAAACTGGACCACTCAAGGGAAATAATTTTCACAAATTATGCTAAATAATTGCAATTTTCTCCGGAAAATAAGTAAAACAGATAACTGAAACGAATTTTAAAAATAAAAAACAGACCTCTGTGAAAAAGTAGTTCATGGGGACCCTGAATATGTCTAATTTATTTCGAAAATTGATCCATTGTAATTCAAGGGTCCTAAAAAATTCTTATTTTTGCTAAATAATTGCAATTTTCTATGAAGAATAAGAAAAATATACAACTGAAATTTGTTTTGAAAATCTAAAACAGAACTCTGCTGGAAGATGGCGTATAAGGACCCTGAATATGCATAATTAATATATATATATATATATATATATATATATATATATATATATATATATATTTATTCATATTGATCCCATATTGATAAATTACATTTTTAAGATTGTAAAAAATTCTTATTTTTCTTAACTTTTTTTAAAGAATCAGAAGGCAATGTGTTGAAAGTGAAAAAATTCTGGGTCACGTTCTCACTTTCTCAATATGGCCTTCTGATTGTTTCAATAGAGTGAAAAATGTTACACTATTTCGTCGTTTTATTAAACTTTTTTATTTTTCACTTTTTTCATGTTTATACATTATTATATACAGTTCTAAATAATTTTCATTTCAACAGGCAATTAGTTTTTCACCATTGAAGAAAATATTTCAACTACTAAAATTACTTATGATCTACTGATATTTAGTCGCTCACTTTTCACTAATTGAAACTGAAAAATTTCACTAGAAATTAATTAAATTTTACCTATTTTGGTTCAGATAGCAAAAATGCCGAAAATATCAAATATACTTCCTTAAGCACTCAAGTTGATACTTATTCCCTTCGTGCCTAATTAAGAAAACAGGTTTTTGGAAATTTTTTAAATTATCAGCGCAAAATAAAAATTTGCACTCTACTCGAATCTCGCTCAGGTGATTGAAACGAGCTCAATTTTTTTCAAGTTTTATGACCTAATTATAAATGTACTATAAAATGCTTAAAAGCAACACTTTGGCAAGAAACGTAAAAGAAATTTATTCTTTCTTAACATTTTTCTGGATGACGAGGCGATTTCTACCTAAGATTGTCATATAAAGTATAATGGTCCTATGGAGGAAAAATCGTAATTTTATGGAGAGAGATTTCGTGTTAGTCATAGTAAGTCATAGGGTGACCTCTATATTTTAAAATTAAAACTAACAGAATTAAAAAAGTAGATTTCTCATTTTATCGATCGCCGATAATTATTTCGATATATTTATTTTTACTATTACTTTCAATGTACGTTGTTATTGAAGATATTATATCTTTGGTTGCTATGACTGTCTCCATACACGTCGTAAAATGATATGCGCGTTATATTTCGACCGATATTATTGTATGTACTATACACTATATTCTACTCGATTAGATTAGATGAATGACAAAATGGTCTCAGTCCGTGGCGCCACCGCAGTGATATATTATACAGGGTGTTTTTTTAACTTCAGACAACGAAATATCTAAAAAAATACGCATCCTACGGAAAAAATGTCTGGAATAAAACCTTTTTATTTTCGAGGGGGTAAAAAGATTTGCTAAAATTTACCCCACCCCCATCCCCACAGGAGGCATGGGTGGGGGTAACTTTGTAATTTCAAATGGCAACCTCAATTTTTTATCACAGATTCAGATTCTCCTTTACGAAATACGTAAGTTTTATTCGGAAAATTTGTTTCGATTCGCGATAGATGGTGCTGCAATTGCGAAAAATGAAATTGTTGACACTACTTTTAGCTCTACCCAGGAATAACGACGCGGACGTAGTAGTTGTCTATTCCCTTCGGGGTGCTTAATTTCGGTGAGTCCCCTTGCCTCTCACCTTGATTTCGATTAATTATTTTACAATAAGTGCTCAAAATGGTGTCCTCGCACTTCGATGCACTTGTTAATCCGAGCTTTGAAAGATTCCATACAACTGCGAATTGTGTCTGGTGATATTTGTGCACAAGCAGACCTGATTCGCTCGATCATGTTATCACGAGTTGTTGGAACTTCTTGATACACGCGATTCTTCAGATAACCCCACAAATAGAAATCCGGCGCCGTAAGATCTGGCGATCTGGCAGGCCAATTTACTGGACTTCCTCTACCGATCCATCGTCCATTGAATTCGCGATTGAGTACTTCCCTCGCCATTGCCGCATAATGTGCTGGACAACCGTCATGTTGAAACCACATGTTGTGTCGCACTTCCAAGCTTAGGTCTTCCAGCAATATTGGAAGTTGATTTTCTAAAAAGTTACGATATTTTTCACCGTTCGAATTTCCATCAATAGAATACGGACCGATAAGTTGATCTCCAATTATTCCACACCAAACGTTCACGGACCATGGACGCTGATGCTCAACTTCACGCAACCAATGTGGATTTTCTACACTCCAATAATGCATGTTGTGCCGATTAACGTTACCATGGTTTGTGAAAGACGACTCGTCTGTGAAGAGTACTAGAAAAAAGAAATTCGGGTTTCCTTGTATCTGCTGAACCGCCCATTGACAAAATGTCACTCGGTTCTGAAAATCATTGCCATGAAGTCCTTGATGCAGTGAAATGTGATACGGATGATAATTATTACGTTTTAATACCTTCCAAACACTGGATAGAGACATTCCGGAATCGCGGCTTAGTTGTCGAGTACTAACATGAGGGTCATGAGTGACTGCAGCTAAAATTGCAATTTCATTATCAACTCCAGTAAGTTTCGGACAACCCGGTAAAAAGAAGCGCGTGAAGGAACACTTTCTGAAAAGCGTTGAGCATAAAGCGTGAGAGCATCATTGATATTCCTGCCACTTTCTTCATAAATGAGAATCATTTCAATCTTCTGTTGCTGAGATAGAATTTCCATTGTAAAAGTAATGAAGTAAGGTAATGAGGAAATACAAGGACACCCAAACCAACTCAAACGAACGTGACCAACAACAATAACCCAAACGAAAGCAACCAACACACCCAAATCAAATGAACACAATCAACCTTCCTAATGAATAAACGTTAGGCACGGACAGACGCGGTTATCGCTCGGCCGGAATGACGTCGAGGATTGTAGACTCGATGATATGCAATGTCTACATCCAAAATCGACTGTCGTCAACCAACTGCATTCGGAAATGGTTTTCGAGAGTTTTATCACTTTTACTGTCCCGTTGCCAAAAGTTCAAGCACCCCGATGGATGGATTTTTATTGGAAATTCGTATTTTTTTGTTGGAAATTCAAGTGGAATATTTCTCGGTTGAAACAACAATTATTTTTTCGAAAATTCGTCTTTTTGGTATAAAAATGTATCTGTTTTAGTAGAAATTGAGTTCTTTTTTTGGACAAAAATGCAACTGCTTGGTTGGAAATTAGTCATCTTCGGTTGAGGATTCAAAAATTTTGTTGAAAATTCGTCTTGGTTGGTGCAATTAAACTGTTTTTTAATCAAAATTAAGTTTTGTGTTATTTTAAATGTCTACTATTACTTCATTCGTTAAAAATTGATCTTGTTTAGTGCATAATTGAATTAATTGTTTGAAGGTCGAACCATTTTGATAAAAGATCATTTTTTTATATAGATTCATCATTTCAGTTCAAAATTCATTTCTTTCTTCGAAAATTCTTTTTATCATGGTAGAAAATTTTAGGAAATGTAACTATTTCGTTCAAAATTCAAGTAGTTTGATAAAGTCATATTTGTTGGTCAAAAACTCAACTGTTTTCTTCAACATTTCTCTACGTCCAGAGAAAATTCGACCATTTGGTTGAAAATTCATCTTTCTCGGGAAAAAATTCAACGATTTTGTTACAAATTTAACCATTTTGTTAAAAATTTAATTATCATGTTAAAAGTCATCTTTTATGGTCGAAAATTAAACTGGTTTTTAAAGTAAGTAGGGGTTTTCTGCCACCCTGAATCAGAGCCATATACATCGTATTACCCTATATTTATTGTATTTTTACGTAATTCCTTTAATAAGGATTAGAATTCATCAATTTATTTTTCTTCTTGCAGAATCAAGTTCACAGAGCGATTCGCTGCCACCTTCAAGAAATAATAATAATAATGCACTATCCCAGCCCGCAGCCAGACGTGAAAGTAGGCGAAGCACTGCCCTTTCGCAGAAATTAAACGTTGAGAAGAACTTTGCCGATGTAAAGATGACAGAAACGCCGAGGTATCAAAGGCAGTTATTAAGAACTAGGCAGCAATCCATTCACAGCGCAGACCTTCGGCTAACAACCGCTTATCAGGAAGCCTATCGGCACGCAGCCGCTTATCCGGCAGCCGCTCAGAATACAGCCGTTCACCACACACCAGATCAGCAAGAAGGCGTATGGCCACAATTTTCTATGGACTTAACATTGGGAATACCAGGACACGACAAGTCAGGGTAAAATTGATATACAATGTCGCTTGTGAACAGAAGTCGAATAAAAGTGTTAAAAGCCAATAAAAATTGCATCGAAAACTTTTCTCACATTTATACGACCCCTTCTGACAATTTTTCTCTCTATTATTATCTAGCCGCCCGCTTCCTCTCTTCATCCACATCATTATCTTCCCTAATCAATTAAAAAATAATTTGTCAGAGGAGGCGCCATGAGCCTAAAAAAATGATTTCGCAGCCTATGAAGACGTTAATCAAGTTTTTAAAATCCCTCCTGTCAAAATCCTACCTTATACGATTATATCTTATTATCCCCTCCGCTCGCCGCTTCAATTCCCCGACCTTAGTTCCTTTCCCCACGTTCATCCTTTCCACGGTCTTCCACGCCCCTTCCCTTGCTTCCCCTTCACTACACTCCTTCCCGACACTCCCATTCTTCTCAACCAATATATGCCCTGGCAAGCTTTCCTTAAAATAGGAGATACATTTGTTAATGATCATAAAGTTCAAAGTGTGGTGCCGAAGTTGAACGTGACCAGAAATATTAAATGATAAAACAGCAGCATCACACACTTCGTTAATCTGAATTCCCGTCTATCTTTTTCAATTTTCTCTTAGCTGTCTCATCCTATCCTTTAACTACCAACGTCAACCTGAAGGCTTTGCCACTAGATGGCTGACGGTGAAAGTAACCAACAAGTGAAATTAGTCTTCGGGCCTATAAGTAGAGGTCCTGCAAACGATTTTGCCAAGTCCGACACAGTTGTCGGACCCTCATAGAGGCGGGAAGACACCCCTCTGACTGGTCATAGAAATAATGTGAGGTTGCACCCATATCCCTTATCCAACGCCTCATGGGAGGGCGGCGGGATGCCACCCCTGTGACTTGTCACAGAAATAATGTAAGGTCACACTCGCACCCCTTTTCCAAAGCCTCGTGGGGGCGGGAAGGCACCTCTGTGACAGTTTACCTCAATATTATCTGAAATCTTAAAAAATTATCGTCAGGATGATCGTCGGTCAATGGTCGTCGGCCGCGGATGTTTTACTGGTTCATGTTCTTCTAAATCTTTGGATTCGACAATTGGTGGATCAATTTCTTTTAATTCCAATCCTGGGCGTCTTTTACCATCAACTATCCCAGGATAGACTGTTTTGATGTCTTTCAGAAATTGCTGAATTTGAGAATCTTAATCGTTCTTGTAATTCCTCTAAAGAAAATTTCGTCGGTAGTAAAATAAAGCCATATATTCTTGGAGTAATGTGGGTGTTGTACGACATACAATAGCACGCTCAAATAATTTATTTTTATTTTCTAAATTATTAATACTGTTCATTGGATTAGAGCCAACAACATACTGTCCAATACTATGATTGGTCTTTAAGTGAACTGTGCTTTCACCAAGAATCTTCTGCACACCAACATCCTGCGATCCACCATCAGTACATATCCGACTTGTTCCCTAGTGGACATATTTCTTTATATATGGCCACAAGCTTGCCTTACTTTTAAAATTACCTTTAAAAAAGGCCCTCTTTATCTTCTTTGCAGTACAATCCAAAGACAATTATTGTCTTCTGCTCAGTAAGTCGTCTCCTGTGACACTTACGATTTGTCAGAAAAATTTCATCGGCTTGCACAGTTTTTCCACCACCTGCAAGACGAATTTCACAATTTGATGCAACAACTCCAGCTATATCGCCACAATAGTTATAATAGTCAACTACAGTTTATTTACTTAACTCCTCGCCATCTTCATGTCGACGCCATCCAAGTAATTGATTATACATCGCTCACTTTCATTTTTCTGATTAAAGCTATAATTATAGCAAGAATTTCACGAATTTTAATTCGACAACATGATCCATCGGAAAACGTACCTATTGATTTGTTTTCTACTCGTTGACACAGTTTACAATTTTTCTTTTTTGAGCCTTTGATATGTTCCTTCTGTTCAGCAACAAGAAATAATTCCTACGTATGAGTTTTTGTTGGCCCCGGAAGGGGCCGGTGGTTTCAATTAAATTCTGAAGATTGGTATTTCTCTACAATTCATTCGCCTTCTTTTCCTCTGTCTGCGTTCTTACTTCAAGTGCTTCTGCGAATATATAACCCTGGGTACGTAGAAGCCAAGCGTCGAGTTCTTTCATCCCCTTGGTCGGTTTACGCTGACTGCGAGGACTTTGTTTGATAAGTCCTCTTTCCGGTTGCCTGAATGGATAATTCCCACGGATTCGCGTTTTTCATCCTAGTGATACAGTCTCGGGGAAGTAGACGGTGTTTGCATTTCTTCGAAGTACGTTGCGATTACGAAATTCCTCTCCTCTCGGCTGCGTAAAATATCCAGATGCCCTTCCAAATCTTCCGGGTAGGCAAGTTCTTCCGGCGGAAAATGTAGTCGGCGTTTTAAACCGGTGTATAATGAATCAGTGGCCCTGCGGGCGTATAGCAAGTAATCTGGATGTGCGTCTGATGGCGGTGGTGGAGGTCATAGCGTGACAGGTGAGACCTCATTCAAGATTGGGCAACGAACCAGCTTCTTTGGCGACGTCGGATGACCCAGGCCATCTTTTGTGGGGGGTTGAGCCCCATACAAGTCCCCAGAGAAGCTGCAAAAATGAAATTAACAGGAATGATACTCGAGGGATATTACAAGTCAATTTCAATTTATAACTTCAATCAAGCACCCAAGTACTTTGATCGTAATGCGTTCATGGTTGGGAATGTGGAGTCCCCAGAGAAGCTGCAAAATGAAATTAACATGAATGATACCCGAGCGACATGACAAGTCAATTTCAATTTGAAACTTCGATCAAGCACCGAAGTACTTTGATCGTAGTGCGTTCAAACAACAAAATATCAACCAGCAGAATATTGCTCTGAGAAGAGCAGCTACTCGAGGCGTCGAGTAGAGAGAGCTTCCTGATTGATTGCCGGGTGGTGAAAGATCTGAAGAGAGTCTGCACAGTCGTCGGTGATCGAGGCGGAAGGCCCAGGGATGAGTGTGGTTCAAACGCGTACCTTTATGCCCGAAGGCCCGGGGCGCACGCCATAGCTCGTCGCGACTCTCCTCTCCCGTGCAATTTGGGCGAAAACGGGATTTTCGTTTGATATTCCGCCCCAGCACGTCAATTTGTGTGGCTCGCGCGCCAATGACATCATTGCGCGCTGAAGCCGGTTGCCAGCCAGCAGCTCTGGCCCTTTCTCTCCGTTCATCTGCATTACATATAGTTTTGGAATTTAAAATTCCAAAAATGAAAGTATAAAAATATAAGATATTATTTGTTATATAGAGTTAATTACAAATTTTTATCATCCTACTTTTATAAACATTTACTTATATTATCGAAAAAAGAAAATTGATTAAATTAAGAGAAATTAATAGTTGAATTATTTAAGTTGAAATTGATTAGTTGTTTGGCACGTATACATATACGTATATATTCAATGATACAACTTATACTGGTCCGAGTTTCTTATAATTATACCTTTTTTTTTAAATTACAGATATGCAGTAAAATTTTTCTTATTTCTTTAACATAACGTAGAGCATGTAAAAAAAAAAATATAGCCTTCTATATAATATATATAATATAATATAAAGTATAGAATACAACGTAAACATATATATGTTGTGAAATCTAATCACTTCCCGCAATTTATCCTAAAAGTATATATTTCTAACGCATTTATTTATTATTATTTCAACTAAGAGCAGAGGTTTCAACTTGCACAGTTTCAATTAATTAATTAATGATGAATCCTACCATTGACCGAACTCTTACGTTATTTTTAATGACAGACATATATATATATATATATATATATATATATAAAGTTAAACAACCACCGCATGGTCCCACTAACAGCAACTGCCATCAAAAAAATGTCAATAGCCCCCAGTAGCACCGCGGCAAATCACACTTATGGCCGTGTCTCACAACTGGGAGATGGGTGGTCATACGCAACGACGAAATCACAACGACAGACCGGCGAAACCCTCGTGTGTCTTGAGGACACGAAGCGACCCAAGGATGACAGCTTTCTGCATGCATCTCGCAAGTGCCTTGGCATATTTTTGGCACGCGGGTATGGCTTTATGGTTACGAACCAGTGATAATTTCGCACCTCCGAGAGCACCTATCACAAGGACAATTACTTGTACCGAATATTTTGGGTACAGTCGTTGTAGCTCTCTTTTAAGGTGTTGATACCTCTCCTCTTTTTCTTTCTTCTTTGCAGTGATGTTGTATTCGGACGGAGCCGAGAATTCGGTCACGAATATAGTTCGTTTCTCGAAGTCTTGGAGAAAAATGTCACGCCTCGAGGGCGCAACGGAGACTGCTGTCCGAAAATCGTAGTTCCAGAAAATTTGGCACTTCTCGTTTCGGACAATCGACTCAATCTCCCTTGGAGCGTTCGGCAGGGCAGGGTCGCGGCCAACACCGTAAGAGCGACAAAGATGATAATCGAGCACTCTTAGGGCCGCATTATGTCTATAGATATTCGTCGTTCCTGCGTGGGTCGGATACCCTGATAATATATGTTCTAGGTACTCAGTGTGTGCATGACACGCTCTGCAACTATCACTGGGAACTTCTTGACTTAAAATGCGATGTAGGTATGCTAAGGTGGAAATGACGCGGTCCTGGCATGCGATAATAACACCCAAGCTTTTATGCATATGCATGATCTTACGTGTAATGACATCAAGGGCCTTAAGCTCGTTCTTCGTCCATTGAACTACCCCAAACGAGTAGAGTAGAACCGGGAAGGTAAGCACGTTAGTCGCAGATACCTTGTTCAACGCCGAAAGATTGGAAGACCAAATCTGTCGAAGAAGATGCTTGTATCTGCTTTGGAGAGACTCCTTCACTGATGTTACGTCCTGAATGCGGTTTTGAGGCACGCCCAGGTATGTATAGGTCTCTCCAGTATTAAGATGTCTGATAACACTTATATCCACAAGCTCAGGGTCCTTGGGAACGCCAGTAATCTTTCCTTTCTTCAGATAAATTTTGGCACACTTGTCCAAGCCAAAGTCCATCCCAATCTCTCCTGTGTAGTTCTTGACAATATTTATAGCAGTTTGAAGTTTGCTTCTACCAGACGCATAGATCTTCAGGTCATCCATATAAAATACATGAGTGACCTTATGCTCGCGCTAATTAGTGTCGCCACAGGGGTATCCAGGAGAATTTCGTAGTGCGAGAGATAGAGGCAAAAGTGTGATGCAAAAAAGCAAAGGGCTCATGGTATCACCTTGAAAGACGCCCCTTTGGAAGGTGACGTTGTTCGTTGTCTCACGATAATTTCTATATGAGATAGTAAATCTAGTTTTCCAAAGAGGCATCAATCTCTCTATGCATCTCACTATGTGTGGATGTACCTTCAAGCTTTCCAACAGACAGATGATAAGTCTATGAGAGGTTGAATCGAAAGCTTTCCGGTAGTCAATCCAGGCTATTGACAGGATGCGCTGAATGGCTGCAGCGTCTTTACAGACACACCTGTCAATTAGCAGGTTCTCTCGACAGCCTGCTACACCATTTTTCGAGCCACGTTGTTCGTACATCCCTCGCTATACAGGCTCAATTCGTCGAACAATCCTGTTGTTGAGGACAGCTGTAAAGATCTTATACAGAGTGTTCAAACAAGTTATTGGCCTGTAATTCTCTGGGTTGGACAAGTTGCCTTTTTTTGGCAGGAGTATAGTGCGTCCTAACACCAGCCACTGCGGAATGGGCGTCACCGACTTTAAATATGAGGTGAATATGCGGGCCAAATGTTGGTGTGTAAAAGTAAACTTCTTCCACAAAAAGTTCTTGATACAATCTGGTCCAGCAGCGGAAAAGTTCTTCGTGCCTCTAAGTGCTTTTTTCACCTCTTCGGTAGTGATTGATGGACATTCCGCCTCAGATTTTATGAGGTTGTCGCAAAACTCCTTGAAGCGGATAATATTTTCAGTATCTTCTTTCAACTTTATTGTTTTCGGGATCTTGTACACCTCTCTCCAAAAAGTTTCTACCTCCTTGGGCTTGGGTGGATTTTTGACAGAAACAGTTAGATCGCTGAAGAGGCGCGATGGGTCAGCGAGAAACTGTTGATTCTCCCTGATCCATCTCTCCCTCTCCTGTATTCTCCTCCTTGCGTCAGATAACAGCCGTATTTTGTCAACAATATGCTGCTTGATTGTCAGCAGCTCTGACTTGTTTAGTGTGTGATTCAAGATCCTTAGTTCTTGGGCGAACTTTCGAACCCTTTCCGTAAACGGTCTACCAGATGTTATGTAGTCAATCACACATTGAACACGGGACGCATTCTGTCTTGCCCATACAATCTTCTTGTTCAGTTGATGCAAGCGTCTTTTGGTCTTTTGATCCATCGTCGGTTTCAGCCTTCGATTTGAATCAGCCAAAGCTCTCGCAGCACCATAAACTGAGCAATTGATGGTACAGAGGTCGGACTCTTGCGAGATATCTCCACGAAGGAAGGCATCGATTTCAGCCAGATCTTGGGGCTTAGGAGAAACTTGCATGTTAATGTTCCTTCTAGTAATGAAATTGCGAACATCTCTCAGAAGGTGCCTGCTTTCTGCGGTTGGTCTCAATGTCGCTTCCTCATCTTCGTCTGCAGCTTGATAAAGTAGCGGTTGGGGAAGCGCTCCGCGTACATATCCATTTTTCCGGAGGTAGTCGGCTTGATTTCGCAAAGACTGATGCGAAACCTGCTGAAGCTGTGGGTGTTTCTGGCACCACAGAGTGTGCATACGCGCCATAAAGCCTCCGCGAACAGGGATAATGCTGGCCGTCGTCGTGTTTCCATCTAAATTATTTTCAGCACCCCGAACTCTAGGCTGATCGGCATTGTTTGCCGACCCATTGTCGGGTGCTCTGCGCGTTCGGTTGTCTTGAACCGCATCTACAACATTTTGGTGTTTTGGTGGTTTCATTGTTGTTCCCACGAGCAGCTAGGGAAAGGGTTAGTCCATCCTTGTAGAGCCCCGCGTGCAAGGATAAGGCTGATACTCTGAGAGGTCGCCCGGTATCCCAGATATATATATATTTTTTATATATTTTCGGTTTCGATTCCTTTGGAATAGAACCGAAGGGCCTATGACAAAGCCACTGAACGCGTCCTCAGGTTGAAGGTATGAACAACGTGGCTCAAAGAAAGGCGTAGCAGGATGTCGGGAGAACTTGCTCATAGATAGATGTGTCTGTAAAGACACAGCATCCTATCAGCGATTTCTATCGATGGCCTGGATTGATTACCGGAAAGCTTTCGATTCAACCTCCCATAGACTTATCATCTGTCTGTTGGAAAGCCTAAAGGTTCATCCACACATCGTGAGGTGCATAGAGACATTAATGCCGCTTTGGAAAACCAGATTTACCATCTCATCTGGAAAACATCGTGTGATCACTAACAGTATCACCTTTCAGAGAGGTGTATTTCAGGGCGACACAATGAGCCCTCTCCTCTTTTGCCTCACATTATTGTCACTATCTCTCGCACTTCGCCATTCCGAAGGGTATCTCTGCGGCAAACCTGGAAACGGAAAGCATAAGGTCACTTATGTATTTTACATGGATGATCTTAAGATCTATGCTAGGAATCAAGAGAAACTACATCTAGCTCTGAAAATTGTCAAAGAGTACACTCAAGAGATTGGAATGGAATTCGGGTTAGAGAAATGCGCCAAGGTTAATTTGAAGAAAGGAAAACTTAATGGCATCCCCGAAGATCCTGAGCTCGTTGACAGAAGCGCTATACGACACCTTTGCGCTGGAGAGACCTATACATACCTAGGCTTGCCACAGAGCCGCATTCAGGACGTGACATCTATAAAGGATACTCTCCGATGCAGATACAAATGTCTCATCCGGCAGATTTGATCTTCCGAACTGTCGGCGAGAAATAAAGTATCTGCAACGAACATGCTTGCCGTCCCGGTAGTACTCTATTCATTTGGAGTGGTTCGATGGACGAAGGACGAGCTCAGATCCCTTGATATCGGGACGCGAAAGGTTTTGCACATGAACAAGACCATGCACCTTAAGTCTTCTGTTCCGCGACTTTACATCTCACGCCGCCTAGGTGGTCGCGGAATACTGAATCTTGAATGTCTTCGCAAGAGGATTATTATGGGTACAGCACATATAGTCGCAAATGGACAAGCCCTTCTTCTGAAAATGGTCAGGAAACACGAAGAAGTGGGCAAAGGGGCGTTTCTGTACAAAGCAGCGGAGGAGGCTGCTCAAACACTCGGCCTTGACTTCAATATCAGGGGGGAGCAAAATGCATCAAATCTTATCCATCTTGAATACCCACTCCTGAAGGCCCGGATTAAGAAAGCACTGGAGAAAAACTTCCGCGAACAGCTCCTCGACAAGAGGATGCACGGCATCTTCCACGGAAATGTGGAAGATCAGTCGATGTCGTATGAGCTGACGTTTGCTTTCCTTAAGTCACACGGATTGAAGTCGGGCACGGAGGGTTTCATTTTGGCATGTCAAGACGGTGTCATTTCCACTCTAGCATACCGTCGCCGCATTTTGAGCCAAGACATTCCCGATGATAGCTGCACAGCGTGTTATGCACACCCCGAGCATTTAGCACACATACTATCTAGTTGTACAACTCATGCCTGAACGACCTACATCCAAAGCCACAATGCGGCACTAAGATTGTTTCGTTACCATCTCTGTCTCTCTTACGGCATTAGCCCAAATACCGCTGCGCTAAACGCTTCTAGGGAAATAGAGTCAATTGTCTAAAATGAAAAGTGCCGCATATACTGGAACTCTATATTCTCGAAAATTGTTGCTGTTGCGCACTCGAGGCCTGACATAGTTCTTCTTGACTTCGAGAAACGAACCAGGTTCGTTATCGCATTTTCGGCACCAGCTGACAAAAACGTCACGGCCAAGGAGAAAGAAAGAGAGGTATAAAGATCTTAGAAGGGAGTTGCGACGGTTATACCCGGAATATTCTGTTAACCTAATCATCTTAATCGTCGGCGCTCTTGGAGGTGCCAAGGTTTCACTGGTTATTAGCCTGAAAAGCATCCCTGTCTGTCAACAAAATGCTGAGACACTTGCGGGGAAAATGCAGAAGGCCGTCGTCCTTGAGTCGCTCCGTGCCCTCAGGTTGCACGAGTCTTTTGCCGAATCATCGTATCAAGTTTGTCGCAGACTGCAACCATCTATCTCACGGTCGTGAGACGTAGTTGCAGCTAAAATTTTACCGCTATTTCGCTGGGAGCGGGTGCAATTTCTTATACAGTTAATGCTATTTTGCATTATTTATTGAACAAAAACTATTATTAATTAGCGATTCGGGTTGCTATGGAACCATCTTTAGTGCCTAATCTACACGTGTACATAAAATCGATCTGTGCAACGGTGTGGCAACGGTGCAGTGTGGTGCAACGATTTCGAGCCTCAAGTGTAAAAATTTGTATTTTATATTGCAGATTTTTATTTGTTGGGCGGATAATTCGTTACTGCAATGCGTGCAACATTTTTTAATACATAATATATGAATGATAATAATAATAGTAACAACACAACAGTACATAATAATAATTATTTGTAGACGGTAATTGCTAAAAAAATGATTACAATCACGTATCTTTGTACAGTAATAATTATTCCTTTTGCATCTATCGAAGAGTGCTAAAAACATGATTGTAATTAAGTATTTTCATGCAGCAATACTTTTCTTATTTTCGAATGTATGAAAGCGTATGTAGAATTTTTAATACACAATACATGAATAATGATATATACATAAATAAATAATTATTCGTATAGTACGATTTACGGCTTCAAGTAATCGCCAAAACGTATCATTTTATACTGTTGAGGTATAGGGAAGAGTGGTCCTACGTCGGCACTGTGGGACGAGCCGGCACCCTCGCGTTTCTCAGAAATGGCGTGCGTGTCTTATGACAGTTTGGTAAACATGGACGTAATTTACGCTGACAATTATCACTTTAGTTTTCGCTTGACAGCGTGAGCGGGATATGCATTTTTCGTGCAGACGGAATTCCATTTTCTTCTATTCTTCTGGAGCAGCTACAGGTGTGTAAATATTTTGAAAAGTTCAATCGATTAAAGGCATGTGACAGACATAAATACCTACATTACCGACCTCACTTTTTCAATTTTCCGAATTTCATTTTGAATCTAAGAACTTTTTTGTAAATGAAATATCGGGCTGGAACTTTGGAAAATGTATGAGAAGACAATAAGCTATGTTCACGTACTTTATTCGTGAGGGAATTTCGAAAAAAAAATATTTTTTAAGAAATTAAAACTGGGTGCATTTTTTGAAGCTAAGAACTTTTATATAAGTGAAATGTCGGCCTCAAACTTTGAGAAAGGCAAGAGCCGAAAGTAAAGTCCATTAACGTACATCATTTGGGTATAAAAGATGCAAAAAGAAAAATTCTAACTAAATGTCAACTCCGGTTGCCAGTTCGGTCGGTATTCGCGATAAGCACGAAAATGTAAAGTGACCATATTTGAAACATTCAAATGCGGGACTGTCCTGCGGAATACAGGATGATTGGTCACTTTACGAAAATGTGAAGTATGGCGGCCGCTAAACGAGGCCAATAATGATATCAATACTCACATAATTCAACATTGAAACAACATATTTACACTAAACTTTTATTCTGGACTCAACTTTTCCAAAATCTTATTGTAAGAACACCACATCATCAATTTTTGACAGCGTGGACCACACATTTCAGATGTGGACGAGCCAGCTGATAGAGCCTCGTTTAGTGCCCATCGCGAATACTGACCGAACTGGCAACCGGAGTTGACATTTAGTTGGACTTTTTCTTTTTTCATCTTTTATATTCAAATGATGTACATAAACGTACTTTACTGTCGACTGTCGCATTTCTCAGAGTTTGAAACCAATATTTCACTTATAAAAACAGTTCTCAGGTTCAAAAAAGGCACCCAGCTTCAATTTCCTCGAAAATAATTTTTTTCGAAATTCCTCCTCGAATAGAGTACGTAAACGTAGTTTATTGTTTTCTCATACATTTTCCAAAGTTTCAGCCGGATATTTTATTTAAAAAAAAAGTTCTGAGATTCGAATTAAAATTCGGAAAATTGAAAAAGTGAGGCCGGTAATGTAATGTGTATTGAGCTATTGCTGCTGTACCTTAATTTTTATAATATCAATATGGACAATTTTTGCTCAATATACGGCGAAAGTTAATACAGTTCTTCGCCTAATAAGCCCAAGTTAAAGGCAAAATGTCGATTTCGTTCTTCGACTCATTTTAAAGGTAAGTCTCCTCTGCCGTTGGGTCAAACTTGATGCAAAAAAGTAAATTTTTCGAAAACATCGAAATTAGACGTTTATTTTTTATATCTTTTTATAAAATTGAGATTTTCCCTTCAACTTGTTCTAATTAGAAAAAGAATTTCACTTCCTTTTTTGGTATCATGAGGGAAAAAATTTCATTTCAATATTATACAAATTAACGAACTTTAGCAACAGCTCAAAAAATAGGCCTGTAGATGAATTTCTGAACGCCTTTATTAGATTTATAGTTCAGAACTGCTGAGGTACATCAGTAGGTATAAAGGGTCTAGCCGGATAAGTATGTGAAATGTGCCCTTGAACCTTATCCAACCAAAAGTGGTCCTATGTGTATGTTACAAAAAGAAAACTCTTTCCTGAAATGTCCAGCCTTTTAAGCTTGAAGATCACCTTTCAAGGTCACGTTCATGGTTCTTCGGTTTTTTGCGTATATCTCGGAATTTTTTTTTTACGGATTTCAATCAACCTGGGGCCAGATTAAAGATCTCTTAAAAATACATTTAATACATTTTTTCAACAATTTTTGGCGCAGAATTCAAATTTTGACAGACATTCTAATATTTTAAGTCGAATTTTCTTAAAAATGAAAATACATACATTAGCGCAATATTACACATAGTTTGCTTCTGCCACAGACACCATATATTTCTATACGAAATTCTCCTATTTGCCATATCTTTAGCAGTTTATAAGGCCACTGGAGATTACTTCTTTAGTAATATACGATTTATGATTTGGACAGCAAGGTTTTAGCGACTGCTGGATCGTTTGATAACACCAGAATTTGAGCCCCATGCATTTGCGTACATGGATGACATTATTGTAGTTAGTGAAAAATTTAAAGAACACATCAATTGGTCGGAGAAAGTCTTACATGTGATCATCAATGCCGGACTTACCGTCAATACCGATAAAAGCGAATTCGGTTGTAGTCAAGTACGATATCTCGGATATTTGATGGATAATATGGGAATGCACCCTGATTCAGAGAAAATCGAGGAAATAACATGCTATCCGACTCCTTCTCCTTTCCGCGAACTTAGACGATTTCTGAATGTGGTATCGTGGTACAGCGATTCATAAAGGATTTCGCTCAAAAGGCAGAACCACTCCATTGATTCTTAAAGAAAAATCGAAGATTCGATTGGGGTGAAGAGCAGGAAAAGGACTTTCAAGAATTGAAATCCGCATTAATCTGCGCTCCCACGTTATCTAGAGCAGATTTCAGTTTGTCGTTTGTCTAAAAGCGCACGCAAGTAGTACGGGTTTGGACGCCGTCGTCACTTAAATTCAAAATGGCATGGAACACGCCATAGCCTTTGCTAGTCGATCCACGCAAGACGCTGAAAAAAACTACACCGTGACGAAGCAAGAATGCTTAGCGTTGGTGTGAAAGGTAGAAAAGTTTATACCTTATTTGGAGGGCTATCACTTTGTAGTGATTACAGATCATAGCAGTCTCCGATGGCTTCATCACTTAAGAGTTCCTACTGGGACAGTAGGTACATGGATCCTTAAGTTGTTACAATATGACTTCGAGATTAAAAATAGAGAAAGTGCCTTTCACCATGTACCAGACGCGCTGTCGCGCTTGTTTGAGCCGGACTCTGAAGTAGTATGTGCCATTGGCGAGTCTGACGATCTTTGGTATACCCGAAGACCCAAATTGGTCCAAGAAATGCCATATCAATTTCCGCATTGGAAATTAGAAGGCAATCGACTATACTGTCATCCCCCTGAAAACCAGACTGACCCATTACTACCTGATTTGGAGGCCTGGCCGGTTTCGCGACTTCTGGAAAATTAGGTTTTGATAAGACCTTCCAACGTCTCTCGTTGCTCTAATATTGGCCCGGAATGTTCAATGACGCTGCAAAATACGTCCGAGCATGCAATATTTGCCAAAAGATGAAGGTAGACCAGGCTCGTCCAGTAGGTCCGATGGGTAAGCGGGTAATCGAACAACCGTGGTCGGTGGTAGCGGCGGACATGATGGGTCCCTTCCCACCGAGCCGCTGTGGTTACCAGAATGTCTTGGTTTTCCACGACATGTTTGTTACATGGATCGAAGTCATGCCCCTTAGAAAAGCCAATGCGGCTAACGTCTAAAAGGCATTCGAGGAAACGATTATCTTTAGATGGGAAACTCCTGATGTACTGTTCACTGATAATGGCACTGAGTTTGTGAACAAGTTAATTTCGAAGGCCACGTCGGAATTGGCAATTAGGCAATTGACTACCCCAGTGTATCATGCGCGAGCTAATCCGGTAGAGCGGGTAAATCGTGTGCTAAAGACCATGATATCTTCCTTCGTAGAAGTTGATCATCGGAGTTGGGATAAGCAACTCCCTGATTTCCGCTTCGCGTACAACACTGCCGTACATAGTTCCACTCGGGTGTCGGCAGGGCTTTTAAATTACGGTAGAGAGCCTACACTGGCAAAGTCACTGTGAAGGCATGAGGAGGGAGCTCCTGATATAGTTCCGTTAGCCGTAGAAGGATGGGAGTGTAGATTTAAGCGATTGTCAGCCCTCAGACACCTAGTCGCACATCACTTGGATATAGCGTCCGATCGTCAGGCGAAGTATTATAATCGCAGGGGAAAAGACATTCGCTACCAAGTAGGTGATCTTGTGTGGCGCAGGGCCCATACTTCATCTTCAGCTATAGAGTTTGTTGCAAAAAAGTTATCCCCGAAATATGCAGGCCCGTTCAAGGTTATAAAAGTAGTATCATCAGTAGTTTATGAAATCCAGGATGAGTCCGGAATAATCGAGAGAGCTCATGTTGAAGATTTAAAACACCACTGGTCGATTGATCCGTACCTACTCAATGAAAAATCCCTTTTACGGCTCGGAGATGAAAGAGGACATTCCCAAGTTCCGCCCGGGGACGGTTCAAGAGCTCAGGAGACTCATGAGTCATGCATGCCGCAGGACGTCCCCGATATCGTGAGTTCACATTCAGACGGCCCTGTATTAAGTGAACCGCGAACCAATCGACAGGACGAACTGATTTTCGTCCTATGCCAGGATACCTCAGGACGTCTGTTCAGGCTCGTATAAGTCTCGAGACCGGAAACCCCGCAATTCTTCCCAGAAGAAAGAGGGATAGGGCCCGAGAATCCAGTAGCTCAGGTGAGTGCGGAACCACTACTTGACCGTTCAACACCACTGGGTATCCGCCGGAAGCCGCAGCAAATACTACCACCGGTAAACCTCCGGGTCGCAAAAGAGGAAGACCTCGTCAAAGAACCATCGGTATCCCAGTCGCACACCTTGTCCGCCGCCGTGGTCCAGGTAGGCCCCGAAATCTCCAAAGGAGCCATACTAAGGATTTCGTTCCACCCGAAGCCAAAGAGACGGAGGAGGAGGAAGAACTCCGCCGTAGTCATCGGCTCAGAAACAGAAAATAGGGTACCTTTCGAATTCTTTCCTGCCTCAGAGCCAAAGGTGAAGATCGGAATTGAGTTGTGAGAGCTGGAGGACGACGACGTGTAGGAAAAGTGTGACCTAGGAAACACGGTAAACTGAAGACAGAGTGACTTTAGATTCAGACCACTCTCTCATCCAGGCCTTAGCGCAATTTCACGTTCGTAGTCTTAAGCTGTTTTGCGTAGCCCTTCCGGTATCCGCAGTTTTAGGCCATTTTGCGTAGTTTCGTCAAACCCTTCATGCGATAGTTAGTTTTCAGCCTTTTCGTGTAGTTTTAGAGTGTACAGTTAGTTGTAAACTTCAAGGTTTTCTTTTCTTTTTACTTTAGCTGCCTGATTGCAAAATTATTAGAAAACATTCTGTTCAAAAGATTTCAGAACTGTCTTTTGTTTGAGTTTGAATCAATTTAGACTGGACTACAGTCCAATAAGAATATGGATCAACAATATTTGCTAAGGACGGATTGCTCCAGTAGTTGGATATTTGCACTAGTTCAAAGGAACTAGAAATAAGCTAAATTTCATTGTACAACAATCATTTTTCTCCAGGGAGTCTGATGGATTGCACACTGCGAATAATTTTTATTTTTTTATTCATTTATTTTTTTTTTTACTTTTTGTCCTGAATCTAGTGAATAGCAGACTGATTAAAGTCATATTCTTTTCCTTATCACAAGTTATTTAGAATTCTCGCGTTGTTTTCCGAAAACTTATTTTATATTTCGTTCTTTTATTTCTTCTTATTTTTTTAACTGTTATACTTGACATCTCCTAAGAGCGCACAGGATTATAGTAAGTTGCAAGAACAATCAGCACCATCATGCTCTTGAACCTAATTAATAATCTGGAGGTCGGATTGGTGACGCCTGCTGATCCTGGGACGCCACGGGTCATACTGGGAGGGGATGTTGTAACGTGGTGGCTAGCCACCTGTTGCAAATCCTTCCTCAGCTCTTTTTCTAGTCAAGAAGTTTAAACAATCAGACCGCGAATATTCCCATGGCCGGCACAATTACAAAATTTGATATATTCAGGAGATCAGATTTATTTAATTTAAGGTGTGTGTGTGTAATGAGAGAGAAATCTATTACTTTTAGTTTGTATAGGAAACCGGACGGAGAAAGAGCTAATTATGTATAAATTTGATATGTTTGTCATTTAGATGTTATTACAAAGACACTGACCCAAGAATCTCGGAGTCGCCTTAACTTCAGAAACCCTGTACGGAAACAACATCACAACGCACTATACCAACCACCCAAACTCAACACTGCCACCAAGCTTTACGTCACTCTCACGCATCCGCGGTCACTTTACTATCACGGGACCCATTGGGATGTTTTTTCAACACACGGAGGCAGCCATCTTATACCGGCCTGCGTTTCACATACCGGAACCGTGGTCCGAATTCCATCGATCAAAGTCCCAGAAATCCAACTGAGGAGGGCAGCACCGACTGGACCAGGCTCGGTCAACTCTATACAGTGAAATGGCGAATTCTTAGCACATGGGCGCGGGGACAGAGAGGCATTGGGGGGGTGCGATATTATTTCTCTGGCCCATCGCAGATGGCGCTAACTTTCAACGCCAACGGGCAAATTGTTTGTTGTGGCTTGTGGCTGTGATTTTGTTGGTTATGTAGTTCTGTACTGCAGTCCTTCAAATAAAGGCAAAATTAAGTGAATGAGAAACGTAAAATGGGAAATAGAATGATAATTATCTTTAATTTCCTATTTTTCGTTTCTTATTCGCTTCATTTTGTATTCATTATTCCTTTTTTGTTGAATTATTCTAGTATTCAATACATGTAAGGAAGGGGCATATACATATATAAAGCCCAACACATGCACGCGTCTGTAGTTCTCTGGCTGATCACAGATGGCGCGGAATATCGCCATTTATTTCCCACAGAGTTGACCGAACCTGCTGGACCGAGCAATGTGGCACGAGCGGGAAGGAACTGGCGAGTGCAGAGGACGCAGGAGAAATCAGTTTCGTCTCGGCCATGGACGAAGTCATAAGTCAGGCCTGCTCAGACAGTGGAAAACTGCTCATTCGCCACATGTTCGAGTTCCACCACTACTTTCCTCTCCACAGGTCCAAAGGCTTGGCGGTGGTCGATGTCGTGAAGTTGAATGACTAGAGGTCGGTGGTGGTGTTGTATTCCCATCTGGCAAATGAGCAGTTTTGGAGAGGAGGATGAGGAGATTGATAGCCACAAAAATAATTAGACGAGTCCACTTTTTCTGCCGGACTTGCGTTATAAAACTGACTCCTGGATCCCAGGGTTAAGGTAAGCGTCACATCTTCCGTTCTCCATTTCATTCTAGGGTACATGAGATTTTTTGAGTTTTTATTTATCTAATTTTTGAGGTTACTTAGACCTAAAATGTTGTCAGAAAGAAAAATGTCGCACTCAGAATAACGTGATTGATCTATCATTCAGGCCGACGCCATTTTTGGTGTCGTGGACTTTTTCCTCCTTTGGATTAATTTTTGATTCAGGATTAAGTAATTAGTTAGTGTGTTGTGATTTTGATTCAGTAATAAGCAATGTATTAGTGTGCCTTAAGAGATTCTCATTTTCTTCATAATTTTGGTTCATGGATAGTTAATCATGGTTTGGGTTTAAAGCCCTTTCTTTGTAAATTCATACAGGGTTCGTATAAAAAGTATCGGGAAAAGTTTCCTAAAAATAGATTCATTTCAGATATTGCTACAAAACCTTGAAATTCTTCAAAGTACATCCCTTGAGTGTCGACACACTTTTGCCCGCGGCTTTTCCACGAATCGAAGGCTGTCTGGTAGGCGGACTCCGGAAGGTCCTTAAGGCTGCGCGTGCAAGCTTCTTTGACGGCACTTAGGGTCCCATCGCGGTGTCCTTTGAGGGAGGATTTCACTTCTGGGAATAGAAGAAAGTCTGATGGGACCAAGTCGGGACTGTAAGGGGGTAGAGGAATTGTCACGACGCCGTTTTGCTTCTGGTTGTCATTCACTTTGGAGCAGGTGTGAAATTGGAAATTGCATCACGACAATGCACCCAGCCACAACTGCTCCACGGTTACCGACTACCTAACGCAAAACGGCTTCGCGACGAGTCCCCGACCCCCTTACAGTTCCGAATTGGCCCCAGCACACTTTTTTCTATTCCCGAAAGTGAAATTCTCCCTCAAAGGACACCAACAAGGGACCCTAAGTACCTTCAAAGAAGCTTGCACGCGTACCCTCAATCTTTTCCCGATACTTTTTATACAAACCCTGTACGTTGTATATCTTCTTATACGTATACTCTTGCTAAATTTTAAATAAACGCTACATAGTTAATTTTATATATATATATATATATATATA
>CAKNYM010053953.1:212269-232122 GCA_932195095.1 Andricus curvator | reverse complement strand
GAAGTACTTTTCTCGCCCCCACTGAGTTAGGGATTTAATATGAGCGTGAATTAGATTTATGAATTTTGGCAAAATCGATTTTTTTTTTGGTGTGCCTACGTTGTCATGGCCAATTTGTAGCGATGGTCCTATCTTTGTGTCCTATAGGACTGGGAGAGTCGTTATAAAGATTAATTTTCAATAAAATACATGAATTTTCAACCAAAAAGTTGAATTTTCAACTGCGGAAGATAAATGTTCAACCAAAAATGGGATTGTTAAATTTTTAGTTAAAAAAATAATTTAAGAAATGTTAACAAAATCATTAAATTGTTACTAAGTAGATTTTACCGCTAAGTAGATTTTTCCCTTTACCTTATTAAAATCTTTTGAAAATTCCTTGGAATCTTTGAAAATAACTTCAAACATTTCAAGTCCTTTACAATTCCTCAAACTTATTTAAATATATTGGAAATTCATAGGAATCTTGTATAAAACCCATGAATATTTCAAATCCTTTGAAGCATTTTGGAATGAATTGAAATTTCTCAACATTTCATTCAAAATTATAACTATTTTGGTTAAAATTAGTTTTTCTTTTAGTTGAAAATTAATTTTTTTATTTGAAAATTGAACTATTCCATTTTCGGTTGAAAATTCATCTTGTGTAGTTAAAAATACAACTATTTGTTGGAAATTCATGAATTTTTCGAAAGTTCAACGTCTTCTAAAACGACTAACCTACGACTTTCAGTCAAAAGTATAACAACTGCTTCTCGACAGATATGAATTAACTTGTGTGAAAATTAATTTCGATCCGCAAAAGTAGATCATTTTGATCCAAAGTTTATAATCAGAATAACATGCAACGGTTTGATATCCCGGGGTATTCTGTGTAAGCAAATCAGTAAAAACTGAATCATCATTAACTGGAAAGAAGCCAATATTGAATAATTTATCGGAGAGACTGGTCCTAAGTCGGCACAGTAAAACATTTGGTCGCAAACAGAGGGTAAACAGGGTTTAATTGCGCTTTAATGTCTTTAGTCAGGTACCGCAATCCGTTATCTACAATTCTATATCTTTCGGAGCAGTGTGGAGGGATTTTTGCGGTCGCAATGCAGCGCACACCTAAGAAGTCGATTTTTGTTATTTCTCAAAATGGTGTCCTAAGCCGGCACCCCCTGGTCATGAGTCGGCACATAATTTTTTTCACTCGAATGTAAGAAAAAGGGCATTTTATGTAAGGTTTAGGAGAAAATGGGGAAATTCAAACCATTGACGATAAAAAAACATGTAGAATATTGTCAAACTTTATTTATAGGATGGACACCTACCAGAGACAAGCAACATGCAGTCAAAACACTACCAAACTAAAAAAAAAACAACAAGAGACCAGTGACATAGAATTGAAACACAACAAAATAAGATAACACACGAATAATAACAAAAGTAACAAACAAAGGTGCCGACTCAGCACCACTACGAATGTTTACACATTTCATTTTATTACGCACACGAAACAAATCTGAATGAAAAATCAACTTTTTCAGGCGAAAGCACACAGAAACCAACGCACTTAATCGCTTGAAGTTTTCAAAATATTTACACACCTGTAGCTGCTTCACAAGAATGGAAGAAAAAGAAATTCCGTTTGCACGAAAAATATATACCCCCGCTCACGCTGTCAAGCGAAGACGAAAGTGTTAATTATAAGCGTAAATTACGTCCATGTCTACCAACCAGTCATGCGACAAAATGGTTTAGCCGATACGAGCCATTTCTGAGAAACGCAAGACTGCCGGCTTAACCCACTGCGTCGACTTAGGATGACTCTTCCCTATGCTGAAGCGATCATTTTGTCAATAAAAATGACTGATTATTCCGTAAAAATATGTTCAACTTTCAATTGTAAACATTTTATTTCATATAATTAGAGTACAGAATCTTCTCCAATTAGGACAAAATGAAAATTGAAAAAGTAAAAAATATTTGTTTTATTACTCTATTATAATAAACACAGTTGATAGAAATGAAAACACCATAACTATAGTATTGCCAGTGAAAAATGTATGTATTTCACAAAATATTACATTAAAAACCATACTTTAAAAACATAAATGTTTGAATTATTGAAAGCTATTTACAATAGCATCAGGTGTGACATAAAAGGCTTACTTCCTTACCCCCCCCCCCCCCCCTATAGGAAGGATTACGTCCATCACTAAGAAAACGTGGATTGTTGGTATTATAATAAGCAGCATGTGATGACTCTACTTATCGTTCAGAATCGGAATGATGTTGCAGATTCATGAAACTTTGATGGTGCGGATCCTGGTAAGTTTGATAATACGAATCCTGGTAAGTTTGATATGGTAGATTCTGCCAAAGATGTTGATTGTTCTGATGAAAAGATAGAGTCCCTGGTGAACGAAGCACATCAAAAGCTGTAAAAAAATTATTTCAGGGGCAATTTTAGGTATTGAAATAAGTCTCAGAAAACAAACAGTGTGGTACTAAATTGAGATGTTAGTATGTCATTTCTCCCAAAATTTATTTCACCAAAAATTTATTTTATCCAAATATGGAAATACAGACCTGTGAAGTAGTATTAGAAGTCGACAAATGATCACAAAATTTAAATAAAGTCAAATCAAATGAACAATTGTCAGCAAAATATGTAAAGACCTGTACATTTAAAAAGTTTAGAATAAATTCATTTTTCAAACATCATTAAGGTTAAGTCTGCCGGGATTTAAAAGAAAACCGTTAACTGCAAAATGAAGAAGCCGAGAATATCGACAAAAACTGTTCGTATCTTTATTCACGTGTATCGCGTATTATAATTCATTTTCCAAACTTTTTTTGGTTTTTCTTGACTATTTTGTATATGATCTTTTCATTTCTGTAAACGAATTGTTTGAGAATGTTAATTAATTATTGAAATTGCAGCTAACGGTGTTAATTGGGATGCTGAAATTAGGAAAACGCCGTAACGGGCAGTTACGGCTCTCTTCGAATGACGGACCTCAGAAATAGGCCTGCCGTGATTTGAGAGAACGCCGTTCACGGAAAAGGAATATAAAAGAGTGGAATTATTAGAATATATTATTCAATTATGAAATTATAATTGTTGTGAAATATTACATAATAATAATATTATTATGAATAATTTTTTTAATTTTCAATTGTAAATTTTCAAAATTAAATGCTCTTCAATTTGAAAAGGTTTGCAATTCAAAGTTCTGCAATTTTGAAGAGTTACAATTGACATATCTTGAATGTTGAAAAATTGGAATTACAAGTTATTCAATGTTCAAGAATTATATTTGGAAGGTATATAAGGCGATACCACGCTGAAAACACCAGTTCTCGTAAGATCACTGAAGTTAAGCATTGTTGGGCGCGGTTAGTACTTGGATGGGTAACCGTTCAGGAATATCTGCGTGCTGTTGGCCCGTCGTGGGTGTGGTGGGCCCACATTGGTAGTAAATATCCACCTAGAAACACTACCCGAATCGGGTAGTGAGGCAATGAACTTTCGAGTTCGAACTGCTAATCTATGTATGTATGTATATAATTTGGAATTTTTTTTGGCATAGTTCAATATTGCAGACCTACAATGGAAAATTGTTCAATTTCAACGATTTGCAATTTAAAACTCTTTAATTTTGAAGATTTACAATTGAAAACTCTCTGTGTTTGAAAGATGTATACGTCACAATTCTTGAGTTGTAATGATTTTGAAGATCAAAAGTAATTCTAAATAATCCAAATTTAAATAAGAAATATTGAATTTTAAAGATCGACCATTCAAATTTTTACAACTTTGAATAGTTACATTTAAAAATTCCTGAATTATAAATATATAGATTTGAAAATTATTCCATCATTAAGACTTATATTTTAGAGGAATGTAATTTTTAATACATTTTTTAAATAGTTTAATTTTTTAGATTTACAACTGAAAATTCTTCAATGTTAGCGACTTTCAATTTAGAATTTCTGAAATGTCAATATTTGAAATTGAAGACTCTTCATTAAATTTATTATTATAATAATTAATATTATTAATATGAATAATTTTTTTATGTTTTTAAACTGATCTTCAAATACGCCAAGTAGATACTAATGTTATAAATTTCAAAAAATTGGAAGTCGAACGTTTTTTTTTTACCGGAAATATGGATAAGAGTTTTATAACTGTTATTAAATTTTATGAATAACGAATAATACGAAATTCTAGCGGAATTAGTTCATGTTTATTTAGTAAATGTACATAAATTCCGAATGTATTAAGTATCAGCAAAACCCGAAATTATTGAATAAAAATAAAAACATTTTAAACATACTTGGATTACAATCAAAGAGCTTTTAAGAAACGAAAAAAATATTGTAAAATACATTTTTGAAATGTTGAGTCTGAAAGAAGTTACTATGTTTTACATAAATTTAAATATAAAGTAATAAATTTAAGAAATTTTTAAGCTCTAATAAATTATGATGAGATCCTCTGAACAGAGGTAATTAGGTCAGGAACACCGTCGCTGATCATTAATACAATTTTATTAATTTCTTTTGAAAATTTCCAACTATGTAACTGTTTCCACTTTAAACAACTGTAAATATTCAAAAACATTATTGTTTACCTATTGAATTTTTCAGCAATATGACTTCTTGTACTTTAATGCCGCTATTAATTATAAGAAATACATACATTCAATTATATTTTGCAACTTATTATAAATGCATTTACGGCTCTCTCTCAAATCACAAATCGCCAATCTTTGCAGTTAACGGTGTTCTCCAAAAATTATGCAAAAATTATTTTTCAAATTATTAACAATGAAAAAAAAATATTCTGGTGTATCTTTTTCGCACGATTCCAACGATATAAAAAACTTATTTTTCGATTGTTTGCTGTTAACGGTGTTTTTCCAAATCGCGGCAGAACTTTGAAATTAGCATACTATTAATAAAATGGACAAGTTTGCTCTAAAAATTACCAGTTTAAAAATTGTAAGGTCGTAAATGGATAGAAGGACAGAAAAATTTGTACTTTTCTAAAAAAAATAGTATTATTTGCAAATGCCGAAAGTACTTATTTACAAATAAGTTGTTGGATTATTTTGAGGTTATAAATGGACAAATTAACAAAAAATTGGTATATTTTCGCAAAACCCAACAGCACTTATCCACAAATAAGTAGTTTGAGTATTTTCAGGTCAAGATTGGATAATTTAATATAAAATTGGAAATTTTTGGCAAAAATCAACAGGACCTATCCACAAATAAATAGTTTCAGAATTTTGAGGATATGATTGGATAATTTAACAGAAAATTTGTATTTTTTCGCAAAAATCAACAGAACCTATTTAGAAGTAAATATTTTGAGTATTTTAAAGCTTATGATTAGCTAAACTTACAGAAAATGGTTGGTTATGGTTGGATAATTTAACAGGAAATCGGTATTTTCGACAAAAATCAACTGCACTTAACCACAAATAAGTACCCAACTGAAAATTCCTGTACAGAAACCTCGGAGGATCCTGTACGTGTTCCTGTACACGAACCTGCACACAAACCTGTACAGGTGGAAAAGGTGCTTCGTGAGAGTCTACTTGAGGCTAAAAGAATGCAATTAAAGAAATAAATTTGGGCAGAAATTTCAAAATAATTAGTTGATTCACCCAAGATTTTTTTAAAATAAAAATTTGTACATGATCCTACAAAGGAACTTGTATGCAAGGTATACTTTTAATTATCCTGTACATGTTCCTGTTTACAGAGGGAATTGAGGTCTGGGCTCGTGCACAGAAACTTAATGAGGATCTCATATATGAACCTGCATAGGAACTAATCCACTTGGATTACTACGTGATTTTCCATAGGGCATTCCACGTGGATTTCCAGGTAAATTTTTTCTCCTGGTTGCTCACTTCGAGATGCGACTTGACATTTTTCAAAAAGAAGATTCTGTTTCTGCCAAAATATTTATAACTAACATCAAAATAATTCAGATAACACCTGTTCATTTTTGTGCAAAAATTTCCTATTATCGCCAGAATATGCCAATATAACCTCGAAATATGAAGACTGGTCACTCGGAGACAGGACTTAACATATCTCGATCAAAAATATTACGCCCCGTCAAAAATGTACAAAAACTAACCTTGAATAAATCATATCACTTATTTGTGTGTAAGATCTGTTGATTCTTTCTAAGAAATAGCAATTCCCAAGGAAAAAAGAAAAAATAATCTCGAAATATGAAAGCTTGTCACATAGAGATGAGATTACGAATATTTGTGGCCCCCCCCCCCCCCAATCATGATCTTACAATACCGCACTTACTTATTTGTGGATAAGTCCTGTTGGTTTTTTCGTAAAAACACCAATTTTCTGTTAATTGTGCAAATCATAACCTCAAAATCCTCAAACTACTTATATGCTGGTGAGTCCTGTTGGTTTCCGCAAAACAATACAAATTTTCTGTTGATTTGTTCATTCATAACCTCAAAATATTCCAACTACTCATTTGTAAATAATTGCTTTCGGTATTTGCAATATATCCCATTTTCTTTGGAAAAATATAAATTTCGCCGCGTCCTTATATCCAATCATAACCTTATAATTTTCAAACTGATAATTTCCAGAGCAAATTTGTCCATTTTATCAACGGAGTGCCTAAACTTACGCGAAATAAAAATGGCCGAAAACTGGGGCCGGTCTGTGATTGGTGAAAAAACAACCCCTTTTCCAGCCCGACCAATGGAGCCTTTTATTAATAGTATGCTAATTTCAAAGTTAACCTTAATATTATATCATGTTCGTAGACTTTTGAAAACTAAATGTATTCTAAACTCTACAAATAAACACGTCGTTACATATTTTACTGACAAATGTTCCTTTCATTTGACTTTGACTTTGACTTTGATCATTCGGTTTTGAGGTTTAAAAAATGCTCTTTGAAAATTTCCTACACCCCGGAAGGTGTTTCGCGGTGGCGGTAGTTAGGGTAAGTCTCTGGTTTTTCGAAAAAAATCCAGTAACTGCTAAAAAATGAGAGTAAAGTGGTTGTAGCAACCAAAGCAATGATGTGAAGTGCGCGGGAAGCCGAGTCACAGCTGATGGCGCTGATAGCTCAACCGTACTTGCTCGTACTACGGAAATGCAATGTCGGTAAAAGTCGCATCTGTCTTGGCGGGAATTATAAATTAGAATGAAAGATTCAATTTGTCATTTTCTTTTTTTTAATTGTTTATTGACATGTCTGACTGATTGGAGAATGCAACAGCATCACTGCAATTTGAATGAAAAATTAATTTCTCCTTAGAATAATAAGCTTGGTCTCGGAATAGAAAAAGTGTGGCAAGTGATAGAAGGATGCCGCTGTGAACTCGCTCATAAAAATCGATAATAATTTTAGAATTTCTTAAAAAATTATTTATTCAATTATTCACATATCTTCTTGGGTTGTAACGTGCAAAAAACATATGAAGAAGGCGCATTACTTAGAATCGTAAAAATAAGGTAAGTATTGTACACCCTATTCTCGCTTTATGGAAGACTAATATTACTCGCATTCCAAGAGTTTAAAACACCCTCAGAAAGGCACACGCAGAAACCTCACAAAAATTTGCTATTACTTGAGACAAAATTATTATTTGAATTTTTTAAAGGAGAAATGATAGTGTTCTATAGAGCGGGACTAGGGTATACAATGTAATGCGCCATCTTCATATGTCTTTTGCGCGTTACAACAGAACAAGATATGTGAATAATTCAATTAATAACTTATCAACATTTGCAAAATCATTATCGATTTTTATCAGTGAGGTCACAGCGGCATCCTTTTATCACTTGCCATACTTTTTCTATTCCCAGACCAAGTTTATTATTCTAACGAGAAATTTCTTTTTCATTCAAATTGCGGTGATACTTTTGCATTCGCCAATCATTCGGACATTTCAATAAACAATTTAAAAAAAGAAAATCATAAATTGCATTTTTCATTCTTATTTAAACTTCCCGCCAAGACCGATGCGACTTTTGCCGACAGTGCATTTTCGTAGTACGATCAAGTACGGTTGAGCTATCAGCGCCATCAGCTATGTCTCGGCTTGCTACGCACTTCACGTCGTTGATTTGGTTGCTGCAACCAGTTTACTCTCATTTTTGAGCAGTTACCGGATTTTTTTTTTCGAATAACCAGACTTACCCCAACTACCACCACCGCGAAACACCTTCCGGGGTCTAGAAAATTTTCAAATAGCATTTTTGAAACCTCAAAACCGAATGATAGTCTGTAGTTGGTAAATTTTGAGTGTTTCATAGATTTCGCCATTTCCGTGCCCCCTGCTCCAACAGCCTCAAATTTTATTATAATTTGACTTCTACTCCTGTTACATGCTACTAAAATTACATGCTACCAATTGAGACCACTGGTGGAAATCTACCCAAGTGGAAATACACCATTGGCGCAGTACTGGCCCAGTACAGATTGCCGGATTTCCAGTACTGGGCATCTGTACTGGGCTAGTACCGGCATGTTATATAAAAATCACCTCATAAGCTACGACTCAAAATCCTTAAAACAACAATTCTTTAACTCTGTTTTCTCATTAATTTTTTATTATTATATGACATAATATAGATGTAAAATAAATGAACTGTCAACGGGAATTTAAATAAAATAATTTTTAAGTAAATAATTCAAATCGATGACAATTTTTCTTCATCCAATATTTTGTTTTTTCGCGTTTTAGACCATGTTACAACTTTTGATACTAAAATAAAATGTCATTTTGAATGAGCATTTAAAATTTGCATCGACGAAACTTAGAAATTTTATGTCGTACTGCGAAATTTTTTTTATAACAAATTTTTTTTAACTCTTGTATAACTTTTTGGTTTTTAGGTGTCTTAGACTATTTTACAAGGATTAAAAATTACATCAAATGTAATTTTTTCTGAACATTTACAGTTTATCAGAAAGCTGGAACTTAGAATTTTTTCCTTTACAAAGAAAAAAAAAACAGAAAAAAAAATGTTTGCCCGATATTTGCATTGATAGTGTTTCGAAATTCGAGAACACATGAACCATATTTCTACACGTATTTTTTTCATTTTTTCATTATTTATACTGTCGACATGGTATTGCCCCGATCGTGGAGTCAACCGTGCGCCAGTACTGGGCGAACCGCCGATTATCTGTACTGGTGGCCAGTACTGGGCCTGTACTAAGCCGGTCGTGACCTCCAACGGACTATTGAATTTTCCCCCTGGGTAGATTCATTTGCTTCAAAATGTAAATAACAGCATGGAGTTATCATATTAAAAAACAGGACATGCAAGGCATGACACCATAAAAAAAGAGATATCTAGTTTTTGCAGTAAAGTAAGTATTTGGCTTACGATCAGTCCATCCGTGTAGACGAGGTGTGGTATAGTCATCTGGGAGTGTACCAAATCCACGAGAACTTGACCCGCCAGTCCTTATAGCTACATTTGCCAAATACAAAAAAAAAATCATTACAAGGGGTCAACCATTTTCACTTAGCGTGCGCGAGGAATATATTCTCAGAGAATTCTTTGGAATACTTGAGAATATATCGGCACATTTGGGAATACATGCGGGTGTCACAAAAGTCCCAAGACGGCTGAATATTTCCTCAGGTAATATGTTTTTCACATCGGGAATTGATATAGCGGGAAATTTTACATTCAAGTTTGTACCCAGGTCATACATGGGTACATTGTAACCTTGAAGGTCACTCTAAGGTCATTCAAACTTAAACAAGGTCTGCATACCTCTGGAAATAGAAGGTTTGACATTTTTTTTCGTAACGAGTAAAGTTACTAACTTTAAGAAGTCGTATTCAATAGTGACCTCAAGAATGACTTTGGCGATGACTTTCAAGGTCATTTCAAGGTTAACTTTGTTTTCATTGGGAACCCTCTTTTAAGGTAACAATGAACATATGTATGCCCTGGGTACATATGTGAACGTAAAATGGTTTCCATTTTTTTTAAAGTTGACCTTGAAAAAACCTTGAAGGTCATCGTCAAGATCAAAATAAAGGTCACCATTGAATTCCTCGTTGAAAGTTACTTCAAGAATGACCTTGACCTCCATGAAAAATATCTTACCTGAGGAAATATTCAGCCGTTCCGGGGCTTTTGTAACACCCGGTATATCTTTGAATACAAGAAATAATTGGAATATACATATATGTTGGAACAATATTTATGAATGAAGCAGAATTAGGGAAAATATTTTGATCATTTGAACGTTTAGAATTTCAACTACATGATTATATCAGAACATGAGAAATTATATGAGAATATTTGAGAATCCTTAAGAACATTGTGGAATCCTTTAGAATACTAGCCTAGCTGCGACAATTGCACCATTTAATGGCATTTTTAACCTAATAGTTGAATATTTAACCAAAAAAGTCAATAAGTCACCAAGAAGGTTAATATTCTAGCAGAAAAGAAGAAGTTCCAACAAAATACATAAATTTTCAAACGAATAGTTGAACTTTCAACTGAAATAGATCAATGTACAAAAAAACATGATACAGTTCAATTTTCACATGAAGAATTAGTCTTCAATAAAAAAACTAATTTTGAACCGAAAAGATTAATTTTCTGCAAAAAAAAACAAGTTTTTAATACAATACATAAATTTTCAACCAAATAGTTGAATTTTAAAGTGAAGAAGTTGGAATAATTTAATTTTCAGTAAATAATAGAGTATTGTGCTACAAGTTGAAAAAGCGAGAGATTTAAAACGAGTGTGAAGTTAGCTACCCGAGCGGAGCGAGGGTGGCTATCACACGAGTTTTAAATCGTCGCTTTTTCAATGTGTGGGACACGATACTTTTTCTATAATTTGTTAAAAAGTGCTAGTTTTTGTTTACCTGTTTTTTGTGTAAAAAGAAGGCGATTTTTTGTCGATTGACGCAACAATGACAATGGAAATGATCAAAACCATGGCAATAATATGGCAGTAATAATAAGCTGGTTCTCACAATTGAATAGTTGGCCCATAAAGTTGAGGGCTTCAAAACTTCCGATTTTTCGTGAAAAAAACCAAGCACAGTATTTTCGGAGAAACACACGATGTTTTTTTGCTTTTGCCAAGTGACAAAAGTACATACAAAATACAAAACTCGAGACTTTTCAGGAAATTGCTTTTAGGTTAGGGACGACAGTCGGAAAATAGAATGAAGTTGGCTGCGCACGATGCACGAGTCCACCCGAGGCAGCACGAACCCACCCGAAATAACATTTACACTGTGCCTCACTTTTATCACTGTCCATTTACTTTTTCCACTGCATCTGTCCACTTTTGTCACTGTTGCCCGGAAAGGTTGGCACTGCGCATGCGCCACGTCATAGAGCAAAAATCGGTAACTTTTTTCACCAAAAACAGGTGGAAAAACTGGCACTTTTTCGCGAATTATAGAAAAAATAATTTAAGCATATGTTTAAGAAATAGTTGAATGTTCAACAACAAAAAAAGATTTTTTAACTAAAATGATGATTTATCAACCAAAAAAATCAATGTTTAACAAAGTAGTTCCACTTCGTAGTAATATTCCTAGCTGGCCGAATTTAAACTCTAATTCAATTGACAACACTAAAAATCAATTTTACCACGATTTTTCACTTGAGTTTCATAAGTAAGTGACTTCTAAAACTAGTCCATGTTTCTGGTACTTTTTCACCGTATTGAGTAAGTAAATCGCGTTTTTTGCTAACTAACTACGACTTTGCGCAGGGAGTTTTTTTTTTAATATCCAAAAATCATGTTTGTGCAATTTGACCCGTCACATCGCACTCAAGAGCAAAATCTCTAAAAGAAAAATTTAACCAGACAAAATTCTGAGAAAAATTGAAAAGAAGAACCTTCTACTCTTATAAACGCCGAGTTATGATTCTTCAATGAAACCTGATTTTTTTCAAGAAACAGGCTAAAAATCAAATTCTGAAATTTGCATTTGTACTTTGGAACCTGTTAATATTACGAAAACATATTTCAGAGCTGAAAAAATTTTTTTGTTTCACGCAAAATTTGGTCCCCTGTAATTAATCCTGTTAGAGTTTTTTCGTAGGATTTTTTCTGAAGATTCATAACTTTTGACCTATAAAGGTTGAAAAATTCTATTTTTTTCAGTTTATTCCGAATTTTCTGCACCACCAATTTTTTCATAACGTCATGAACGTAAATTTAGCCACAAACCAAGTATTTTGACAAAATTAACACTAGTAATTTGCCCTGAAAGAAGGTGAAAAGCGGTAAGCTTTGGGAGGCCATAACTTACGACTTCATGGGGCTAGTTCATTGTTTTTTCAGAGGTTCCAAAGTACAGATTAAACATCCAGAATTGGATTTTTTGGCCTCTTTTTCGAAAAGGATCAGGTTTCCTTTAAAAGTAATAACTCGGCACCTATTATTTAGAAGTAAAAGGTTTTTTTCTTCACTTTCTCATAATTTTGTCAAATTTAATTTTTCTGCTAGACATTTTTCTCTAAAATGAAATGTGAAGCGTCAATCTATGCAAACACGACATTTGTAGAAATCTTTAAGGAGAACCACGTATTTTGTTAATTTCTAAGCTTTTTGAAATTTCTTAATGTATTTGGAATTCTTCTGAAATCTTCACGGTGAGCCTTAACCAACATTAACCTAAAAAAGATATTTATTTATTTAAGTTTTTTTTGCGGAATATTACTCTTACATTGTATGCGCATATTTTGCTCAAATAAAGTAATTAATCGCGGGAGCGCTATTTTCAAAATAAAAATTTTTGATTATCAACAATAAGAAAAAAATTTTAATAAAAAACTTTTCTTACTCGTGTATTCTTAGAAATTAAATATAGTCAGAAAAGTTCTTCAAAACTTTTTCTAAAATTATAACTGCTGATTTTTTTACAAAGGGTTATATATTCCTTCATTGCAAAAGGTTATTAAAAAGTTATATTACTGGACTTTTTTTTCGGCAGAATTTTCTCCTCGGATGCTGTCATAATATTTTTTTGATACGCAGTTAAGAAAATCGTGGAAGCGTGTCTTTAAAAAAACAATTTTCAGTTTTATTTGTTGTATTCTTTTTTGAATATAATAGGCTTTTTTTGCTTAAAAGCTGAGTAAAAAATTATTATGAAATTTTGTTTCAAAATGTGAAGTGTATAATGTACAGAGGTTTTTGTATATTTGAAAAAAAAATCGAACGCAGAAAAAGTTGTTGGAACATTTTTTTAATCACCGGTTCATCTCGGATTGTAGTTAAATGATGCTGATATAATTTTAAAAATAAAAAAAAAATGATGAAAAAAGCTTAAAGTTTTGAAAAAAAAGCTTACAATTGTAAGAAAAATTTTATGAAAATAAATTTTGTATTTGGAATTTTTTTTTTTTTTTTTTGCTTGAAAAGAAAAGTTACGGCAACATGAAGCAGTATCTAATAAATATCATCTAACTTCAAGGATCTTTTGGGAAAAGATTTTTGAGCCTCGCCGTACTCTCTCGTCTCAGGAATAAAATAAAAAATGAGTTTTCAACAAAATTCTTGAATTTTCTACAAAGTAGATAATTTTTAACGAAGTGGTTTAACAAAAACATGAATTTTAAACCAGAGAGATGAATTTTCAACTAAAATTATGAATTAAATTAAAAATTTCATAACTATAGTTGAATTTTCAACCAAAAGCGATGAATTTTCAAACAAAAATGACAAATTTTCAACACAGGAAGATTAAGAAGTTAAGAGAGAAAAAAATGTTAACCAAATTTTTGAATATTCAAGTCAAAAAGAGGAATTTTTAACCCAAAACATGAGATGTCAACAAAAAAGTTCATTTTCAATCAAAAGATTAATTTTAAACCATATCGTTGAATTTCAAAGCAAAAAGGATGACTTTTTAACATAATTATTACATTTTTAATACAAAAAGACGAATTTTCCACAGAATACATGACTTTTCAACTAAAAAAGATCAATTTTCAACCAAAAATGGTATTTTTACATTTTCAAAATAAAAAGTTAATTAAGAACACAACAACAAATTTGAAACACATGTTACATTTTAATACAATGAGATGAATTTTTATCTAAACTGATGCACCTCCAAACATAAAATAAATTTGTATCAACCAAAAATTATTTGAAAAGAAAACGAATTTTCAACAAAATAGTTACATTTTCACCAAAATATTTCAATTTTAAATCAAAAAGATGAATTTTCAAACAAGGATCTTAATTTTTCTACAAAAAAAAAACGAAATTTGAAGACAATTAATAATTTGTTATCCAATGAGAAAGACAAATTTTCAGCAAAAAATACATAGTTGAATTTAAAATTACAAAAATTAATTTTTAATTTTAAAAAACGAACAAATTCAAATTCAAATTAAAAAATCTGCCAGCTGCGAGCTACGCGCTCGGTCTTTGTATTTCCCCCACATTTGTGCACAGGCCTTTTATACTTAAATGTCAAATCATCGATAACTCTAATTTGGTGATTGTGAACTCTGTTTTGTTAAAGCTCCTTCGGCTTTAACGAATACATTCTCATCACCTACCTCGTGCTTCGCTCTCGATTTTGCCCAACATGCGAAATTTTCTACATTATATGTTCAACATTATTATCTCAAATGTATATTACATTTATTTATGTACGTCGGCCTGTGATTGCTTATTTAGATATTGCAAAATAATGTACAAATTGTATTTAGCATGACTACTTTAATACTTGCTCCTGATTCTGCATTTAATTTGATCCTCAACTACCATGAAAATTTTATGTCATTTCAATAAATGTATATTAATATAGTTCATAATATCCATTGATATTAAAATATACGTATTTTCCTTGTCTTGTTTTTATAATTGAAAAAAAGTTTATAACAAATTTGTAAATCTTTTTTGTTTGAACAATTTTTGTCTATTCATCTTTTTTCGTACCTTGCATCGTTTTTCCAAAATTTGTGTCTTTATTGGTAATGATATTTTTTAAGATTGAAACAAAAATTACGCATCCTATCAAAAAATAATTAAGAAAAAATGTGTACCTCTTTTCCGAGTGAACAACTTCTGCCCATTAATGTTTTTCCTGATTTGTGTCGTCTGTCCAAAAATTTAATTAATTTTATTCTTAAATCAGTTTTGTACAAATGAAAAAAAACTACGCGTCGCATCAAAAAGTGATTGATAACAAATTTGTAGATCTTTGTTGAGTGTACAATTTTGGTCAATTCATCTTTTTTCGTATCTTATATAGTTTAACGGCAAAATGGAATTTTCGATTTTTGATTATTTTCTTGTGCGATAAAAATTTGAATTTTCGATCTTTGAAGAAAATTAAAAGAAGTCTAATAACAATATTGTAGGGTGCTTAAAAAGAAACATTTTTCTATGCTTGACTTTTTTGATATCGTGCGTTGTTTGGCTTAAAATGTTCATTTTCGTTTGTTTTTTGGAATATTTTAAGTGCTATAATTCCGGTAATTTTTCTTCAATCAAAAAAAGTCATTGAAATAATTTGTTCGCCTTCCTGAGTACTATGAACATCTTCTCATAGAATTTTTAAATATTAAAAAAAAGTTTCTCAAAATTTTTCAAAATGTGCTCACTTTTTGAATTTTTATCCAGAATGGCTGGCTAACGAACTTGACCTTCATTTTAGGACACCTAAAGAGTGTACCGAAGCCCAATCCAATAAGTTAATTCTTTTGAAAGTAATTGTGCTAGCAAACTAAAAATCTACAACACACAGACAGACAGTTTAACAGACAGACAGACATTTTGTAAAAACCTGTCTTTTGGGTTTAGGGGGTCTCAAAACGTGGACATTTGACAAAAACAGGGGGGGGGGGTCAAATTGTACACGACTCTAATACCTTCTCATGATAGGATGAGAATGTAAACAAAATAAAAAAGTAGTTCGCCTTGAATTCTCAACGAAGAAGATTAATGTTCTACCAACAAAGACGAATTTTCAGCAACTTGCCTGGTAGCGGATTTTGTAGGGCATGAGCGAATAAATCCTGTGGATCATAATTATAATTTCCTGTGATTGAATTATCATTATGTGGAGGGCTTGCTGATCGACTGTGTTCGTTTTCTTCAACGAAATGATCCGAAGGTGGCGGCGAATTGCCCTGTGAACTTGAGCCTGGAAGAAGAAATAGAAGTTGGTAAATTCTAAACCTTATTAAAGGAATTACGTAAAAATACAATAAAAACAGTGTAATACACTGCATATGACTCTGATTCAGGGTGGTCAAAAAACTTAATTTTCAAAATTGCCTGATTTTTCCCCGATCATTGATCTTCAAAGACCAGTATTATAATCTAGTAACATTGTTAACATAGAATCTTTTATAAACATTTCAAATTAAAATTCAAAATTCGAAATTTACATATTTATTTCCACCAAGTAAGATGACTTTTCTACCATCAAAAATGAATTTTCAATCCGAAAGGACAATTTTTTTATAAAACAGTTTAATTTTCGCCCATAAATGATGACTTTTTAACAAAATAATCAACTTTTCAACAAAACAGTTGAATTTTTTATCGAAAACTATGACTTCAACAAACTCATGGAATTTTGAAGAAAATAGTTACATTTTCTAAAATTTCCCACCATAACAAAAAACGATTTTCAAGCAAAGAAATGAAGTTTCAACTGAAATGTTAAACCTACAAAAAAATAATTATTTTTGAGCAAAGTGGTCTAATTTCCAACTAATTAGTTCAATTTTGCACTAAGGAAGAGAAATTTTCAACGAGTAATGTAATAGGAGACACTTAAAACAAAGCAAAATTTGATTTTGAAAAAAAACAGGGAAGCTCTAACAAAAGAGATGAATTTTCAACAACATTTTTGAATCCTCAACCAAAGATGACTGCTTTTGAACCAACTAGCTGCATTTTTATCCAAAAATGATCTCAATTTCTACTAAAACAAATAAAGTTTCAGGCCAAAAAGACGAATTTTCGATAAAATAGTTAAATTTTCAACCAAGAAATGTTTCGGTTGAATTTTGAACAAGAAAATACGAAGTTCCAATTAAAAGTTAATTTTTTACCAAAATAGATGAATTTTCTGCAAAAAAAAGAATTTCCCACAAAGTAGTTGAATTATAAAAAAAAAATGACTTTTTAACAAAATTGTTGATTTTTTACCAAAATACGAATAATAAATTTTTTAACTCAAAATATAATTTTCAGGAGGAAACTCTATTTTCAAAATTCTCTATATTTTGCCTCATAAATTGTTCATTTCGTTCGAATAAAAATTTAGCATTACTCCAGTTAAAAAAAAAATAAATTTTCAGTTAGAAAACAACAATTTAAAAAAAAAAAAGATATTTTGCAAAAAAATATAATTTTTAGAATTTTGTTAAATTTTCTACAATAAAAACAAAGGTTCCACAGCGAAAGGTAATTTTCAACCACCTAGTTGAATTTTCTTTCACACAGTAGCTTAATTTTAAACCAATAAATTACTTTTTCACCAAATTGTTGAATCTTTAACCAAATACTTGAATTTTCAACCAAAAACATATTTTTGAACTGAAAATTTTAATTCTCTAACGAAAAAGACGAAATTTTCACAAAAGATATTAATATTCAACCACATACTTGATATTTTTACTAAAAGAGATTAAATTATAATCTATGAATTGGAATAGTAAAATTTTCAATTAAATAAAATCATTTTCAAGCAAAAAAAAAACGAATTTTCAACAAGAAATATAAGTTTTCAAGCAAGAAGATTATTTTTTGTTCCAATAAAGACAAATTTCTTACAACATGCATGAATTTTTAAATAAGAAAGGTGAATTTTAAATCAAAAACAGAATGGATCAATTTTAAAACAAATATGCAAATTTTCAACCGAGAAGATTTATTTTCTACCGAAAAAGACGAATTTTCAACTAAAGAAGATCAACTTTCTAAACAAAAATGGAACAGTTTGATTTTCTGTTGAGAACATTTGTTTTCAGACAAACAAACAAATTGTTTAACAGAATAGTTGGAAACTATTTGCAATACATATGTAAACTACTCCGAGGTACCTGGATGACAAATTGGTAACAAGTAGATGTCTCCGGATTATTAGGATTACTAGTATTACTCCCAATTACTTAAATTAAACCGGATTAGAAGATCAATGTCCAGATAAAAGTTAATTTTTCAACAACAAAAAATGATTTTTTAACAAAGTAGTTGAATTTTCAAATAAAAAAGATAAATTTTCAACAAAAAATGGAATACTTACATATTTGATCCAAAAATTAATGTTTAAGAAAGGAGTTGAATCGACCCTCAGTTAAAATAATATTTGGATGTTGATGGTGAAATTGGCTATAGGGTCACAAAAAAATTGAAATTAATTTATCATGGAGTCAGACGTTTCGGCCTCGATTATGGGCCCTCATCAGTGATTTATTTCTGAAATATGGTACAACATTTTTTTTTTTGATTCGTGGAAGGATATAATTTTATAGTAAAAAAAAAATTTTATTTCAAAAATTATTTTTTTTGGAGATGTAAATGAAGACAACAAAATTATTTGCGTTAAAGAATTAATTATTATAGAGATGTAAATGAAGACAACAATTCTTTCTATAACACGATACCTAAGGTTATTTGGACATGGTTAAATCATAAGAATAATACAAATTTAAAAAATGTACAGAAGTTATCAAAATTTTTCGGTCTCATCAATAGAAGGAGAAACTCGCCTAACAAATTCATGAGAAGGATGTTGAAATTAGTGAATGAGATCATTCCACATTTTTAAAAATACTAATTAGATCATTGGTAAAGTTTTTTAAGAGTGTTCAGTGATCTAATTAGTATTCTTAAAAGTGTTGAATGATCTCATTCACTTATTCAAATATTTAACCATGTCCAAATAACTGTAGGTTTTGTGTCATAAAAAACTTGTTGTCTTCATTTACATCTCTATAACAATAAATTCTTTGGCCAATGCAAATAATTTTCTTGTCTTCATTTACATCTCCAAAAATATTCAATTTTTGATATAAAAATTTTTGTTTACTATAAAATTACATCTTTCCACGCATCAACATAACTTTTTCGTACCATATTTCAGATATAAATCACTGACGTGGGTCCATAATCAAGGCCGAAACGTCTGACTCAATGATAAATTGATTTCAATTTTTTGTGACCAATATCCAAGTATTAAAAATTAATGTTTAAAAAACAACTATTCTCAAAAAAAATCTACCAAACAAGTTGAATTTGTACCAAATAATTTAATTTTAGACGAAAAACATAAATTTTCAAGGAATTTGGAACAAAGTAGTGCCACTGTAAACCAAGTAGTTTATCTAGAAAACATTAATTTGCAATCGAAAATAGAATAATTAAATTTCAAGCTCAGGAAAATATTTAAAAAAAAAATGAATTTTCAACGGAAAAGATGAATTTGCAAGCAAAAAGGAATTTTCAACACAGTAGTTGTATGTATATTTAATCTCTCCCTTTTACGGGTTTGAGGGCCTCCGCTCCCTGTACATATATTTACATTCCATCCTTAACCTAACTTAACCGCTGCTTATATTCTAATGTTTCGCCTTACTTAAAATAACAAAAATATTAATACTATTGGTTCTTAAACTTCTGCAAATGAGCGATCTTCCAGGGCTTCCATTTTCTCTTACCATCAAATACATTTTCACCGATTTAAAAATTTAAAATTTTTGTCAGGTACTTTCCTTTAGACAGGATTACCCGTTTGGCTCTGCCCTGCTCCCTTGCTTTCTCTTACGTCTTCCAGTTTTTTCATCCACGTCACTCCCTGTCCATTACCATCCAA
>CAKNYM010053953.1:133127-177080 GCA_932195095.1 Andricus curvator | reverse complement strand
ACCCGCTCCCAGCGAAATCGCGGTAAAATTTGAGCTGCAACCACGTCCCACGACCGTGAGATATGTGGCTGCAGTCTGCGACGAACCTAATAAGATGATCGGGCAAAAGACTCGTGCACCCTGAGGGCACGGAGCGAACCAAGAACGACTGCCTTCTGCATTTTCCCGGCAAGTGTCTCAGCATTTTGTTGAAACGCAGGGATGCTTTTCAGGATATTAACAAGTGAAACCTTAGCACCTCCAAGAGTGCCGATGATTAAGACGATTAGCTTAACAGAATATTCCGGGTATAACCGTCGCAACTCCCTTATAAGATCTTCATACCTCTCTTTCTTTTCTTTCTCCAGAAACAATTTTCGAGAATACGAAGTTCCAGTATATGCGGCACTTTTCATTTTCGACAATTGACTCTATTTCCCTAGGAGCATTTAGCGCAGCGGTATTTGGGCTAATGCCGTGAGAGTGACAGAGATGGTAATAAAGCACTCTTGGTGCCGCAGTGTGCCTTTGGATGTAGGTTGTTCCCGCATGAGATAGACAACTAGATAGTATGTGTCCTAGATCCTCGGGGTGTGCGTGACACGCTCTGCAGCTATCATCAGGAATGTTTTGGCTCAAAATGTGGCGACGGTATGCTAGAGTGGAAATGACACCGTCTTGACATGCCAAATTGAAACCCTTCGTGTCCGACTTCAATGCGGGTCATTTAAGGAAAGCAACCGTTAGCTCATACGACATCGACTGATCTTCAACAGTTATGTGGAAGACGCCGTTCATCCTCTTATCGAGGAGCTGTTCGCGGAAGTTTTTCTCCTGTGCTTTCTTAATCCAGGCTTCCAGGAGTGGGTATTCAACATGGATAAGATTTAATGAATATTTCTCACCCCTGATATTGAAGTCAAGGCCGAGTGTTTCAACAGCCTTCTCGGCTGCTTTGTACAGAAACGCCCCTTTGCTAACTTCTTCCTGTTTCCTGACCATTTTAAGAAGAGGGACTTGTCCATCTGCGACTATATGTGTTGTACCCAGAATAATCCTGTTGTGAAGAGATTCAAGATTCAGCATTCCGCGACCACCTTGACGGAGTGATGCATAACCTTTCGGACCGGATATCGAGGGATCTGAGCTCGTCCTTCGTCCATGGGACTATTCCAAATGAATAGTGGGAATGTCGTCAAGGTTGGACCCTAGTCAAGGTTGGACCATCGTGATTTTTTCCGTATTTTACACGCGCCACTTATTAACCAGCGTGTCAACACTGCCTAAGGTAGTACCAAACTTTTGCATGAGTTTGTCTATCCAAAGCTCGTTCGTGAAAAGTGTAGTGCTGACTTGTCGTTTTCCGAAACACAAAAAGTTATTTATTATCCTCTGAAGCAGGCTAATAACTCGAATCCAAAGCATGGAACCCTCTTGGTAAGCATTTCTTTGTGTCATGTACTATATAATTAACAACGTGCTATGGGGGTTACTTTCTCTCATAACTCGTTTGGCTGCGGCTTGTCACAATGTGGTAATAATGCATGTTGTCAAGGTTGGACCACCCAAATTTTTTTTCAACGAAGATATTGTAACATAATAATAAAAATAACATTATATAACTTGAAAACGATGCCGCAATGTTCCATCAGGCACAACTCTATTGCGTGCATTGAATGCAATAGAGAAGTGCATTTAAAATGCGCAAATATCACGAGGAGTTACTTCATTTGTAAAAATTGTGAGTCAGAATAAGTGATTAAGATTTTTTTGCTCTATTTCGATGGAAAATTATGTGAAATTGATTAAAAAATAAAGAAATGCATTGCCCTTTTTCGTAGAAAATGTTCTGACATTAGTTTTTGGGGGTGGTCCAACCTTGACTACATGGGCCAAACTTGACTACATTTTTTTTTTTATATTCTTATTTTTCTCTCAGTCAAAGTAATTTCCTTCTAAGGCACAAAATTTGTAATATTTTAATCTAACTTTTGTGCTCTATTAAAGTACCTACTGGAGTTATTTTTTAAACAAAAGATATGGACAAGAGTCAAAACTATGTCCAACCTTGACGACATTCCCCTACTACTGGAACGGCAAGCATGTTCGTCACAGATGCCATTAAGTTTTCCTTTCTTCAAATTAACCTTGGCGCATTTCTCTAACCCAAACTCCATTCCAATCTCTTGAGTGTACTTTTTGACAACGTCTAGAGCTAGATATAGTTCCTCTTTATTTCTAGCATAGATCTTGAGATCATTAATGTAAAATACATGAGTGACCTTATGCTTTCGATCTCCAGGTTTGCCGCAGAGGTACCCTTCGGAATGGCGAAGTGCGAGAGATACTGGCTATAATGTGAGGCTAATTTCATCAGATCTTGATGAACTTTTTTCATTAGGGACAAAATTCCTTATAGCAGGGGATTTGAACGCCAAAAATACGGCATGGAATTGTAGTGCAAACAATAAGAATGGTAACTTTTCATTTAATTACATAAATAGCCATGCCTAGCTAGCATTGAGACAATAAATGAGCTTCACTCAGACAACAATCCTGTCATTATAGAATTGAACAAAAATACAAACAACATACTATTACCACGCAAATCATTTTTAAATTATAAAAAAGCAAATTGGTGTGGTTTCAGAGAGGACGTAAATTGCAACACAAAAATTAGTGGTACACTTAAAACAAAAGAGGAAATAGACCAAAGTGTTAACAACTTAACAACCATCATTAACAAAGCAATCTTGGAAAACATCCCATTATCTGAGCCTTTTGATCGTAAAGTCTTAATTAAAAAAATTAAAAGGGAACAAATTTTATACAGAAAGAATAACTGGTCAAATAAGTTAAAAGCCTTCAAAGTTAAAGATAAATCACTCTGGAAGTTAACTAACATATTGAAAGGGAATCGCTCCAACGTAATACCAGTTCTGCACGGCCCACGAGACCTAGTTTTTGAAGATAAAGATAAAGCAAATGTCTTGTCATCCCAGTATGAGAAAGTTCACGTCAGGACTGAAGACATGAGTGATGAATACACTCGAAAAGCTGTGCATCAGAGCTATACTGAAATTCTTAACTCTGATTTTGCCTTATATCATATAAAACTTGCAACACCGAAAGAAGTCAAATTAGCAATTAGAAAAACCAGGCGAAATAAAGCCGCTGGCTGTGACAATATCTCTAATAGGATACTTAAAAACCTGCTTAAGAAAATATTAGTTCAAATTACATATATATTTAATGCCAGTTTTATACTCTCCTATTTTCCAACTGAGTGGAAAAATGCCATAATCCTTCCAATACATAAGGCTGGGAAAGAAAAAATCTTCCCCCAAAGTTACCGTCCTATAAGTCTCCTTCCGACTCTCAGTAAAATTTTTGAAAAAATGATTTATAAAAGACTTTTTGACCACGAATGTACTTACAGGCAAATAATACCTGAACAATTTGGCTTTCGGAAAAAACATAGCATATTTCACCAATTAGTTAGACTTAATAATTATATAAGTACCAATTTTAATCTCAATAAATGTACATCGCTTCTCTTGCTCGACGTAGAGAAAGTATTCGACACAGTCTGGCATAAGGGCCTGATATACAAATTGAAGAAATTAAATATTCCCTTATATTTAATCAAAATTACCATTAGCTACCTGCATAACAGGAAATTTCAAGTACAGGTTAATAATACTCATTCTGATTGCCACTGTGCCAAGGCCGGTGTTCCGCAAGGGTCCATTTTGGGACCCAGATATTTTATATCATGTTACAGATATACCTTCGACCAAAGAAACTAGAAAGGCTATGTTCGCCGACGACACAGCTATCTTTGCAACCTTATATCAAAGGGATATGTCTATTAAATATTTACAGAGACATGTAGTGATACTAGAAACATATTTTAAAACATGACAGCTTAAGATTAATGCAGAAAAGACTGAAATGATAGTATTTGCGAAAACAAAGTACAAAGGTATACCCTTAGCTCTAAGCATGTTCAATCATAACGTTGAAATTAGCAGATCTGTTAGATGCTTAGGCGAACACCTAGATAAATCTCTTAAGTTCGGAAAATATGTCACAGAAGCATGTAAGAAAGGATACAAATCTATAGGTATGCTCTAGCCTTTATTATGTAAGGGAAGTGGCTTAAGCGAGAATAAAACACTGATTATCTATAAAATAATTATAAGACCCATAATTTTATACGCAGCTTGAAAATGATAGATGACACTAAAACAATTAAGGAATTACATGATAATTTCTCTATTAGCTACATTAAAGACGAAGTGTATATGTTAACAAGAAACTTCTAAGAAAATCAATTGAATGATATTGAGTCATTCAGAAACATCCCTCTAATCAATAGTGAAATTGCGCATTTCAGAATAAGACAGAAAACTCCCTCATCATATTTTACTGTAAGGTAGGATTTTAATCATGAAGAATCCTCTTCATTTCTGTAAATAGTGTACAGTTCTCTTTAGCTTAAGTTCTATCAATATTTAACAGGTTTTGTTAAAATTTTCTCCTGAATATTACCTTCTTACATAAGTGCAATACCACTTGACACATGCGAAACCTTACCATTATAACTTATAATTAAAGTAGGCTTATTCCGAACAGAATAGATACTCCGAATAAAAATCCACATTTGCATACTCCATCTATGTAAAATACTTGATCAATAAATGCTTTTATGAACACTCGTCAATGGGCCTTCCGCCTCGATCACCGACGCATGTGCAGACTCTCTTCAGATCTTTCACCACCCGGCAATCAATCAGGAAGCTCTCTCCACTCGACGCCTCGAGTAGCGTCAGTAGCGTCACTACCAGGAATCGGTCATTCTCTACTGTCGGATCACCAGCAGCCTGTCAAAGCTCTTTGCTCTCGCTCTCTCTCTGCCTATGGAGACTTACAAGAATAAACGACATTGCTGGGACTCGACTTTGGACTTTTTTCATCACCACAATTTATTGACTGCTCTTTTCGGAGCACATATTTTGCTTCAACGTAGCACTCAACTGCTCTTTTCAGAGCAATATTCTGTTTGTCGATATTTTGTTGTTTGAACGCACTACGATCAAAGTACTTCAGTGTTTCATAGAAGCTTTAAATTGGAATTGACTTGTAATGTCCCTCGGGTATAATTCATGTTAATTTCATTTTGCAGCTTCTCTGGGGACTCCACATTCCCAACCATGAACGCATTACGATCGAAGTACTTAGGTATTTGATCGAAGTTGTGAATTGGAATTGACTTGTAATGTCCCTCGGTTATCATTCCTCTTAATTTCATTTTTGCATCTTCTCGGGGGACTCCACGTCCCCAACCTTGAACGCATTATGATCAAAGTACTTCGGTACTTGATCAAAGTTGTAATTTGAGATTGAATTGTAATGTCATTCGGGTGCCATTATTTTTAGTTTCATTTTTCCAACTTCTCAGAGGACTTATATGGGGCTCAACCCCCCACAAAAGAAGGCCCGGGCCATCCGCCGTCGCCGTGAAGCAGAATTACGGGATCGCGGATACTACAGCGTTCCAATCATCGAGGAAGGACTTTCGTCTTCCATAGAGCCGACAACCTCATGCTACGATCTATCTACACCAAAGAAGCAGGTTTGTTGCCCAATCTTGAATGAGGTCTCACTCTCACGCGATGACCTCCACTACCGCCATCAGACGCACATCCAGATTACTTGCTATACGCCCGCAGGACCACTCATTCATTATACACCGGCTGAAAACGCCGACTACATTTTCCGCCGGAAGAACTTGTCTACCCGGAAATTTTGGGAGGGCATCCGGATATTTTATGCAGCCGAGAGGAGAGGAACATCGTAATCGCAACGTACTTCGAAGAAATGCAAACTCCGCCTACTTCCCCGAGAGTGTATCGCTAGGATGAAAAACGCGAATCCGTGGTAATTATTTATTCAGGCAGCCAGAAAGAGGACTTACCAACAACCTCCTCGAAGTCAGCGTGAACCGACCAAGGGGATGCAAGAACTCGACGTTTGGCTTCTACGTACCCAGCGTTATATATTCGCAGAACCACTTGAAGTAAGAACACAGACAGAGGAAAAGAATACGAATGAATGGTAGAGAAATACCAATCTTCAGAATTTAATTGAAACCACCGTTCCCTTCCGGGGCCACCAAAAACTCATACGTAGGATTGTTTCTTGTTGCAGAACAGAAGAAACATATCAAAGGATCAAAAAAGAAAAATTCTGAACGGTGTCGGCGAGTAGAAAACCAATCAATAGGTACTTTTTCAGATGGATCATGTTGTCGAATTAAAATTCGTGAAGTTCTTGCTTTAATCGGAAAAATGAAAGTGAGCGAAGTATAATCAATTACTTGGATGGCGTCGACATGAAGATGGTGAGGAGTTAAGTAAATCAACTGCAGTTGAATATTACAACTATTTTCGCGAGATAGCAGAAGTTGTTGCATCTCATTGCGAAATTCGTCTTGGAGGTAATGGAAAAACTGTGCAAGCCGATGAAATGTTTCTGACAAAACGTAAGTATCACAGGAGATGACTCACTGAGCAGATGACAATAACTTTCTTTGGTTTATACTGCAAAGAAGATGAGGAGGGCCTTTTTTAAAGGTAATTCTAAAAGTAAGGCAAGCTTGTGGCCATATATAAAGAAATATGTCTACTAGGGAACAAGTCGGATATGTACTGTAGTACGGGTTTCGAGGCCGTCCTCACTCAAATTCAAAATGGCATGGAACACGTCATAGCCTTTGCTAGTCGATCCATGCAAGGCGCCGAGAAAAACGACACAGTGACGGAGCAAGAATGCTTAGCGTTGGTATGAGCGGTAGAAAAGGTTATACCTTATTTGGAGGGCTATCACTTTGTAGTGATTACGGATCATAGCAGTCTCCGACGTCTCCATCAATTAAGAGATCCTACTGGGGGATTAGGTAGATGGGCCCTTCAGTTCTTACAATATGACTTCGAGACTAAAAATAGAGAAAGTGACTTTGACCATGCACCAGACGCGCTGTCGCGCATGTTTGAGCCGCACTCTGAAGTGGTATGTGCCATTGGCAAATTGGTCCAAGATATGCCATATCGATTTCCGGATTGGAAATTAGAAGGCAATCGACCATACTGTCATCGCCCTGACCACCAGACTGGCCCATTACTGCCTGATTTGGAGGCCTGGACAGTTTCACGACTTCTGGAAAATTAGGAGTTGATAAGACTTTCCAACGTCTCTCGTTGCTCTACTAATGGCCCGGAATGTTCAATGACGTTACAAAATACGTCCGAGCATGCAATATTTGCCAAAAGATGAAGGTAGACCAGGCTGGTCCGGTAGGTCTGATGGGTAAGCGGGTAATCGAACAACCGTGGTCGGTGGCAGCGGCAGACATGATGGGTCCGTTCCCACCTGGCCGCTCTGGTTACCAGAATGCCTTGGTTTTCCACGACATGTTCATTAAATGGATCGAAGTCATGCCCATTCGATAACCCAATGCCGCTAACGTCTAAAAACATTCAAGGAAACGATTATCTTTAGATGGGAAACTCCTAAAGTACTGTTCACTGATAATGGCACTGAGTTTGTGAACAAGTTAATTTCGAAGGCCGCGTCAGAATTGGGAATGAGACACTAGACTACCCCACTGTATCATACGCGAGCTAATCCGGTAGAGCGGGTAAATCGAGTGCTGAAGACCCTGATATCTTCCTTCATAGAAGGTGATCATCGGAGTTGGGATAAGCACCTCCCTGATTTCCGCTTCGCGTACAACACTGCCGTACATTGTTTCACTCGGGTGTCAGCAGCGCTTTTAAATTACGGTAGAGAGCCTACACTGGCAAAGTCACTGAGAAGGCATGAGGAGGGAGCTCCTGATATACTTCCGTTAGCCGTAGAAGGATGGGAGTGTAGAATTAAGCGATTGTCAGCCCTCAGAGACCTAGCCGCACATCACTTGGATATAGCTTCCGATCGGCAGGCGAAGTATTATAATCGCAGGAGAAAAGACATTCGCTACCAAGCAGGTGATCTCGTGTGGCGCAGGACCCATACTTCATCTTCAGCTATAGACTTTGTTACAAAAAAGTTATCCCCGAAATATGCAGGCCCGTTCAAGGTTATAAAAGTAGTATCACCTGTAGTTTATGAAATCCAGGATGAGTCCGGAATAATCGAGAGAGCTCATGTTAAAGATTTAAAACACCACTAGTCGATTGATCCGTACCTAGTCATTGAAAAATCCCTTTGACGGCTTGGAGATGAAAGAGGAAATTCCCAAGTTCCGCCTGGGGACGGTTCAAGAGCTCAGGAGACTCATGAGTCATGCATGCCGCAGAACGTCTAAGATATCGTCAGTTCACATTCAGATGGCCCTGCCTTGAGTGAACCGCGAACCAATCGACAGGACGAACCGATTTCCGTCCTATGCCAGGATACCTCAGGACGTCTGTTCAGGCTCGTATAAGTCTCGAGACCGGAAACCCCGCAATTCCTCCCAGACGGAAGAGGGATAGGCCCCGAGAATCCAGTAGCTCAGGTGAGTCCGGAACCACTACTGGACCGTTGAACGTCACTGGAGATCCGCCAGAAACAGCAACAAATACTACCACCGGTCAACCTCCGAGTCGCAAAAGAGGAAGACCTCGTCATAGAACCATCGGTATCCCAGTCGCACACCTCGTCCGCCGCCGTGGTCCAGGTAGGCCTCGAAAGTTCCAAAGGAGGAAGAACTCCGCCGTAGTAATCGGCTCAGAAACAGAAAACAGGGTACCTTTCGAATTCTTTCCTGCCTCAGAGGCAAAGGTGAAGATCGGAATTGAGTTGTGAGAGCTGGAGGACGACGACGTGTAGGGAAAGCGTGACCTAGGAAACACGGTAAACTGAAGACAGAGTGACTTTAGATTCATATCACTCTCTCATCCAGGCCTTAGCTTAAACAATGGTTTTAAGCTGTTTTGCGTAGCCCTTCCGGCAACCCCAGTTTTGGGCCATTTTGCGTAGTTTCGTCAAACCCTTCATGCGATAGTTAGTTGCAAGCCTTTTCGTGTAGTTTTAGAGTGTACAGTTAGTTGTAAGCTTCAAGCTTTTCTTTTATTTTTACTTTAGCTGCCTGATTGCAGAATTATTTAAAAACATTCTGTTCTAAAGATTTCAGAAGTGTCTTTTGTTTGAGTTTGAATCAATTTAGACTGGACTACAGTCCAATAAGAATATAGATCGACAGTATTTGCTAAGGACGGATTGCTTCAGTAGTAGGAAATTTGCATTAGTTCAAAGGAACGAGAAATAAGCAAAATGTCAAGGTACAAAAATCATTTTTCGCCAGGTAGTCTGATGGATTGCAAACTGCAACTAATTTATATTTTTTTATTCATTTATTATTATTTATTTTTTTATTTTTTTGTCCTGAATCTAGTGAATAGCAGACTGATTAAAGTCATATTCTTTTCCTTATCACAACTTATTTAGAATTCTCGCGTTGTTTTCCGAAAACTTATTTTATATTTCGTTCTTTTATTTCTTCTTCTGGAGAACTATTATGCTTGACATCTCCTAAGAGCGCACAGGATTATAGTAAATTAGAGAGGAATCAGCGCAATCATGCGCTTGAACCTAATTAACAATCTGGAGGTCGGATTGGTGACGCCTGCTGATCCTGGGACCCTACGGGTCAGTCTGGGAGGGGGTGTTGTAACGTGGTGGCTAGCCACCTGTTGTGGTTCCTCCCACAACACTTTTTCTAGTCAATAAGTTTAAACAATCAGACCGCCGATATTCCCATGGCCGGCACAAGGTCAAAATTTGATACATTTGAGAGATCAGATTTATTTAATTTAAGGTGTGTGTGTAATGAGAGAGAAATGTATTGTTTTTATTTTGTATAGGAAACCGAACGGAGAAAGAGCCAATTATGTATAAATTTGATATATTTGCCATTTAGATGTTACTACCAAGACACTGACCCAAGAATCCCGGAGCCGGCTTAACTTCAGAAACCCTGTAAGGAAACAACATCACCACGCACTATGCCAACCACCCACACTCAACATTGCCACCAAGATTTACGTCATTCTCACGCATCCGCGGTCACTTTATTATCACGGGACCCATTTGGGATGTCTTGTCAACACACGGAGGCAGCCATCTTACACCGGCTGGCGTTCCACATACCGGAACCGTGGTACGAATTCCATCGATCAAAGGCCCAGAAATCCAACTGAGGAGGGCAGCACCGACTGGACCGAGCATTGTGGCGCGAGCGGGAAGGAACTGGCGAGTGCAGAGGACGCAGGAGAAATCAGTTTCGTGTCGGCCATCGACGAAGTCATAAGTCAGGCCTGCCCAGATAGAGGAAACCTGCTCATTCGCCACATGTTCGAGTTGCACCACCACTATCCTCTCCTCAGGTCCAAAGGCTTGGGGGTGGTCGCTGTCGTGAAGTTGAATGAGTAGAGGTCGGTGTTGGTGTTGTATTCCCATCTGGCAAATTAGCAGTTTTGGAGAGGAGGATGAGGAGATTGATAGCCACAAAATTTATTAGACGAGTCCATTTTTTCTGCCGGACTTGCGTTATAAAAATGACTCCTGGATCCCAGTGTTAAGGTAAGCGTTATATCTTTCGTTCTCCATTTCATTCTAGGCTACATGAGATTATGTAAGTTTTTGAAAATGTTGTTAGAAAGAAAAATGTCGCACTCAGAATAATGTGATTGACCTATCATTCAGGCCGACGCCATGTTTGGTGTCGTGGAATTGTTCCTCTTTTCGATTAATTTTTGATTTAGGATTAAGCAATTAGTTAGTGTGTTGTGATTTTGATTTAGTAATAAGCAATTTATTAGTGTGCCTTAAGAGATTCTCATTTTCTTCATAATTTTGGTTCATGGATAGTTAATCATGGTTTGGGTTTAAACCCCTTTCTTTGTAAATTCATACGTTGTATATCTTCTCATACGTATACTCTTGCTAAATTTTGAATAAACGCGACATAGTTAATTTTATATTAATTTTATATATATATAATGATTCTGAAATACTTTTCTCGCCCCCATTAGAACATCTACCCTGAGCTAGGGATTTAAAATGAGAGTTAATTAGATTTATGAATTTTGGCAAAATCGAATTTTTTTGGAGTGACACTGAAGAGGTGTTTGGCTCCAGACAGGTGATTATACCATAAAATTATCTTTCAGGGCCTACGTTGTCATGGCCATTTTGTAGCGATACTCCTATCTTTGTGTCCCATAGGACTGGGAGAGTCGTTATAAAGATTAATTTTCAATAAAACACATGAATTGTCAAAAAAAAGTTGAATTTTCAACTGTCGAAGATAAATGTTCAACCAAACATGGGATTGTTACATTTTTGCTAAAAAAATAATTTAAGAAATGTTAACATAATCGTTAAATTCTAACTAAGTAGATTTTCCCGCTTAGTAGATTTTTCCCTTTACCTTATTAAAATCTTTTGAAAATTCCTTGGAATCTTTGAAAATAACTTAAAATATTTCAAGTCCTTTACAATACCTCAAACTTATTTAAATATATTGGAAATTCATAGGAATCTCGTATAAAACCCATAAATATTTCAAATACTTTGAAGCATTTTGAAATGAATTGAAATTTCTCAACATTTCATTCAAAATTATAACTATTTTGGTTCAAATTAGTTTTTTTTTAGTTGAGAATTAATTTTTTTATGTGAAAATTTAACTATTCCATTTTCGGTTGAAAATTCATGTTGTGTACTTAAAAATTCAACTATTTGTTGGAAATTCATGAATTTTTCGAAAGTTCAACGTTTTATAAAACGACTAACCTACGACTTTCAGTCAAAAGTATAAAGACTGCCTCTCGACAGATATGAATGACCTTGTGTGAAAATTAATTTCGATCCGCAAAAGTAGATCATTTTGATCCAAAGTTTATAATCAGAATAACAAGCAACGGTTTGATATCCCGGGGTATGCTGTGTAAGCAAATCAGTAAAAACTGAATCACCATTAACTGGAAAGAAGCCAATATTGAATAATTTATCGGAGAGAGTGGTCCTAAGTCGGCACAGTAAGAGATTTTATCGAAAACAGAGGGTAAACAGGGTTTAATGGCGCTTCAATGTCTTTAGTTAGGTACCACGATCCGTTATCTACAATTCTATATCGTTCGGAGCAGTGTGGAGGGATTTTTGTGGTCGCAATGCAGCGCACACCTAAGAAGTCGATTTTTGCTATTTCTCAAAATGGTGTCCTAAGCCGGCACCCCCTGGTCATGAGTCAGCACATAATTTTTTCCGCTCGAATGTAAGGAAAAGGGAATTTTATGTAAGGTTTAGGAGAAAATGGAGAAATCCTAACCATTGACGATAAAAAAAACGTGTAGAATATTGTCAAACTTTATTTATAGGATGGACACCTACCAGAGACAAGAAACATTCAGTAAGAACGCAACCAAACTAAAAAAACCAACAAGAGACCAGTGACATGGAATTGAAACACAACAAAATAAGATAACACACGACTGATAACGAAAGTAACAAAAAAAGGTGCCGATTCAGGACCACTACGAATGTTTACACATTTCATGTTATTACGCACACGAAACAAATCCGAATGAAAATCAACTTTTATCAGGCGCAAGCACACAGAACACAGAAACCAACGCACTTAATCGCTTCAACTTTTCAAAATATTCACACACCTGTAGCTGCTTCACAAGAATGGAAGAAAATGGAATTCCCTTTGCACGAAAAATATATAGCCCCCGCTCACGCTATCAAGCGAAAACTAAAGTGTTAATTATCAGCGTGAATTGCGTCCATGTCTACCAACCTGTCATACGACAAAATGGTTAAGCCGATACGAGCCATTTCTGAGAAACGCAAGGCTGCCGGCTTAACCCACTGTGTCGACTTAGGATCACTCTTCCCTATGCTGAAGCGATCATTTTGTCAATAAAAATGACTGATTATTCAGTAAAAATATGTTTAACTTTAAATCGTTAAAATTTTGTTTCAAGTAATTAGAGTATAGAATCTTCTGCAATTAGGACAAAAAGAAAATTGAAAAAGTAAAAAATATTTGTTTTATTACTCTATTATAATAAACAAAGTTGACAGAAAAGAAAACACCATAAATACAGTATTGCCAGTGAAAAATGTATGTATTTCAAAAAATATTACATTAAAAAAAGTACTTTAAAAACCTAAATGTTTGAATTATTGAAAGCTATTTACAATAGCATCAGGTGTGACGTAATACACTTACTTCCTTAACCCCCCCCCCCCCCTTCCCTATAGGAAGGATTACGTCCATCACTAGAAAGATGTGGATTGTTGGTATTATAATAAGCAGCATGTGATGACTCTACTTATTGTTCAGAATCGGACTGATGTTGCAGATTCACGAAACTTTGATGGTGCGGATCCTGGTAAGTTTGATAATGTGAATCCTGGTAAGTTTGATATGGTAGATGCTGCCAATTGTCGTGATGAAAAGATAGAGTCCCTGGTGAATGAAGCCCATCAAAAGCTGTAAAAAAAATTATTTCAGGGACAATTTCAGGTATTGAAATAAGACTCAGAAAAAAAAACAGTCTCGTGTGGTACTAAATTGAGATGGTGGTATATCATTTCTCCCAAAATTTATTTCACCCAAAATTTATTTTATCCAAATATGGAAACACAGACGTGTGAAGTAGTATTAGAAGTCGTCAAATGATAACAAAATTTAAATAAAGTCAAATAGAATGAACAATTGTCAGCAAAATATGTAAAGACGTGTATATTTAAAAAGTTTAGAATAAATTAATTTTTCAAACATCATTAAGTTTAACTCTGGCGGGATTTAAAAGAACACCGTTTACTGCAAAATGAAGAAGCCGAGAATATCGACAAAAACTGTTCGAATGTTTTCAAGTGTATCGCGTATTATAATTCATTTTCCAAACTTTTTTTGGGTTTTCTTGACTAATTTGTATATGATCTTTTCATTTCTGTAAAAACATTGTTTGAAAATGTTAATTAATTATTGAAAATGCTGTTAATTAAAAATGATCGATTGTTAATGAATCGACTGTTAATTAAAAATGGTGTTAATTGGGATTCTGAAATTAGGAAAACGCCGTAACGGGCAGTTACGGCTGTCTTCGAATTGCGGACCTCAGAAATAGGCCTGCCGTGATTTGAGTGAACGCCGTTCACGGAAAAGGAATATAAAAGAGTGGAATTATTACAATATATTATTCAATTATGTAATTATAATTATTGTGAAATATTACATAATAATAATATTATTATTAATAATTTTTGAATTTTCAATTGTAAATTTTCAAAATTAAATGCTCTTCAATTTTAAAAGATTTCCAATTCAAAGTTCTGTAATTTGGAAGATTTACAATTGAAAACTCTCTGATTTTGAAAGATGTATACGTCACAATTCTTGAGTTGTAATGATTTTGAACATCAAAACTAATTCTAAATCATCCAAATTTAAATGATAAATCTTGAATTTTAAAGATCGACCATTCAAATTTTTACAACTTTGAATAGTTACATTTGAAAATTCCTGAATTTTAAATATATAGATTTGAAAATTATTCCATCATTAAGACTTATATCTTAGAGGAATGTAATTTTTATACAGTTTTTAAACAGTTTAATTTTTAAGATTTACAACTGAAAATTCTTCAATGTTAATGACTTTCAATTTAGAATTTGTGAAATTTCAATATTTGAAATTGATGACTCTTCATTACATTTATTATTATAATTAATAATATTATTTATATGAATAATTCTTTTATGTTTTTTAAACTGATCTTCAAGTCCGCCAAGTAGATATTAATGTTATAAATTTCAAAAAATTGGAAGTCGAACGTTTGTTTTTTACCGGAAATATGGATAAGAGTTTTATAACTGTTATTACATTTGATGAATAACGAATAATACGAAATTCTAGCGGAATTAGTTCATGTTTATTTATTAAATGTACATAAATTCCGAAAGTATTAAGTATCAGCAAAACCCGAAATTATTGAATAACAATAAAAACATTTCAAACATACTTGGATTACAATCAAAGAGATTTTAACAAACGAATAAAATATTACAAAATAAATTTTTTAAATGTTAAGTCTGAAACAAATTACTGTGTTTTACATAAATTTAAATATAAAATAATAAATTTGACAAATTTTGAAGCTATAATAAATTATGATGAGATTCTCTTAACAGAGGTAATTAGATCAGGAATACCATTGCTGGTCATTAATACAATTTTATTAATTTCTTTTTAAAATTTCCAACTATGTAACTGTTTCCACTTTAAGCAACTGAAAATATTGAAGAATATTATTGTTTACTTATTTAATTTTTCAACAATATAACTTCTTGTACTTCAATGCCGTTATTAATTATAAGAAATACCTACTTTCAAGTATATTTTGCATTTAGAAACTTATTATAAATGCAGTTACGGCTTTCTCTCAAATCACAAATCGCCAATCTTTGCAGTTAATGGTGTTTTCCAAAAATTATGCAATAATTATTTTTGAAATTATTAACAATTTTTAAAAAAATATATAAATATTCAGGTGTATCTTTTTCGCCCGATTCCAACGATAAAAAAAACTTATTTTTCGATTGTTTGCTGTTAACGGTGTTTTTCCAAATCACGGCAGAACTTAGAAATTAGCATACTATTGATAAAATGGACAAGTTTGCTCTGGAAATTCCCCGTTTAAAAATTGTAAGGTCGTAATTGGATAGAAGGACAGAAAAATTTGTATTTTTCTAAAGAAAACAGTATTATTTGCAAATACCAAAAGTACTTATTTACAAATAAGTAGTTGGATTATTTTGAGGTTATAAATGGACAAATTAACAGAAAATTGGTATTTTTTCGCAAAAACCAACAGCACTTATCCACAAATAAGTAGTTTGAGTATTTTCAGGTCAAGATCGAATAATTTAATAGAAAATTGGCATTTTTCGGCAAAAATCAACAGGACCTATCCACAAATAAATAGTTTCAGAATTTTGAGGATATGATTGTATAATTTAACAGAAAATTTGTATTTTTTCGCGAAAATCAACAGAACTTATCTAGAAATAAATATTTTGAGTATTATAAAGCTTATGCTTGTCTAAACTTACAGAAAATTGGTATTTATTGGCAAAAATCAAGAGGACCTATTCACAAATAAGTAGTTTGAGTATTTTATAGTCGTTATTAGGTAATTTAACAGAAAAATGGTATTTTCTCGCGAAAACAATAGTACCTATATACAAATAAGTAGTTTGAATATTTTGAGGATATGGTTGGATAATTTAACAGAAAATCGGTATTTTCGGCAAAAATCAACTGCACTTATCCACAAATAAGTACCCAACTGAAAATTCCTGTACAGAAACCTCGGAGGATCCTGTACGTGTTCCTGTAAACGAACCTGCACACGAACCTGTACAGGTGGAAAAGGTGAGGACTTGCATGTTGGTGGCGGAAGTGAGAACGTGTTTAGTGACAGGTCGGGATAGAATTTTACGGAACTTGTGTGGAAGGTGTGAGTGGAATGTGAGGGTGGAAGCCGAGGAGGTGAGTAGGGTTGTGTGGGGTGAATTGGGGAGATAGAAAGTGAGTTTCAGCGTGGTTGCGAGGTGGTATCTAGTTGGAAAGGGAAAGTGAGGTTAAGTTGGCAAGTAATCGGGGGAGTTCGTGGTCAGGAGTCTTGGGCTTTCGAGGGGTCAAGGGTGGTTCTCGCAAAGTTAGGGGATGCTAAGGGAGAGAGAGGGGTGTCTGCAGGGACTGAGGAATTGAAAAAAAGGGGGAAAAAAAGGAAAATTTGGCGGCGAAAGACGCCAACATTTTGCAGAGACATCTGTCGGTTGCGGAAGGTACTTCATGGATAGGTCCCAGTTACCGGCGGCAGAGTGGGAGGTGGGCAGCGAGAGTACTGGCAGTGCTGGTAGTGAAACTGACGGGGAGGGAATTTTCCACAAGCAACGACGTCCAACAACGCGTCGCCCGGTGTCGAGCGGTGCGTCGGGGAGAGGGAGAAATCGGGACGGTGGCAAAGAAGGAAGCGAGAAGGTAAGGGAGAGAACGTCGAGCGCAAGTGACGGGGAGGATCTCTTGAAAAGGAAGAAAGACAGCCAAGAGAGTCCGGAGAAAAGCGAGGTCGAGAGGCCGTTTAGAAAAGCGGGATAACACCTAGGTCACCCCCCAAAAAAATGGAGGGGATTTTGGAAAAGGAGGCTCTCGGGATGTTGTTAGGCGTGATCAGGGGGCTGAGGGAGGACGTAAGGGGGACCAAGGAGCAGATGGAAGGCATGAGGGAGGACTTGAGAATCAGAGATGAGAAATCGGAGAAGGAGATGAAAGAGCTGAGAGAGAGTGTAGATGGGTTAGAGAGGGAAAGAAAATAAAAAGAAGTTAAAATAAAGCAGATGGAAGAGGAGATTAGGGTGTGGAAAGAAAGGACGGAAAAAAGGCTTGAGAAGGTTGAGGACAGGACGGAAATGGAAATAGGAGACGGGGGTAGCGGGGGCGAGATTAAAGATATTTGGGAGAGGGTAGGGAATATGATAGAAGAGAAAGTGGGAGAGCGTAGGAATGAAAAGGAGGAGAGGGCAGATGGGGAAAGGATATGGGCAATGGAGTTGAGAATGGAGAGAAAGGAGAAGGCAGACAGGAGAAATAATATTGTGATAAGAGGGTTGAAGATGAAGAGCGGGGAAGAAAGGGAGGGCCTGAAAGCGCTTCTACAGAGCAAGGGGGGGATAAAGGCAGGGTAGGGAAAGTTAAGTTGGAGGGGAGAAAGGAGAAAGAAGTGGCGGTTGTGGAGTTGGAGAGCTGGGAAGAAAAGTTGGGGGTAATGAGAAATAAAAATAGGATAAAGGATAAGGAAGTTTTCATCGATCACGATTTGACGAGAAAGGAAAGGGATGTACAGAGAATGCTCTACGACGGGGCTAGGAGGGAGAGGAGTGAAGGGAGATCGGCGAAGGTAGGATATCGGAAAATAAAAATACACGAGAAAATGTGGGTGTGGGACGAGGAGAAAGAGGTGTTGAAGGAAGTGCAGGGGAATTTGTTTCGTAGGAAGTAGGGCGGTGGGGGTAATGCAGGGTAGAGGAGTTGTGAAGGTGCTTTACTGGAACGTAGCAGGGGTAAAGAAGAAGGATGAGGAGTTCCGGAGGTATATCCAGGAATTTGATGTGGTAGGACTGGTAGAGACGTGGGTGGAAAGAAAGGAATGGGATAGAATAGAGCCAAAGCTGCCAAGGGGGTATAGGTGGAGACTCCAGGAGGCGGTCAGAGTGAAGAAGAAAGGAAGGGCTAGTAAGGGAATTATAATGGGGGTTAGAGATGGATTAGAGGAAGAAGCTCACGGAGAGGAAGAGGGGGAGGGAGTGCAAATGAGGAAAGTAAAGATAGGAGGGGTAACGGGTAAGTTTGTGACAGTTTACAATAAGGATGGGATGGAAAGAATTAAAGAAAGGGTGGAAGACCTGTTAGGTGAAAGAGAGGAGGGTATGGTGGTACTGGGTGGGGACTTGAACGCGAGGATGGGGAGTGAAGGGGGCCTTTACAGGGAAGGGGAGAGCTTCGAAAGTAATTCGAAGGATAGGTTAATAAATAAGGAGCGGGAGATTCTAAGGGACTGGATGGAGGATAGAGGCTGGGCGGTGGCAAATGGTATGGCAACTGGGGACGAAGACGGAGAATACACATATGTAGGTAAGGTGGGGGTATCGGTGATAGACTATGTAGTCATGAATATGCAAGTTTGGGAGGAGATGAAGAGATTCGCAGTAGACGGGAGGGTAGAATCAGACCATCAGCCATTCGGGTTGTGGATAAGGGGTGAGAACGGCGGAAGGCAAGGTGAGGAAGAAGTGTCGACGGGAGAGAGGGTTGGCTGGACGAGGGTGGCGATACAAAAGTATAAGGAGCAGTTAGGGAAGGTACGCTTCGAAGGGGAGACGGTGGAAGAGACATGGGAGGATTTTAAAGAGAAAGTGAAAGGGTGAGTGCAAAAGCAGGTATTCAAAAAGAAGAAGAAAGGAATGATGAAGCCGTGGTGGGATAGGGAATGTAAAAAGATGAAAGGGAAGGTGAAGAGGAAGTATAAGAAGTGGAAAGAGGGTACTGCGAAAAGGGAGGAGTACGTAGAAATGAGGAAGGGGTTTAAATTGATGTGCAAGAAGAAAGAACAGGAAAAAGAGAAAGAGCTGGAGGAGGAGTTAGGAAAATGTTAAGACAGAAGGGGACGTCTGGAAGATAATAAATAGGTTTAGGGAGCGTAGAGTAGGGATAAGCGAAAAGATAGGGAGTGAGGAGTGGAGGGAGTTTAAAAAAAAATCATTTCAGGGCTCAGATTCAAGGAAGAGAGATGATGGGAGTAGAAGAACGGGGAAGGCAGAGATGGAGGAGTTGAATGACGAGGAGATAGAGAAACAGATAAGGAAGTTAAGAAGGTCAAAATCAGCAGGGCTGGATAAGCTAGAGAACAAAGCATGGCTGTTTAGTACACAAGAGGTTAGGGAGAGGCTGAAGGAGGTAGTGAAGAAAGTATGAAGGGGGGAGGGATTCCCACAAGGGTGGAGAGAAGGATTAATAGTGCCTGTGTATAAGAAAGGAGATAGGTATAGGCAGGAAAATTATAAGGAGATTACGCTAATGATTACGGCGTATAAAGTATACGCGATGGTGGTGGCGGAGAGGCTGCGGAAGGATGTCGAGGGGAAAGGAATATTGCCAGAGACGCAGGCGGGCTTTAGGGCAGGTAGGAATACTATCGACAATATCTACGTTCTGCAGCACGTGGTGGATAGAGAATTAGCGAAGAAGGGGTCGAGAGTGTACGCGTTTTTTGTGGATCCAAAAGGCGCGTTTCCGTCGGTGGATAGGGGGAAGTTGTGAGAGGCGATAGATGAGAGGGGAGTGGAGAGAGGCCTGATCGAGAGGGTAAGGGAGATATATGAAGAGACCAAAGATAAGGTAAGAGGAGGACAGGGGATTTCGGAGGGCTTCTGGATGGATAGGGGGTTAAGACAAGGGTGTCCGCTGAGCCCAACGCTTTTTGCGATTTTAATTACGGATATGGAAAGTAAGCTGGAGGCCGGAGTGGTAGGAGGAGTCAGGATAGGAAGGGTTTGAAAAGTCCAAGGTTATGGTTTTCAGAAAAGGAGGTGGACGGGATAAGGAAGGGGAGTGGAGGTGGAAGGGAAAGGCGGTGCAGGCGGTGAAAGAGTTTTTGTACCTGGGCTTCTTGTTTCGGAGGAAAGGCGGAGTGGATGGTCACATAATAGAGATAGTGAGGAGGGCAAATGTGGTGATGAGGCAGGTGTGGGGGTTGGGAAAGAAGTTATTCGCAGATGATTTTGGAAGGAGAATGAAATTGTTTGAATCACTAGTGATGAGTGTGCTATTGTATGGAGTAGAAGTGTGGGGGTGGAAGGAAAGCGAAGAGGTAAATAGGATACAGGAGAGATATGTAAAGTGGACATTGGGGCTGGCAAGGAACACGCCTAATTATATTGTCAGGAGGGAGACGGGGAGAACGGGTGTAGGGATTCTAGCGGGGAGTCGAGCGTGTAAATATGAGGAGGAATTTTTGGAAGAGGGGGGGAATTAAGCTGGTTAGGAAGTGTTGGTGGGAGAAGGAGAACAGGAGAGGGGGTGGGAAGATGGAGGTTGAAAGAGAAAGGTATTTTAGAACTAATGTACTGCAGATGGATGAAGTGAGAAGGATGCATGTGGAAGGAAGGTATATGAGTTGGTTAAGAAAAACAGCATGGAGAGAGAGAGAAGACAGCAGGGGAAGCAAGAATAAGAGAGACAAGGTTTAATGGGAACTATGTGTGGATTATGCCAAGGGCGAGAGCGAAATATTTGTGTGAGAAAGGAGAGAAAGGAAGTCAGTAGCTTATAGCGAGGATGAGATGTGGGTGCATGGAGGGTTGCAATAGGTTCTGGCTAGCTAGGGAAAAGAGGATGTGTGAACTATGTGGAAAGGGGGAGGCAAGAGTGGAGCACTGGTTGGAGGAGTGCGTAGAGGTGGAAAGGAGTGGGATAAGCATGGAGGTATTGATGCATGAAAGGGGGGGCAAAAGGGCAGTAGCATGGGTGAAGGGAGTCATGGGTAAGATGGAGAAGAAGAGAAAGAAGGAGGAAGAGGAATGGAGAAGGAAAGATTGTAAATAGAGGAGGAAGTAAATATAAGTAAATGTAAATATTGTGAATAGTAGATAAGTATTAGGTATTAGTCGCGGAGGCAGAGTTTGGTAATGCGAGGCAAAGCAAGAAAGTAGGGACATGCGAGCGAGGCGGGGAAGGCAATGCGATAAGAGCGAGCGACGTTAGAGATAAGGTGTGGAAGGATGTTAGTTTTAAGGGTTAGTTTTAAGAAAATTTTGTAAAGAAAAATGTAAGTGTAAGAAAGTCAATTTTTTAAGGCCAGCAGGCTAAAAAATAAACGTTTATCTATCTACAGGTGGAAAAGGTGCTTCGTGAGAGTCGTTATTAGGTGATTTAACAGAAAAGTGGTATTTTCTCGCGAAAACAATAGCACATATACAAATAAGTAGTTTGAATATTTTGAGGTTATGGTTGAATAATTTAACAGGAAATCGTTATTTTCGGCAAAAATTACCTGCACTTATCCGCAAATAAGTACCCAACTGAAAATTCCTGTACAGAAACCTCGGAGGATCCTGTACGTGTTCCTGTACACGAACCTGTACAGGTGGAAAAGGTGCTTCGTGAGAGTCTACTTGAAGCTAAAAAAATGCAATTAAAGAAATAAATTTGAGCAGAAATTTCAAAATAATTAGTTGATTCACCTAAGATTTTTTAAAGATAAAAATTTGTACATGGTCCTACAAAGGAACTTGTATGCAAGGTATACTTTTAATGATCCTGTACATGTTCCTGTTTACAGAGGGAATTGAGGTGTGGGTTCGTGCACAGTAACTTAGTCAGGATCCCATATATGAACCTCCATAGGAACTAATCCACGTGGATTCCTACGTGATTTTCTATAGGGCATTCCACGTGGATTTCCAGGTAAATTTTTTCTCCTAGTTGCTCACTTCGAGATGCGATTTGACATTCTTCAAAAAGAAGATTATGTTTCTGCCAAAATATTTATAACTGACTTCAAAATAATTCAGATAATACCTGTTCATTTTTGTGCACAAAGTACCTATTATCGCCAGAATATGCCAATATAACCTCGAAATATGAAAACTGGTCACTCGGAGATAGGACTTAACATTTCTCGATCAAAAATATTACGCCCCGTCAGAAATGTACAAAAACTAACCTTAAATAAATCACATCACTTATTTGTGTGTAAGATCTGTTGATTTTTGCTAAGAAATAACAATTTCCAAGGGAAAAAGCAAAAATAATCTCGAAATATGAAAGCTTGTCACATAGAGATGAGATTACGAATATTAGTGTCCCCCCAATCATAATCTTAAAATACCGCACCTACTTATTTGTGGATAAGTCCTGTTGGTTTTTTCGAAAAAACACCAATTTTCTGTTAATTTTGCCAATCATAACCTCAAAATCCTCAAACTACTTATATGTAGGTGAGTCCTGTTGGTCTCTGCAAAAAAATACAAATTTTCTGTTAATTTGTTCATTCATAACCTCAAAATATTCCAACTACTTATTTGTAAATAATTGCTTTCGGTATTTGCAAAATATCACATTTTCTTTAGAAAAATACAAATTTTGCCGTGTCCTTATATATCCCATCATAACCTTATAATTTTCAAACTGGTAATTGACAGAGAACATTTGTCCATTTTATCAACGGAGTGCCTAAACTTACGCGAAATATAAATGGCCGAAAACTGGCGATGGTCTGTGATTGGTGGAAAAACAACCCCTTTTCCAGCTCGACCAATACAGCCTTTTATTAATAGTATGCTAATTTCAAAGTCAAGCTTAATATTATATCATGTTTGTAGACGTTTGGAAAATAAATGTATTCTAAACTCTACAAATATACACGTCTTTACATATTTTGCTGACAAGTGTTCCTTTTATGTGACTTTATTTAACGCGGTTGGAACGGGGTGCATAAAAATGGCGAAATACATAAAGCACTCAAAACTTACCAACTACCGACGATCATTCGGTTTTGAGGTTTAAAAAATGTCTCGGGATGGAAAAAGTGTGGCAAGTGATAAAACGATGCCGCTGTTAACTCGCTCATAAAAATCGATAATAATTTTAGAATTTCTTAAATTATTTATTCAATTATTCACATATCTTCTTGTATTGCAACGTGCAAAAAACATATGAAGATGGCGCATTACGCAGAATCGTAAAAATAAGGTAAGTATTGTACACCCTATTCTCGCTTTATGGAAGACTAATATTACTCACATGCCAAGAGTTTAAAACGCCCTCAGAAAGGCACACGCAGAAACCTCACAAGAATTTGCTATTACTTGGGAGAAAATTATTATTTGAATTTTTTGCAGGAGAAATATTAGTGTTCTATAGTTCGAGAACAGGGTGTACAATACTTACCTTATTTATACGATTCTACGTAATGCGCCATCTTCATATGTTTTTTGCGCGTTACAACACAACATGATATGTAAATAATTCAATTAATAACTTTTTAACAATTGCAAAATCATTATCGATTTTCATCAGCGAGTTCACAGCGGCAGACTTTTATCACTTGCCATACTTTTTCTATTCCCAGACCAAGTTTATTATTCTAAGGAGAAATTTCTTTTTCATTCAAATTGCGGTGATACTTTTGCATTCGCCAATCATTCGGACATTTCAATAAACAATTTAAAAAAAGAAAATCATAAATTGCATTTTTCATTCTTATTTAAACTTCCCGCCAAGACCGATGCCACTTTTGCCGACAGTGCATTTTCGTAGTACGATCAAGTACGGTTGAGCTATCAGCGCCATCAGCTGTGTCTCGGCTTGCTACGCACTTCACGTCGTTGATTTGGTTGCTGCAACCAGTTTACTCTCATTTTTGAGCAGTTACCGGATTTTTTTTTCGAATAACCAGACTTACCCCAACTACCACCACCGCGAAACACCTTCCGGGGTCTAGAAAATTTTCAAAGAGCATTTTTGCAACCTCAAAACCGAATGATAGTCTGTAGTTGGTAAATTTTGAGTGTTTCATAGATTTCGCCATTTCCGTGCCCCCTGCTCCAACAGCCTCAAATTTTATTATAATTTGACTTCTACTCCTGTTACATGCTACTAAAATTACATGCTACCAATTGAGACCACTGGCGGAAATCTACCCAAGTGGAAATACACCATTGGCGCAGTACTGGCCAAGTACAGATTGCCGGATTTCCAGTACTGGGCATCTGTACTGGGCTAGTACCGGCCTGTTATATAAAAACCACCTCATAAGCTACGACTCTAAATCCTTAAAACAACAATTCTTTAACTCTGTTTTCTCATTAATTTTTTATTATTATATGACATAATATAGTTGTAAAATAAATGAACTGTCAACAGGAATTTAAATAAAATAATTTTTAAATAAATAATTTAAATCGATGACAATTTTTCTTCGTGTAATATTTTGTTTTTTCGCGTTTTAGACCATGTTACAACTTTCGATACTAAAGTAAATGTCATTTTCAATGAGCATTTAAAATGTGCATCGACGGAACTTGGAAATTTTATGGCGTACTGCGACAATTTTTTTTATAACAATTTTTTTTTAACTGTCCTATAACGTTTGGATTTTTAGGTGTTTTAGACTATTTTCCAACGATTAAGAATTACATCAAATTTAATTTTTTCTGAAAATTTACAGTTTATCATAAAGATGGAACTTAGAATTTTTTTCCTTTATAAAAAAACAGAAAAAAAAATGTTTGCGCGATATTTGCATTGATAGTGTTTCGAAATTTGAGAACACATGAACCATATTTCTACACGTCTTTTTTCATTTTTTTATTATTTATACTGTCGGCATGGTATTGCCCCGATGGTGGAGTCAACCGTGCGCCAACATCGGGCGAACCGCCGATTATCTGTACTGGTGGCCAGTACTGGGCCTGTCCTGCGCCGGTGGTGAACTCCGGCGGACTACTGAATTTTCCACCTGGGTAGATTCATTTGCTTCACAATGTAAATAACAGCATGCAGTTATCATATTAAAAAACAGGACATGCAAGACATGACACCGTAAAAAAGAGATCTCTAGTTTTTGCAGTGAAATAAGTATTTGGCTTACGATCAGTCCATCCGTGTAGACGAGGTGTGGCATAGTCATCTGGGAGTGTACCAAATCCACGAGAACCTGACCCGCCAGTTGTTATAGCTACATTTGCCAAATACAGAAAAGAAATCATTACAAGTGTCGAATATTTTCACCTATAGAGGAATATATTCTGAAAGAATTCTTTGGAATACTTGAGAATATTTCGGCACATTTGGGAATACATGCGGGTGTCACAAAAATCCCAAGACGGCTGAATATTTCCTCAGGTAATATGTTTTTCACATCGGCAATCGATATAGCGGGAAATTTTACATTGAACTATGTACCCAGGTCATACATGGGTACACTGTAACCTTGAAGGTCACTCTAAGGTCATTTAAACTTAAACAAGGTCTGCATACCTCTGGAAATAGAAGGTTTGACATTTTTTTTTCGTAACGAGTAAAGTTACTAGCTTTAAGAAGTCGTATTCAATAGTGACCTTAAGAATGACCTTGGCGATTACTACCAAGGTATGACCTGGGTGCATATTTGAACGTGAAATGGTTTCTATTTTTTTTTAAAAGCTGATCTTGAAAAAACCTTGAAGGTCATCGTCAAGATCAAAATGAAGGTCATCATTGAATTCCTCGTTGAAAGCTACTTCAAGAATGACCTTGACCTCCCTGAAAAATATCTTACCTGAGGAAATATTCAGCCGTTACGGGGCTTCTGTGACACCCGGTATATCTTTGAATACAAAAAATACTTGGAATATACATATATGTTCTTGAAGTTCTGTACGTTTAAATAAAGGAAATTTGTTATTGATGACTTTGTAAACAAGTTAAAGCGCTCAATTGTTTTTTTCATTTTTATTGGAATATTTTGATATTTTAACATGTAGTTGGAACAATATTTATGAATGAAGTAGAATTAGGGAAAATATTTTGATCATTTGAACGTTTAGAATTTCAATTACATGATTATATCAGAACATGAGAAATTATATGAGAATATTTGAGAATCCTTAAGAATATTCTGGAATCCTTTAGAATACTTTGGAATATTTCAGAATATATTTGAAAGCAAGTCACAGAATATATATATTTTTTTAATCTGCCTAGCTGCGAAAATTGCACCCTTTAATGGAATTTTTAACCTAGTAGTTGAATATTTAACCAAAAAAGGGAATAAGTCACCAAGAAGGTTAATATTCTAACAGAAAAGACGAAGTTCCAACAAAATACATAAATTTTCAAACGAATAGTTGAATTTTCAACTGAAGTAGATCACTGTACAACAAAATTAATTTTCTGAGAAAAAAAAATAGTTTTCAATACAATACATAAATTTTCAACCAAATAGTTGAATTTTTAGGTGAAGAAGTTGGAATACTTTAATTTTCAGTTAATAAAATAATTTAAACAAATGTTTAAGAAATAGTTGATTTATTAACCAAAAAAATCAATTTTTAACACAGTAGTTCCACTTAGTAGTAATATTCCTAGTTGGCCGAATTTAAACTCTAATTCAAATGACAACAATAAAAATCGGTTTCACCACGATTTTTCACTTGAGTTTCATAAGTAAGTGACTTCTCTAACTAGTCCATATTTCTGGTACTTTTTCACCGTATTAAGTAAATAAATAGCGTTTTTTGATAAATCGGTTAATTGAAGGTTCCACATGAAAGTTTCAAATTAGCTGGAAATAACTACGACTTTACGCAGGGAATTTTTTTTTTAATATCCAAAAATCATGTTTGTGCAATCTGACCCGTCCCATTGCTCTCAAGAGCAAATCTCTAAAAGAAAAATTTAACTAGACAAAATTCTGAGCAAAATTGAAAGGAAGAACCTTCTATCTCTAATAAATGCCGAGTCATGATTCTTCAGAGAAACCTGATTTTTTTCAAGAAACAGGATAAAAATCAAATTCTGAAGTTTGTATCTGTACTTTGGAACCTATTAATATTACGAAAACATGTTTCAGACGTTAATCAAAGTAGCTCTTATAGATCACATAAGAGCTGAAACATTTTTTTTTTGTTTCACGTGAAATATGGTCCGTAGGATTTTTCTGAAGAGTCATAACTATATAACCTATAAAGGTTAAGAAATTATATTTTTTCAGTTTATTTCGAATTTTCTGCACTACAAATTTTTTCATTACGTCATTAACGTAAATTTAGCCACAAACGAAGTATTTTGACAAGAATAACACTATAAGTAATTTGCCCTGAAAGAAGGTCAGAAGCGGTAAGCTTTGGGAGGCCATAACTTATGACTTCATGGGGCTAGGTCATTGTTTTTTCAGAGGTTCCAAAGCACAGATTAAACATTCAGAATTTGATTTTTTGGCCTCTTTTTCGAAAAAGATCAGGTTTCCTTCGAAAGTCATAAGTCGGCACCTATTATTTAGAAGTAAAACGTCTACGCAAACACGATTCTTGTAACTTTTTTTACAAAATTTCCGGAGCGCTTGATAGTCATTTCTAGCAAGTTTGAAATTTTTACCAGGACACCTTGATAAACCGTTTAAAAAAAAAGCGCTTTTCCTACTTAATTCGCTAAAAAGACATTTTTCGTACGAGGTGCCTCTTTCGAAAATTCAAAAATTTTTAGGCAAAATTTGTAAAAATCTTTACGGAGAACTACGTATTTTGTTAATTTCTAAGCTTTTTGAAATTTCTTAACGTATTTGGAATTCTTCTAAAACCTCTTAAGGCTCACGTAACCAACATTAACCTAAAAAAGATATTACAATAAGTTTTTTTTGCGGAATATTATTCTTACATAGTATGCGTATCTTTTGCCCAAATAAAGTAATTAATCGTGGGAGCGCTATTTTCAAAATAAAAATTTTTGATTATCAACAATAAGAAAAAAATGTTAATAAAAAACTTTTCTTACTCGTATATTCTTAAAAATTAGATATAGTCAGAAAAGTTATACAAAACTTTTTCTAAAATTATAACTGGTAATTTTTTACAAAGGGTTATATATTCCTTTATTGCAAAAGGCTATTAAAAAGTTATAATACTGGACTTTTTTTCGGCAGAATTTTCTCCTCGGATGCTGTCATAATATTTGTTTGATACGCAGTTAAGAAAATCGTGGAAGCGTGTCTTTCAAAAAACAATTTTCAGTCTTATTTTTTGAATCTAATAGGCTTTTTTTTATTAAAAGCTGAGTAAAAAATTATTATGAAAGTTTGTTTCAAAATGTAAAGTGTATAATATACAGAGATTTTTGTATATTTGAAAAAAAAAATTCTAACACAGAGAAAGTTGTTGGAACATTTTTTTAATCACCGGTTCATCTCAGATTTTAGTTAAATGATGCTGGTATGATTTAAAGAATAAAAAAATTATGAAAAAAGCTTAAAATTTAAAAAAAAAGAGCTTACAATTGTAAGAAAAATGTTATGAAAATCAATTTTGTATTTGGAATTTTTTTTTTTTTGCTTGAAAAGAAATGTTACGGCAACATGAAGGAGTATCTAATAAATATCATCTAACTTCAAGGATCTTTTGGGAAAAGATTGTTGAGCCTCGCCGTACTCTCTCGTCTCAGGAATAAAATAAAAAATGAGTTTTTAACAAAATTCTTGAATTTTCTATAAAGTAGATAATTTTTAACGAAGTAGTTTAACAAAAACATGAATTTTCAACCAAAAGCGATGAATTTTCAAGCAAAAATGACAAATTTTCAACACAGGAAGATTAAGCAGTTAAGAAAGAAGAAAATGTTAATTAGATTTTCGAATATTCAAGTCAAAAAGAGGAATTTTTAACCCAAAACATGAGTGTCAACCATATCATTGAATTTCAAAGCAAAAAAGATGACTTTTTAACGTAATTATTAAATTTTTAATACCAAAAGACGAATTTTCCACAGAATACATGACTTTTCAACTAAAAAAGATCAATTTTAAACCAAAAAGGTGAATTTTCAAACAAGAATCTCAATTTTTCAACAACAAAAAAACGAAATCGTAAGAAAATTAATAATTTATTTTCAACTTAGAAAGACAAATTTTAACCAAAAAATACATAGTTGAATTTAAAATTAAAAAAATTAACTTTTAATTTTTAAAAACGAACTGCCAAGAATATAGTTTAATGTTCAAACGAAATATTTTGAACTAAACTCAAGAATCTTTTAACAGAAAAATGAATTTTCAATAAGCTAGTTGGAATTTCAACCTTGTAGTTGAATTTCAAATTAAACAATCTGCCCGCTGCGAGCTACGAGCTCGGTCTTTGTATTTCCCCCACATTTGTGCACAGACCTTTTAAAATTAAATATCATATCGTCGACAACTCTAATTTAGTGATCGTGAATTCTGTTTTGTTAAAGCTCCTTCGGCTTTAACGAATACATTCTTATCACCTACCTCGTGCTTCCCACTCTAGTTTGTTCAAAATGCGAAATTTTCTACATTATATGTTCAACGTTATTATCTCAAATGTATATCACATTTATTTATGTACGTCGGCCTGCGATTGCTTATTTAGATATTGTAAAATAAAGTACAAATTGTATTTATCATGATTACTATAATATTTGATCCTGATTTTGCATTTAATTTTATCCTCAGCTGCCGTGAAAATTTTATTTCATTTCAATAAATGTATGTTATTACAATTCATAATATCCATTGATATTTAAAACATACGTATTTTCCTTGTCTTGTTTTTCTAATTGAAAAAAGTGCGCATCCTATAAAAAAAACATTTTGTTAATATGCATTTTATTGCAACTTGTGCCGTTTTTCTATAAATTTAATTTGTTTGTGTTCAATGTTATTTTTTACGATTTGAACCAAAAATGTGCATCCTAGCGTAAAGTGTTTCTGAGAAAATTTTTAAATGTAATTTAGGCGACAAATTTTGTTAGATAAAATGCTATTGTAGCGTGTATCGTTTTTCCAAAAAGTTAATTTTTTATTTTAAATCTATTTCTATAACAAAAGTTTATAACAAATTTGTAGATCTTTTTTGGTTGAACAACTTTTGTCTATTCATCTTTTTTTGTACCTTGCGTCGTTTTTCCAAAATTTTTGTCTTTATTGTTAATGTTATTTTTCAAGATTGAAACAAAAATTACGCATCCTATCAAAATATAATTAATGAAAAATGTGTGGCTCTTTTACGAGTGGACAACTTCTGTCCATTAATTTTTTTCCTGATTTGTGTCGTCTGTCCAAAAATTTAATTTATTTTATTCTTAAATCAGTTCTGTACCAAAAAAAATACGCGTCCCATCTAAAAGTGATTGATAACAAATTTGTAGATCTTTGTTGAGTGTACAATTTTTGTCAATTTAGCTTTTTTCATATCTTGTATAGTTTGACCGCAAAATGAAATTTTTGATTTTTCATTATTTTTTTGTGCGATAAAAATTTGAATTTTCGATTTTTCAAGAAAATTAAAGAAGTCTCATAACATTATTGCAGGGTGTTCAAAAAGAAACATTTTTCTTCTTTTGACTTTTTTCATATCGTGCGTTGTTTGGCTTAAAATGTTCATTTTCGTTTATTCTTTGGAATATTGTAAATGCTATAATTCCGGTAATTTTTCTTCTATCAAAAAAAGTCATTGAAATATTTTGTTCGCCTTTCTGAGTGCTATGAACATCCTCTCATAGAATTTCAAAATATTTAAAAAAAGTGTTCTCAAAATTTTTCAAAATCTGCGCACTTCTTGAATTTTTATCCAGAATGGCTGGCTAACGAACTTGACCTTCATTTTAGGACACCTGAAGAGTGTACCCAAGCCCAACCCAGTAAGTTAATTCTTTTGAAAGTAATCGTGCTAGCAAACTAAAAATCTACAACACACAGACAGGCAGACTAACAGACAGACAGACATTTTGTAAAAACCTGTTTTTTGGGTTCAGGGGGTCTCAAAACGTGGACACTTGACAAAAACGGGTGACGGGGGGGGGGGGGGGGGTAAATTTTACACAACTCTAATACCTTCTCATTATAGAACGAGAATGTAAAAAAAATTTAAAAACTAGTTCGCCTTGAATTCTCAACGAAGAAGATTAATGTTTTACCAACAAAGACAAATTCTCAGAAACTTGCCTGGTAGCTGATTTTGTAGGGGATAAGCGAATAAATCCTCTGGATCAGAATTATAATTTCCTCTGATTGAATTATCATTATGTGGAGGACTTGCTGATCGACTGTCTTCATTTTCTTCAACGTAATGATTCGAAGGTGGCGGCGAATTGCCCTGTGAACTTGCTTCTGTAAGAAGAAACATAAATTGGTGAATTATAAACCTTATTAAAGGAATTACGTAAAAATACTATAAAAACAGTGTAATACACTGTATATGACTCTGATTCACGGTGGTCAAAAAACTTAATTTTCAAAATTCCCTGATTTTTCCCCGATCATTGATATTCAAAGACTAATATTATAATCTAGTAACATTGTTAATATAGAATCCTTTATAAACATTTCAAATTAAAATTCAAAATTCAAAATTTACATATTTATTTCCACCAAGTAAGATGACTTTTCTACCATCAAAAATGAATTTCTTAATCCGAAAAGACAATTTTTTAAGAAAACAGTTTAATTTTCGCCCATAAATGATGACTTTTTAACAAAATAATTAACTTTTTAACAAAACAGTGGAATTTTTTATCAAAAACTATGACTTCAACAAACTAATGGAATTTTGAAGAAAATAGTTACATTTTCTAAAATTTTCCACCATAATAAAAAACGATTTTCAAACAAAGAAATGAAGTGTCAACTGAAATGTTAAATCTACAAAAGAAGAATTATTTTTGAGTAAAGTGGTCTAATTTCCAACTTATTAGTTCAATTTCGCACTAAGATGACTGCTTTTGAACCAACTAGTTGCATTTTTATCCAAAAATGATCTCAATTTCTACTAAAACAAATAAAATTTCAGACCAAAAAGACGAATTTTCGATAAAATAGTTAAATTCTCAACCAAGAAATATTTCGGTTGAATTTTGAACAAGAAAATACAAATTTCCAATTAAAAGTTAATTTTTTACTAAAATAGATGAATTTTCTGCAAAAAAAAAAAAGAATTTCCCACAAAGTAGTTGAATTATCAAATAAAAAGAATGACTTTTTAACAAAATTGTTGAATTTTTACCAAAATACGAGTAATAAATTTTTTAACTGAAAATATAATTTTCAGGATGAAACTTCATTTTCAAAGTTCTCTTAGTTTTCCCTCACCAATTGTTCATTTCCGTTCACAATTAATATTCAAAGACCAGAATCCCGACCTTGTGAAATTTTTAACAGAATCTTTCATATTAAGAATAAAACGATTTCAAATAAAAATTTAGGATTACTCCAGTTAAAAAAATAAATTTTCAGTTAGAAAACAACAATTTAAAAAAAAAGATATTTTGCAATAAAAATAGAATTTTCAGAATTTTGTTAAATTTTCTACAAAAAAGACAAATTTTGGACAACGAAAGGTAATTTTCAACCATTTAGTTGGATTTTATTTCACACAGTAGCTTAATTTTAAACCAATAAATTACGTTCTCACCAAATTGTTGAATTTTTAATCAAATACTTGAATTTTCAACCAAAAACATATTTTTCAACTCAAAATTTTAATTCTCTAACAAAAAAGGCGAAATTTTCACAAAACTTATTAATATTCAACCACATAGTTGATATTTTTACTAAATGAGATTAAATTATAATCGAAATTGGCATAGTTAAATTTTCAATTAAATAAAATAATTTTCATGCAAAAAAAAAACGAATTTTCAACAAGAAATATAAGTTTTCAAGAAAGAAGATTATTTTTTGTTCCAATGAAGACAAATTTCTTACAAAATAGATGAATTTTTAAATGAGAAATATCAATTTTAAATCAAAAAAAGAGTAGATCAATTTTAAAACAAAAATTCAAATTTTCAACCCAGAAGATTGATTTTCTACCGAAAAAGACGAATTTTCAACTAAAGAAGATCAACTTTCTAACAAATAATGGAATAGTTTGATTTTCTGTTGAGAAAATTCGTTTTCAGACAAAAAAAAATTGTTTAACAGAATACTTAGAAACTATTTGCAATACATATGTAAACTACTTCGAAGTACCTGGATTACAAATGGATTACAAGTAGATGTCTCTGGATTACTAGGATTACTCCCAGTTACTTAAATTAAACCGGATAGGAAGATCAATGTCCAGATAAAAGTTAATTTTTCAACCAAAAAACAATGATTTTTCAACAAAATAGTTGAATGTTCAAATGAAAAAGATAAATTATCAACAAAAAATGAAATTGTTACATATTTGATTTAAAAATTAATGTTTAAGAAAGGAGTTGAATCGAACCTCAGTTAAAATAATATTTGGATGTTGATGTTGAAATTGGCTTTACGGTAGCAAAAAAATTGATATCAATTTATCATTGAGTCAGACGTTTCGGCCTCGATTATGGGCCCTCGTCAGTGATTTATTTCTGAAATATGGTACAACAATTTTTTTGTTGATTCGTGGAAGGGTATAATTTCATGGTAGAAAAAAAAATTTTTATAGCAAAAATTAATTTTTTTGAAGATGTAAAGGAACACAACAAAATTATTTGCGTTTATCAAAGAATTCATTTTGCTTCATCATAGAGGAAGCTTTGTAATGGTAACATATTCCAAAAATTTTAAATTCATTTAATTGAACCTTCCTCAATTTAAAAATGTCTAATACAATGTTCTATGCAATTGTCCGGATGTGTGGGTGTGTGTGGATGTGTGGATGCATGGATGTGTGGATGCGTGGATTTGTGGATGTCACGCTTTTTTATGAACACGATAACTTGAAAACGGTCGCAGATAAATTGATGAAATTTTGAGGGCTTATTTTCCCGACTAATATCTGAAACTGACCAAGGGATTTCTAAAAATATTTGCTATAAAAGATTCCTTGGTTCGAGACGAATCGATTTACCTATAATATTAATATATTTTATTAAAGCGTAGGGAAGTTATGGTAATTTATATATTTTGAAAATGGGTTTATTATAGTAAAACTTTTTTCTTCAACATAATTTACAATTGATGCAAGAGCGGAAAAGATTCCTTGATTCAAGGCAAATCGATTGATCTATAATATTAATACACTTTATTGAACATTAAGGAAGTTATGCTCATTTATAATATTTGAGTCATCTGCTCCAAACACAAAAACTATTTTCATTCACATAATTAAACGTTGACGCATGAATAGAAAAGACTTTTGGATCCTAAGTTTTCACATAGGGTAATTCTGACAATTTTTGCAAAGAAATCATAAAGCTAGGAAAGGGATAGGGTGCTACAGAACTTTTCCCATCCCTTTTCCAGCTCGAAAAATTATCTTTTCGAATATAAAATTTGATTTTTCTGATTTGTCTTTGTGTTAAAAAATTTTTTTGTATTATTTTGTAGTTTTGCATTTTTTGTACATTTCTATTTTTAAATTTATCCAAATGAAGACTTTGGTTTGTCTATTATTGAAAAAAATAACTAATGCTTCCTCTATGAGGAAGCAAAGTGCTCGTGAAATGAGCACCATATAATTATAAATACAAACAAAGTGGAAACACTCGAGATCGAATTTACAGCTAGTTTATAGAGATGTAAATGAAAACAAAAATTCTTTTTATAACATGATGCCTAAAGTTATTTGGATATGGTTAAATCGTAAGAATAATACAAATTAAAAAAGTGTACAGAAGTTATCAAAATTGGTCGGTCTCATCAATAGGAGGAGAAACTCGCCTTACAAATTCATAAGAAGGAGGTTGAAATTAGCGAATGAGATCATTCAACACTTTTAAATAATACTAATTAGATCACTGAACACTTTTAAAAAACTTTACCTTATGGTGGTTTCTAAAAAACGTCAAAGCAAAAAGTAAAGTCTTTTAAGAGTGTTCAGTAATATAATTAGTATTCTTAAAAGTGTTGAATGATCCCATTCACTAATTTCAACCTCCTTCTCATGAATTTTTAAAGTTAGTTTCTCCTCCTATTGATGAGACCGACAAATTTTGATAACGTCGGTACATTTTTTAAATTTGTAATATTCTTATGATTTAACCATGTCCAAATAACTGTAGGCTTTGTGTTATAAAAAAAATGTTGTCTTCATTTACATCTCTACAACAATCAATTCTTTGTTCAATGCAAATAATTTTCTTGTCTTCATTTATATCTCAAAAAAAAAATCAATTTTTGCTAGAAAATTTTTTTTTACTGTAAAATTATATTCTCCCACGAATCAACATCAATTTTTTTGTACCATATTTTAGAAATAAATCATTGATGAGGGCCCATAATCGAGGCCGAAACGAAAAACATAAATTTTCAAGGAATTTAAAACAAAGTAGTGTGACTGTAAACCAAGTAGTTTATCTAGATAAGATTAATATGCAATCGAAAATAGAATAAATACATTTCAAGCTCAGAAAAATAATTAAAAAAAACAAACTAATTTTCAACGGAAAAGATGGATTTGCAAGCAAAAAGGAATTTTCAACACAGTAGTTAAATTGTTTACCAAAATACTTTAATTTTCAACAAAAAATATATAATTTTGAAGCAAAAAGATGAAACTAATTCTAAGTTAAAATTATTACGGTAAAATTTTTTACCAAGTAGTCTAATGTTACAAAAAATAGTCGAATTGTCAACAAAAGATATGAATTTTCAATGAAGAAAATTAACTTTCTACCAAAAAGGACAAATTTTCTGTTGAGTCCGTTGAACTAATGATAGCCCAGAAGTTTCGTTGTTCCAGGGAATAGACCAACTTTCTCGATTATTTGTAGATGGATAATGAAGGTGATAATTCTTGATACTTGGATATGATAATTATCTCCGAATAATTGTTAGATTGAATAGTAGACGGAGTTCGTTAATAACTATCGTTTAATAAGGTATAAGTATATACAGAATGATATTCGTTATGAATTTTACAGTAGAGTGTATCCGGTAATGTCTCTATTGCAACTGAAGTTGCAGATTCGTCCTAAAAGGTACATAATTTCGGTATCTGTTCTAAACTGGAAGGGATAAAGCACAAGAGTAGGGGTAAGAAAGCAAGGTAGCCAAAATCTGAAATCGCAGACGCTGTCAAATCCTAAAATTGTAAGTGGAGTCGCCGACGGTCGGACTAGAAGTAGGCGTGGTACGGAGGCTATTGTTCAAAAACTCATTAAGACTCAGGCTCGACAAGTTTGGCATAGAAATACGTAGAAATAAAAATTCATAAATCGACGATAACAATAAGAACAAATACTAAAGTTTGACAGAGGTGTTTACAGGCTCTAAAGGATCTTCACTAATATTTCTCAACTCAAACCTAAATTCTAAATTCTTGGATAAGTTCTATACAATACTATATTACAAATTCTTACACAAGGGTACAGATCTCAACATTTTCCATTGGCTCCAAAATTGATATAGCATGAAAAAGCTCCTAGAGCTAAGAAACCCTTCCTAGTAGGCGCTCGGCGCCTATTATGCAAATTTGCAACCTAATAGTAATTGCATTTTTAAATAAGAAATTAATTTTATACCAAACAAAATGGATTTTAAAAAATAGTTAAATTTTCTACAAAAAAGAGGAATTCTCAACTACAAACATTTATTGCAAACAAAATAGTTGAATTTTCTACCAAAGTAGTTGACTTTCTGATGAAAAATATTACTTTTTCACCAAATTGTTGAATTTTTAATCTAACTGGATTGCTTCAGATTAGAACTGGATTACGCCAGATTTGAAGTGGATTATTTTGAATTACAAGTGCACTATTGAAATTACAAGTGGATTATTACATATATGAGATGTGGATTACTGAGGAGTACTGGGATTACTACGCAATAATTGAATTAAGCCGGATTATAAGTGGGTTACACCGGATTACCAGTTGGGATAACCGAGCGGTCCAGCAGTAAAGCTCCAGTTACAGTTAAAAATGAATTTTTACAAAAAAAACAACAAGTTTTTAACAAAATAGTTAAATTTTTTATCAAAGAGATGAATTTTCAACAAGACATTTGATTCCCCAACCAAAAAAGGCATATAAAATTTTTTTTTAATTATTAACAATGTAGAATTATTTTGCTGGAGTGGGGATGCCCCTGAGCACTTGAAAATAAAGTTTTGAATTTCAATTTTTAAAATACATATCCACACAGGTTCCATAATACGTATTCAGATATAACTTTAAAAAAATGAAAATATTATGTAATATTTCAATGATTATTTTTGGTTTAAAAAAAGCACAAAGTTTATGCAGGCATGCTTAAAAATAGAGGTGAGACAGAGGACACGCGGGATACAAGAAAGGAAACGTGTACCCTAAGGCAGAGTTCACTTAACTCTGGGGCAACAACGACTTGCCGGGCATGGCGCAGCCTACGCAGGAGATAATCAATCGCCCAGGAAAATTGAAACATTAACAGTTTGCTAACTACTCTTTTAATTGAGCTAAAAAATTCCAGAAAACTTCCTTGAACCTTCCTGGCCAACTGTCTCAGTGACAGTTTTTGCTTGCTCAAAATTCGCTCGACTCCCGAAACGATCAAAGTTTTTTGTGCACGAATTGTGCAACGCCTTGGCAAAAAATTATTAACTTTTTTTCAAATAAACATTTAAATTTTTGCTCACTTCATCTGTCGCAGAAGATGTCACTGCATGCTTCTCATTCATTTTACTTTAAAATATTGAAAAGTGCCGACTTCGTCGCGAGTTGAAGTGAAAAAAGGCGAAATATTTTAAGCAGAGGAAAAAACAGTTTTTTTTATCAATAATTCAGGAAATAAAAAAGCTACAACTTGTTTCGTGACAAGAAAAAGATGCGAAATTCAATTTACGATCTGGATATGTATTTTAAAAATTAAAATTCAAAGCTTTATTCTCAAGTACCCAGGAGTCTCCCCACTCCAGAAAAATAATTTTCCATCTCCTTTTTGCATCCGGCGCCTCAATTATGCATCTCCATCCAAAAAATAAATGTTTAACGAAGTTGTTCGCCTAGAATTTTCAACGAAGATGTTTAATGTTCTCCCAAAAAAGACGAATTTTCAAAAAATACATGAATTTTCAACAACTTGCCTGCTTGCCTCTGCCCGAAAGAGGTCTGCTCTCCACTCATCTGTCCAAGCTCATTGGCTTTTCTCTGCCTACCTTCTCTCCTGAGTGAAACCGCGGATTGTGGTTTATGATTAATATGTTCGCTGATTGAATTGGCTTTACGTGGAGGTCTTGCTAATCGATTGACTTCATTTTGTTCAACGTCATGATTTGAAGATGGCGGCCAATTGTTCTGTGAATTTAATTCTGTAGGAAGAAATATAAATTGGTGAGTTACTATCCTCATCAAAAGAATTACGTAAAAAGACAATAAATATAGGGTAACACGCTGTATATAGCTCTGATTCAGGGTGATCGAAAAACTTAATTTTCACAATTCCCTGATATTTCCCTGATCATTGAAATTAAAAGTCCAGCATTTTAAAGATGACTGTTCTACCATGTAAGATGAATTTTTAATCCGAAAGGACAATTTTAAAAGAAAACAGTTCAATCTTTGACCACAAAAGATGACTTTTTAACAAAATAATTAAATTTTTGACAAACTGGTTAAATTTTTACCCAAATAGCTCAATTTTCACGCGACAAAGATGAACTTTCTACCAAATGGTCGAATTTTCTGTCGAGGTAGTCGAAAGTTCGACAAAATAGTTGAATTTTTGACCAAAAAATATGACTTTAACAAAATACCTGAATTTTCAATGAAAATGTTACATTTTATAAAATTTTCTACCATAATAAAAGAGAATTTTCAAACAAAGAAATGAAGTTTCAACTGAAATAATAAATCTACATAAAAAATATGACTTTTTAGAAAAGTGGTTTCACCTTCAACCAATTAATTCAATTTTGCACTACACAAGATAATTTTTCAACAAATAAAGTAATAGTAGACATTTGAAACCAATCAAAATTTAATTTTGAGTAAAAAAACAGTGGAATTTCCCCAAAAAAGACGAATTTTCAACAAGAATGTTTGAATCCTCAACCAAAGATAACTAATTTTCAACCAAGCAGTTGCATTTTTGTCCAAAAAAGAACTCAATTTCTACTAAAACAGATACATGTTTAGACCAGAAAGACGAATTTTCAAGTGAATAGTTGCATTCTCAACCAAGGAATATTTCACTTGAATTTTCAACATTAAAATACGAATTTCCAATAAATAGTATATTGTGCTACAAGTTGAAAAAGCGAGAGAGTTTTAAATCGTCGCTTTTTCAATGTGTGGGATACGATACTTTTTCTATAATTTTTTCAAAATTGCTAGTTTTTGTTTACCTGTTTTTTGTGTAAAAAGAAGGCGATTTTTTGTCGATTGACGCAACAATGACAATGGCAATTATCAAAACCATGGAAATAATATGGCAGTAATAATAAGCTGGTTCTCACAATTGAATAGTTGGCCCATAAAGTTGAGGGCTTCAAAATTTCCGATTTTTCGTGAAAAAAACCAAGCACAGTATTTTCGGAGAAACTGACTGTGTTTTTTTGCTTTTGCCAAGTGACAAAAGTACATACAAAATACACAACTCGAGAATTTTCAGGAAATTGATTTTAGGTTAGGGACGAGAGTCGGAAAATAGAATGAAGTTGTCCATTTACTTTTTCCACTGCATCTGTCCACTTTTGTCACTGTTGCCCGAAAAGGTCGACACTGCGCATGCGCCACGTCATCGAGCAAAAATCGGTCACTTTTTCCACCAAAAACAGGTGGAAAAATTAGCACTTTTTCGCGAATTATAGAAAAAAGTTAATATTCTACCAAAATATATGAATTTTCTGACAAAAAAGACCAATTTTCAACAAAGCAGTTGAATTTTAAATTAAAGAGGATGACTTTTTAACAAAATTGTTGAATTTTCATCAAAATAGTAAATTTCTCCTAGTTTTCCCTGACCAATCGTTCATTTTCCCGTAAAATCAATATTCAAAGACCAGAATCTCAATCTTGTGACATTAGTAAAAACAATTTTAAATAAAAATTTGGGAATAGCCAATTTATTATAGTTAAATTTTCTATCAAAAATATGAATTATCAACCAAGAAGATTGAGTTTCTATCGAATGAAACGGATTAGTCCAAAATACTGCGATTACTTCGTGTTACTTGAATTGATCCGCATTTCAAGTGGATTACACCACTTGAAGAATAAATTTTCAGTTAGGAAACAACAATTTTCAAAAAAAAAGAAGATTTTTTGGCCAAAAAATGGAATTTTCCAAATTTAGTTAAACTTTCTACAAAAAAGACAATTTTTCAACAAAATGCATACATTTTCGACGGTAAAAGGTATTTTTGAACTGAGTACCTTAATTTTCAGCCGAAAAATTACTTTCTCACCATATTGTTGAATTCTTAGCCGAATACTTAAATTTTTAACCAAAAACATAGCGTTTCAACTGAAAAGATTAGTTTTCTACCAAAAAAGACGAAAGTTTAACAAAATATATTAATATTAAGTCGTAAATGGAATAGGTAAGTTTTCAGTTAAACAGAATAATTTTCAATCAAAAAAATGAATTTTCAACAAGAAAGATAAATTTTGAAGCAAGAAGATTATTTTTTGTTCCATTAAAGGCAAATTTTTTACAAAATGCATGAATTTTCAACTAAAAAATATCAATTTTGAATCAAAAACAGAATAGATCAATTTTCAACCCAAAATATGAATTTCCAACTAAAGAAGGTCAACTTTTCAACAACAGAATAGTTAGAAACTATTCGAAATACATATGTAAATTAGTCCGAGGTATCTGGATTACAAATGGATCACAAGTAGATGTCTCCGGGTGAGAACATGATTATGCCGGATTGGAAGTTCAATGTTCAGACAAAAATTAATTTTTCAACCAAAAAGCAATGATTTTTCAACGAAATAGTGAAATTTTCAAGCAAGAAGATGATTTTTCAATAAGATTGTAGAATCCTTTTAAAAAAGTAGTGTTTAATCAAATACATGCATTTTCAACCAAATAGACGAATTTTGAATAAAAAAAAAAGATACATTTTCAACAAAAAATGGAATATTTACATTTTCTATTTTAAAAACTAATTCTTTGCCAAAAAAAAGCCGAGAGTCCACACGGAAGGGTTTCGTAGCCTATCAAGACGTTATTTAAGTCTCAACAGAATCATAAAACAAAATCTTTTTCTTAATTTTGGGCAAAAAAATGTACGAAACATATTTCGGAAAGAAACATTTTTAGAAAAAAAATTGGTTGAAAAACAATTTTTGAAAAAAATTCTTTCTGGAAAACAAAATTCTTTAAAAATAATTTTGACAGCAAATTTTTGAAAAAAAAATTTCGGCGCTTATGCCCTTTTTCTGCGCCAAAATTTTGACGCTTATGCCCTTTTCGAATTTCAAACCTTAACGTCCATGACAAAAATTAGTTGTTAACCAAATAGTTGAATTTTCTACTAAACAAGTTGAATTTTTACCAAATAATTAAATTTTCAAACAAAAAAAAAACAGAATTTTTCAATAAAGATCAATAAGATCAATTTTCAACATAAAATGGAATAGTTCAATTTTCAGATAAGAAATAAATTTATTATCACGAAAAAACACATCGATATTTTAACAAAATGGCAAAATCTTCAATATAAAAGATGAATTTCCAACAACAAAAATTAAATACTCAACCGAAAACACGAATTTTCAACAAGAAAGTTGACTCTTCAATCAAAAACGATAATTTTCTTAAAAATTGTTTATTTTCATCAACGTGCATTAATATTTAACCAAATAGTTCAATGTTCACCAAGAAACATGAATCTTTGAAGAATAAGGTTAATTTTCTACTGAAAAAGACGGCTTTTTAATAAAATGCATGATTTTTAGGGTTCCGTAACCCTGGGCAGGAACCGTTACAGTTTCGGTCGCGTGTCCGTCCGTCCGTCTGTATGGCTGTATATCCGTTCGTCGCTTGGCGCCTGCTTTGACTAATTTTTCAACCTGATAGTTGAATTATCAAATAAAAAAGACCAATTTTCAACAAAAAATTGAATAATTACATTGTAAATTTAAAAAGTTAATTTGTCACCAAACAAAATCGATTTAAAATAAGTAGTTAAATTTTCTACAAAAAATACGAATTTTCAGCGACAAACATCGATTATAAAGCAAATAGTTGACTTTTCTACTAAAGTAGTTGAATTTTTAATCAAAAATATTATTTTTTCACCAAATTTTTGAATTTTTTTACCAAATTGTTGAATTTTTAAACAAATTGGATTTCTTCAGATTAGAACCGGATTACGCCGGATTACCAGTTTGGATAACCCAGCGGTCCAGCGGAATAGCTAAATTTACAGTTAAAAATAAATTTTCACAAAAAAACAACGATTATTCGACATAACAGCTAAATTTTCCACAAAAGTGGTTAATTTTCAACAAGACATTTGATTTTTCAACTAAGAAGACATATTAATAAAATTGTTCAATTATTAATAAGTTAGAATTATTTGCAACTCCATAGTTCAACTTTCAACCAAAGATATTAATTTTTAACCAAGAAGTTTAATTTTCTATCGATAGAAACTAATTTTCACCAGAATTCATAAAGTTTCAACTAAATGGTTTAAGTTTTAATGAAAAAATAAATTTTTAACAAACAATGAAATAGTTTCAATTGCAATTGAAAAAATTAATTTTTTATAAAAAAAAAACAATTGAAAAAAATTGTTCACTTTTCACCCAGTGAGATTATTTGTCAACTAAAATTATGCATCTCTATCAGGAAAATAAATTTTTAACAATGTATTTGGCCTTGAATTTTCAACGAAGAAGATTACTGTTCTACCAACAAAGACGAATTTTTTAAAAATACATGAATTTTCAACAACTTGCCTGCTTGCCTCTGCCTGAAAGAGGACTGCTTTGCACTCGTCTGTCCAATGCTCTGCGCCATGTCTAAGTGTTGCTCATTGACATTTTTCTGCCTACCTTGTCTCCTGAGTGAGAACTTGGATTGTGGATTCTGAATATTATATTCGCGATTATGAATATTATATTCGCGGACTGATTTGTCTCTACGTGAAGGTCTCGCTACTCGATTGACTTCATTTTCTTCAACGTCATGATTTGAAGATGGCGGCCAAAAGTTCTGTGAATTTAATTCTGTAGGAAGAAATATAAATTGGTAAATTATTATCCTCATCAAAACAATTACGTAAAAAGACAATAAATATGGGGTAATACGCTGTATACAGCTCTGATTCAGGGAGATCGAAAAACTTAATTTTCAAAATTCGCTCATTTTACCCTGACCATTGACATTCAAAGACCAGCATGTTAAAGATGACTCTTCTACCATGAAAGATGAATTTTCAATCCGAAAGGAAAATTTTTCAAGAAAACAGTTTAATCTCTGACCACCAAAGATGACTTTTTAACAAAATAATTAAATTTTTAACATAGTGGTTACTTTTTTAACCAAATCGCTAAATTTTCACTCGACATTTTTACCAAAAAATATGACTTCAACAAAAGACTTCAATTTTGAACGAAAAAGTGACATTTTATAAAATTTTCTACCATAATAAAAGAGAATTTTCAAAGAAAGAAATGAGTTTTCAACTGAAATAATGAATCTACATAAAAAATATAATTTTTTAGAA
>CAKNYM010053953.1:90694-133117 GCA_932195095.1 Andricus curvator | reverse complement strand
TTCATCATTGAAATATAAATTGCCAATAAAAAGTTAATTTTCTACCAAAATATATGAATTTTCTGACAAAAAGACTAATTTTCAACAAAGCAGTTTAATTTCAAACTGAAGAGGATGACTTTTTAACAAAATTGTTGAGTTTTCACCGGAATAATACATTTTTTAACTAAAAATATAATTTTCAGGAGGAAACTTCATTTTCAAAGTTCTCTAAGTTTTCCCTGACCAATTTTTCATTTTCCCTGACAATTAATATTCAAGAACCAGAATCTCAATCTTGTGAAATTTTTAACATAGTATCTTTTATAATCGGAATAAAACAATTTCAAATAAAAATTCATGATTGGCCAATTCACTGTAGGTGACTTTTCAACCAAAAATATGAATTATCAACCAAGAAAATTGAGTTTCTACCGAAAAAGACAGATGACTCCAAAATACTGGGATTACTCCGAGTTACTTGCATTAAGCCGCATTGCAAGTGAATTACTCCAGTTGAAAAACAAATTTGTAATTAGAAAACAACCATTTTTCAAAAAAAGATTTTTTGCCATAATAATGGAATTTTCATGATGTAGTTAAATTTTTTACAAAAAAGACAAATTTTCAACAACAAGAGGTAATTTTCAACCTTTTAGTTGAGCTTTCTACCACCCAGTAGCTTAATCTTCAATCAAAAAATTACTATCTCACCAAATTGTTGAATTTTTAACTGAATACTTGGATTTTCAACCAAAAACATACATTTTCAACCGAAAAGATTAATTCTCTACCGAAAGAGACGAAATTTCAACAAAATGCTTTAATTTTCAACTATGAAAGATTAGTTTTATGTCAAGAATAGAATAGATCAATTTTCAAACAAAATATGAATTTTTAACCAAGAGGATTGATTTTCTACCAAAAAAGACGAATTTTAAACTCAAGAAGATCAATTTTTCACAAAAAATTGAATAGTTTGATTTGCTTTTAAGAAAATTTGTTTAAAAAAGAATTCTTTAACAGAATAGTTAGAACCTATTTGGAAGACATACGAAAATTACTTCGAGGTATCTGGATTACGAATGGATTACAAATATATGTCTCCGTACTACTAGGATTACTAGGATTACTCCCAATTATTTGAATTAAACCGGATTAAAAGTTCAATGTTCAATCACCAAATATACTTTTTAACAAAATTATTTAAGCTTCAAGAAGATGGGTCAATTTTTAACCAAATGATTCAATTTTCTACTGAAAAAGGTGAATTTGTAAATGAAATACACGCATTTTCAACGAAATAGTTGAATTGTCAAGTAAAAAAGGTAAATTTCCACTCAACAAGGGAATAGTTACATCTCTCACATGAAGATTCATTAAAAAAAAAAAAAAATCGAATTTTCAACAAACAAAAAAAATAGTTGAATTTTTTACAAAAAAGACGAATTTTCAAAGACAAATATTAATTGTAAACCAAATAGTAGAATTTTCTACGAAAATAGTTGACTTTTTAATAAAAATATTACTTTTTCACCAAATTGCTGAATTTTCAATCAAATTGGATTTCTTCCGATTAGAACTTGATTACGCCGGATTACAAAAAGATTATTCCGAATTACAAGTGAACTATTGGGAGTAGAAGTGGATTATTACGTATTGAATGTGAATTAATCAGAAGTACTGGGATTACTCCGAATTAATTGATTTAAGACAGATTATAAGTGGATTACACAGGATTACCAGTTCGGATAACCCATCAAAGAGATAAATTTTCAACAAGAAATTTGATTTTTTGACCAAAAAAGACATATTGAAGAAAACTGTCTAATTATTAACAAGGTAGAATTATTTACAACTCAATAGTTTAATTCTCAAACAAAAATATGAATTTTTAACCAAGAAGATGAATTTTCTAACGTTTGCATTTAAAAAATTAATTTTTTATTAAAAAAAAACAATTAAAAGATTTGGTTTAATTTTCACCCGAAGAGATTAGTTTTCATCTGAAATTAGGCATCTCTGTCAAAAAATAAATTTAAAAAAAGTGGTTCTTTTTTAATCTTCAACGGAAAAGATTAGTCTTTTACCAACGGAGACGAATTTTCAACAAAATACACTATTTTTTCAACAACAAATGTGAATTTTGTGCTCAATAGTCGAATTTTCAACAAAGAATAAATATTTCATCAAATTGTTAAATTCCTAACCAAATAATTGAATTTTCAATCGAGAAAATTAATTTTCTGTCGAAAAAGACGAATTTTCCCCGGAAAGCATTTAGATTGAACCAATTAGCTGAATTTTCAAAACAATTAAATTTCTTAGAAAAAAGTTGAATGTTCACAAAACGCATGAATTTTCAAGAGCAAAAGTTAATTTTAAATCAAAAACTTGAATTTTCTACCACAGTAGCTTAATTTTTGACGAAAAATTCATTTTTCACCAAATTTCTGAATTTTTAACTTACCAATAGAATTAAGTAATACCGCTATGGTCAGGAAAGCGGTGCCAATAATGACCCGCATTGTAGACAACTACAAGTGTATATCTTTCTGGTAAAAAAATATGGCGACCTCTGTGATTTTTATACCTTCGAAAGGCTATTTTCCTGCAATGAGATCATTGTTTTCCGTCAAAGTGTATTAGTCACCTAAAAAAATAAGCCACATGTACGAAATGTGCCTCCAAGAAAGAGCAAATAGCGCCACAGGAAAATATCAGATGAATGTCGAAGTTGAAATGACACTCATTACACAAATTCAAGATTGTGTCAAGAGTAGCATGAGTTTTAAAAATGTAAGGAAAATAGTTAATGCAGCTTTCTACATTCTCATCAGAGAAGGTATTAGATTTGCGAAAATTTCGACCCCCCCCCCCCCCCCGTTTTTGTCAAATGTGGACGTTATAAGACCCTCTGAGCCCGAAAAACATGTTTTTATAAATGTGAGCACTGTGAGCATGATAACTTTTGAAAGAATTAATCTATTAGAATGGCCTTTGGTACACCATTTGAGTGTCGGAAACTGAAGGTCAAGTTCGTAAGCCAGCTATTTTGGATACAAATTCAAAAAGTCAAAGCATTTTCAAATTTTTAAAAACAATTTTTTTTTTGTTTAAATAAAAAATTCTATGTACGGCTGTTCGTAATATTCGGAAAGTCAAATAATATATCCTCACGACCTTTTTGATGAAAACAAAAAATTAGACTTATATGATTTTGCAAGAAGAAAAAAAACAGATGAAAATGAAAATTTTAAAAAATTCTTGAAAAATGGAAAATTCAAATTTTTGACTAACGGTTGTGGTTTAAACAAAAAAATCAAAAATTCCAGTTCGTGGTCAAACTATGCAAGATACGAAAAATATGAATCTACAAAAATTGTGCACCCGAAAATGATATACAAATTTGTTATAAATGACTTTTTGTTGAGGCGCGCAGTCTTGTTCAATTCGTAAAAAAAAATACAAAAATGTGTGTGTACATACGACAATAGCTACCAAGAAAAATGAATAAACGAAAATTGTGCATCCAAAGAATATCTACAAATTTGTTATTGATAATTTTTTAATGGGAGGCGTAGTTTTTGTTCCAGTAAAAATAGCATTCAACATAAAAAAATTAAATTTGTGGACAAACGACACAAGCTACGAAAAAAGTGAAGAGACAAAAGTTACTCAAGCAAAAAAGAACTACAAATTCATCATTAGTCAATTTTTATAGGATGCGTAGTTTTTCTTTTAATCGTAAAAAATAACATTAACAATAAAAAAAATGCAGTGTTTGGAAAGAAGACACAAGGTACAATAAAATATTAATTTGAAAAATTGTTTTTTTTATAGGATGCGCACTTTTTTTCAATTATAAAAATAAGACAATGATTGTGTTAAAAATTCGTATTTTCTGGTTAAATTAAACTGTTTTTTATTTTTATTTAAATCTCTTTTGATTGAAATATCAATTACTACATTTTTCGTTGAAAATTAATATTTTTTGCTTGAAAGTAGAACTACTTTGTAAAACATCAATTTTTTGTTGAAGATTCGTCACTTTAATAAAAAATTCATGTCTTGCATTGAAAGTTGAAGTATTTGGTTGAAAGTGTGTTTTTCGTTTTGCTCAGAGTTAATTTTTTAAACTGGAAATGTAACTATTACATTTTTGGTTATAAAATTGATATTTCGATTTAAAAACTGATCTTTTCTAGTTGAAAATACAACTACTTTGTTAAAAATTCAAGTATATTGTTTGAAATTATTGTCTATTATTGAAAAAAATAACTAATGCTTCCTCTGTGAGGAAGCAAAGTGCTCGTGAAATGAGCACCATATAATTATAAATACAAACAAAGTGGAAACACTCGATATCGAATTCACAGCTAGTTTTATTTACTGTATACAGTCATGAATAAATTTATATATTTTTACTCAGTAGTAATTTGTGGTTTTCTATTGAATGAGGAAATATGTATAATTAATGAATATGCATAATGAATTTATAGCCTATATTGTGATCCATTATAATTTTGAGATTATAAAAAATTCTTATTTTCCTGAACCTTGTTCAAAGAATCTGAAGGTAATATTCTGAAAATAGAAACAGACTAGGTGACGTTATAAACACCTTCGCTTTGTTTTATGGAACTCTTCTATTTTTCACGTTTTCCATGTTTATAACTTTTCTTGAATTATTATACAAAGTCCTATGTGAATTTATGTATGTGTATCAAGCAATTAGTTGCTATTCAGTATTGAATTAGGAAATACCTTCACTAATCGAATTTATTCTTTTTTAATAATCTTTAATCGCCCACTTTTCGCTAGTCATATGTGTGACATTTCCGTAGCAGTTAGTTAAGTTTTAATAATTTTCATTTATAGAGGTAATACATTATCTTCTGAGTAATAAAAATAGTCTACCAAATGCAAATAAACTTCTTTCGATACTCAAGTTCATCCTTATTCAACTCAAATTATTTCTACAAAGTTTGCTGAATAATTTCAAATTTCTATGGAAAATGAGGAAAATGTCATCCGAAAAAAATTTTGAAAACGAGAAAACAACTCTATTAAATAGTAGAGCATGAAGACCCTGGCCATGTATGATTAATTCCGAGTCAATTGCTACGTCACTTTTACAATTTCACAATATGACTTACGTGTTGTTTTAACAAAGTAAAGAATGGTACATCATCGTATCGCATTATTATATTAAGCTCTTCCATGTTTGGAATTTTCAGGTTTATACATCTTCTAAAATTATTATATACAGTCCTAAATAATATTTTTTTACCAGCGAATTAGTTTTTCACTATTGAATCCGAAAATATCTGGACCACTCGAATTAGTAATTTTCTAATAATCTTTAGTGGCTTACTTTCATTAATCGAATTACTAGAATTTCACCAGTGAATTATTCAAATTTTAACAAGTTTGATTTGGAGAGACCTCAAAGTATATTTTGTATGAGGAAAAAAGCTATACAATCAAAATAACCTTCTTTAGGCACTCAATTTCATACTTATTCAGCTTGTTCAAAAAGCTTGTTCAAAAAGCTTGTCCAAAAATGCATTGGAAATTTTTTTTCTCGATTTTTTAAGCATATAGCTCGGATCAATATTAGCTGAATCAAGTTCAAACTCAACATTTCTCTTCATAATTAGCCATATAATACGAACAAAATATTACATTACAAATATCACTCGCATAAGTCTCTTTCATAGGGTCCCAAAAGCAAACCCATGAGTGAAAAATTTTTTGGACTTTTTGGCGCTAATTATTATTTTTTTTGAGGTTTTTAAATGTACATAGTTTCTCATACACGAAGCAGTACTTTGTGATGTTAATTAAATATTTACATGAATTGTTTAAACAATTTATTAATATTGTCAATAATATTCTTTTCGCTTAATGGTAGAATGTTGCGTTTTTTCCCGAAATTGCTAACTACTGGTCTATTTTTCACTTGGAGTGACTTGATAATTAATTAAATTTAAAAAAAATAATTGTCTTAACAAATAATTAGTGTTTATAACTATCTTCTTCTATATTAATGCTGGATAGTTGCGGTTGTTTTCTGAAATTTTAAACTTTTTGTTCTTTTTTACTATTTTCACTTTTTTAATGCAAGTTAACAAAAACAGTTGTTTGAACAATTTACGTAAACATCTAGTTATCAGCATACAGAAGTATTTTATGTATTAGAAACAATTTTCATTGGAAAAACAACAAAGAAATCAAAATTAGCGCCGAAAACTCGCAAAACCGTTTTTTCCACTTATGGGGTTTTTTTGGACACTATAAAACAAAATTATGGTGGTGATATTTAACTAATAATAATATATTCGTATTCTATGGCCAATTGCTATGAAGAAAAATGTGAGTTTCAACTTGATTCAGCTATTATTAACGATTCTGAATAATATTTACAAAAACGTATTTTTTTCTTATGAGAAATACGCGTTGACCTTCATGGGGTTTGAACTAGCTCTGAATATAATTTTTGTTCACAAAGAAATGGATTTATTTGTTTGTTTATTGGAAGAAATCTCCGTGCGATATGCATGAAAATCCGAGAAAAAAACTGGACCTCTCAAGGCAAATAATTTTCGCAAATTATGCTAAATAATTGCAATTTTCCCCGGAAAATAAGTAAAACAGATAACCGAAACGAATTTTGAAAATAAAAAACAGACCTCTGTGAAATAATTGCTAAATAATTGCAATTTTCTATGAAGAATAAAAAAAAATATTCAACTGAAATTTGTTTTGAAAATCTAAAACAGAACTCTGCTGGAAGATGGCGTATAAGGACCCTGAATATGCATAATCAATTTATATATTTATTCATATTGATCCCATATTGATAAATTACATTTTTAAGATTGTAGAAAATTCTCATTTTTCTCAACTTTGTTTAAAGAATCAGAAGGCAATATTTTGAAAGTGAAAAATGTCTAGGTCGCGTTCTCAATTTCTCAATATGGCCTTCTTATTGTTTCAATAGAGTTAAAAATGTTACACTATCTCGTCGTTTTATTAAACTTTTATATTCTTCACGTTTTTCATGTTTATAAATGTTTTAAAATTATTATAGACAGTTCTAAATCATTTGCTTTTCACCAGGCAATTAGGTTTTCACAATTGAAGAAAATATTTCAACTACTCAAATTACTTATGATCTACTAATATTCAGTGGCTCGCTTTTCACTAACTGAAACTGAAAAATTTCACTAGAAATTAATTAGATTTTACCAATTTTTGTTTAGATAGCAAAAATGCCCAAAAGGTAAAATATACTTCCTTAAGCACTCAAGTTGATACTCAGGAGAGGCCGGGGCGAGATGAGCATAGTTCTCATTTTCAGTGAAATATTTGAAACCTATAGTAGTTTTTAAAAATGTAAGTGGTTCTATAAATTATATGAACCTTCATTTATCAATTTCATAAAAGACGAAGTGTTTCAAAAATAGTAATTGCGATGAAAAAAAGGAAATTATAATTTGTGTACATGTCTCATCTCGCCCCATGCTCTGGGGCGAGACGAGACATGTATTGAGGCGAAATGAGACACCTCAACTAATTATTAGTTTTTGTTAATAGAAGATAATTTTTCGTGTTTTTCGTACACATAGAAGATTATTTGAAGTATTCTGAGAATGGAAATGAGTATCACGACAAAATATAATGGTTTTCACGATTGAGCAATATGAATATTCGTACCAATTCATGCTCTGTAAAATGTTCAACAAATAATTTTGTAAGGTATAATTAAGTCTGATTACGTAGGGGAAGGATTTTATAAATATTTGACAGTATGAATGCATTTAATGGTTAATTAATTCAAATTTTTACTTTATATAATAATAATGAGATTGTCATATAAAGTATAATATGTATACCATGTATGTGGGTCAAGATGGAATTATTCAGAATGAAAATCTATAAAGTTTTGAAAGAAGATCATTTTGTTTGGTACACATCTATCTTGTAAATATATACATACACATGCATGCATCTTTTGAATTGAAGTCTAAATAATTGTGTGTTTTCCAAAATATCTTATTTTTGGCATGGCAAAAAACGAAAAATATTTTTATGGGTAGTACCGGTAAGCAAAAAATTACCGGTACCGACAAATGAGATTCATTCGAAGAATCAGGAACACTGTAAAAACTAGGATTCGAGTTAGGACCTAATTCGGTATTAAAAAGGTTCACGCAACAAAACAATTGCCCTTCAGTTTTATCCGCGAATCTAATAAAATAAGGTCAATTTGTGGAATGAAATGGACTCGAAATGAGAATCATCTGTCAACAACTAAATCTGATAAAACAAAGTCCAAACTGTCAAGTTTAGAAACCAACGTAACCCCGAAATGACATGTCAATGTCGTGCGCGCTCCAACTGTTAGATATTTTTGACTTTTAAATTCACTCAATACTGAAATTTTCTGTGCATGTCAACTTGATGCTACGTCGGTTTCTAAGATCCTATTAAGGACTAACTTTCAAAAAGAAATTTTGAATTAGGGTTATATCCAAAATACAATCAGTATACGTTTAAAATGGTATAACCCTCAAATCAACTGGTTTGTATAATTTTTAAGCAATATTTCCATGCATTCAAAATCTCACAAGGTAATTTTTCAATCTATATTAACTTGTATAGAAAATTGGCATGTTCCTCAAATCAACTCGTTTTTATAACTTTTAAGTCCAATATAAAAAATTTTAAGCAGTCGGAATAATTTAAAACATCAAATTCAGCTAAATATAAACTCCTGAATATTTTGAATCCTTCGGAAGGATTTGCTTCAAGACGACGGAATCCTATGTTTCTGAAGCACTCAAATGATAAAAAATATACTAAAAAGAATTGGCTCAAAATATTAATTTTTGCTGTTGAAGTTATTTAATTTGATTCTTAAAAGATATATTTATTCGAAGACTCCTCTCAAAGAAAAAGTTGTCTTGAAACAGAAGCATCGTCCTCTTACCTGTTTTGTTTTCAACGACGGAAATATATTTTTACACAAACAGAATTATTTGGCTGCAAGATTAGGTGAAGTTAGTGGCATACGGAATATTTTTGCTGCAAAAGGATTCCTGTTGAGATAAATGAAAATCGTCTCAACCTTAAATTTGAGAGGAAATTCCATTTACTTCAAAAAACATTCTTTTGCCACAAGAGGACACTTCTCTGTGTGTCTGTATTACGACGCCGATGGCAAGTGCTATAGGGGCAGCATTTAGATGATTCAAAAATTCTTTGGTACATCCTATTATATACAGAAATGATAGCGAAAAATTTTGCAAAAAATTATTTATTGATGGCGAGACATTTATTCATACATATTTACGTATAAATAGTGTTTTTCGATGAAAAATAAAGTTTCGGTGTTCGTATTAGTTTCGGTGAATAGCAATTTTCAATACAAATCAATTCAAAATATAGTAGAATTGAATAGAAACAACAATATAAGTATAAATAGTAGTTTCAGATAAAAACAGTAGTTTCCGGTACAAGAAGAATATTCCGCTAATTTCTGAAATCAATCTAATTTGCTGAATTCCTTAAATCCACGAAATTCTATAAAATCCTAGTCTTATCTGAATTCCTTGAATTTTTGGTATTCATTGATTTTCTTGAATTCTTCGAATTACTTGAATTCATGGAATTACTTTAATGCCTCGAATAACTTGAAATATTCGATTTACTCGAATAACTTGAATTGTTCGATTTACTCGAATTACTTGAATCCCACGATTTAGTTGAATTCGCGGAATTCCTTGAATTCTTCGGCTTACTCGAATTACTTAAATTCCACGATTTACTTGAATATTTTCAATTCTTGGACTTTTTGAATTCTTCGAATTACTTGAATTTAGGGAATTCCTTGTGTTCAGAGAATTACTCGAATTCTTCAAATTACTTGATTTCTTGGAATTATTCGAATTCTTCGAATTACTAGAATTTTTCGAATTGCTTGAATTCTTCGATTTACTCGAATTCCACGATTTACTTGAATTCTTTGAATTATTTTAGTTCTTCGAATTACTTGAATTCTTCGATTTAATCGAATTACCGTGGGTGTGGTGAGTCCACACTTGTAGTAGTTATTTACTACAAGAAACTATCCACCTAGAAACACTACCCGAATCGGGTAGTGTCACGCCTATCCTGAAAGGGAAATGGCTTAATGGTATACTTACTTGAATTCTTCGATTTAATCGCATTACGTCAACTCTTCGATTTATTCGAATTACTTGAATTCTTCGATTTGGTCGAATTACTCGAATTCTTCTATCTACTCGAATTACTTGAATTCTTCGATTTATTCGAATTAGTTGAATTCTTCGATTTAGTGGAATTCTTCGAATTACTTGAATTCTTCGAATTGTTACATCCCGAAATTTTACAAAATGTGATGTAACGCCTATCTAGGCGCAACCCACATTACCCCACCTCTTTTAGGCTAACTCCATCAACTACAAGCAATGGCAATACCGATCTTCTCTGAGTTTGAACCTAAGCATGGTAACTACGTTACGGTCGGTAATATAGAAACCACAAGATACTTAAAGTATTACCATGAGACTGTAATTGCAGACTCTACCGTTATGATATACCATTAAGCCATTTCCCTTTCAGGGTAGGCGTGACACCACCCGATTCGGGTAGTGTTTCTAGGTGGATAGTTTCTTGTAGTAAATAACTACGAGTGTGGGCTCACCAAACCCACGATATAATTATAATTATATCCATTATCATGCGAATATACTTATAATCTTAAAAATGTAAAAAGTAACAAGTTCAAAGTTAAATCCAAACATAGGGAATATAAGTACATACGTGTGACTAAAAACTAAAACAATAATTTTAATAATATACTTTACAACATGAATGTAAAACCTAGATGGTAAGTAAAAGAACATATATATAGTCAGACAATGCAATAAACAAAAGTTTCTGACTAGATATATATGGAAACACAGTTAAGTTAACGTATGATCGTTGGCCGCTGCGGTAGTTATTAGTCATCTCATGCAGTAACAAGACTCGCGCATATCAAATGACCCCTAGCCGATCCAGAGAAGACATAATCGGTAACCGAGAGCGTCAACAGAGAGAACTTACATATTTGTCGTTCGCATAACTTGATACTTATTAGCGAGATTCAATCTTTTGATCGCACGTGCTATTTCCACTATTGACATTGTACGTGCTCTTTACACTTTTGGACAAGCTGTCCACTTTTGACATTGTACGTGTTCTTTACACTTTTGGGCAAGCTTTCCACTTTTGACATCGTACGTGACATTTGCGAAGTCCAAGGTGTATATAAACCCCAGCGCAACCCTTGTCAATTGTCTTACGTTCCTGGCAGTCACACCGACAAGTTCGATCTAAAAGTCGCGTGCTTTTAGTCTTGCGTTCCCAGCAGTCATACTGACAACTTCGATACTCGAATCGCGTACTTCAAGTCTTCGAGAATTAAGTAACGAATCATCAAGTTGCGAACTAAGTCCCTTCGGTTTCGATCGTCGTATGAGTCTAATCCGCGTAAAGTCCGCTGTGTTATACGTCCGTGAAAAGAACTCAGGAGTGGATTCGGTAGCTGATATAGGACCGTGTATGGCTCTACGGTTAATTGTGATTGTGAATTCCTTTGCTATTACCCAAACCATCTCTGCGAGAGGATCTTGCCGTTGTCCTCCAATTATAGAGACGCAAGCGACAAACAACTACTCTCTCTTGCCCTTCTACGAATAAGAAGGTAATGTAAGTCTAAACTCATGTAACTGTCAATCTTATCATTTATCTTTATAATAAATCGTTTACTATCATAACTATCTTTTCGTTGTATTGAGTACTGATTTAACGCAGTTCCCATAGAGCTGAAAAGAGACAAACGTACCCACAGTCAGGTCTTACCAGCCTGACATAATCAGCTCACTAGCCTCCCTCCTTCTAAACATTTTCCAACCTACCCTCGCCTTTAGCTCGAAACGTAACAGCTGATTTGGTGGCGGCGGTGGGATTTGTCACTTCCGATTAAATTCAGTGCTTTAATCAAAATTTAAACTCAGTGTTTCTTTTGAATAATTCTCAAAATTTAACTTCAGTGTATTATTAAGATAGCCAATTTCAAAAGTTAGGCGTTGGTATACTTCGCGTGCTCGCAAGCCCTGCCATCGTTAATGTTACGTCGTAGCAATTAATTTTATTAATTTTTTATAATAAATTATTTTTTATTTGCGTCTAAATAACTCAGGCGATATTGAACCGTCTTTACTTTCATATTCTTTAATTTCGCTTCGTCAGGTTTATTGTTTTTGTAACTGCGTAAAGCGCATAGACAACCTTCGAATATACTTAAGTACCTTATAAGCAGATGTTTAAAATTGTCAGCATCTTTCAAACCGCTTCTAGATTTTCACTTTTATAACTTTAATCCTCGACCAGGTTCGCAAGAGGGTTTCTAATTTGAGTTTGATGCCTTTATTGCTCAGACGTGCTTCTATCACGCATCTTAAGGGTTTAGTCTTCGACCATCTCTAAACTAAATTTACGGCACCGATTGTCTGACTAGCCCAAGCAGGGCCACTAGCTTAACACATTGTTTTTGGGTTTTGCCGAACTTGTACCAATAGGAATCAACGACCTTTCTCTGTACCAATCACAGGTAGCCTTAGAAACTTTCGACACACCTTCGGTAAGATCAAAATACCCCCAATTGCACTTCAACTTTACGAAACAGACAGATACTTCTTAGCTTCCGAACAATACACATCTAAACCCGAGCGCGAACTTCTCCGTTATATTTGTATATTTAGAATAAATTATATATATTCGAAAAGGTATTTTATTCATTTTTAGAATAGAACCTACATTCTTCCAATTACAAAATTACTCAAAAACAGTTAATAAACCTACGTAACACCCTGAACTAACCTTGTATGCATTCTTTGTAGCAAGATTGTACAAGTGAAGGGTTTAAAACAACGAATAATTCCAAATTATTATTCAAAATTACGCGAAATTAAAATACCATTCATAATTTACACGTTTTGTTTCAAATACAAAGTTTTTTGAACTTATTCACAATCGAAAAAAATAAAAAACAGTAACAAAAGGGTAGAAATTAATTAATTAGGAATATCTTGAAGATTTTAAACCCTTTTTCAACACTTTAAAAGTGCAAATTATTGCAATACTTTACATCTTTAATTGCCTTTTTCATTCCAAAACAAGTTTGAATCCCATGTAAGAATCTCACTTTTGCGGATTGATCACCCGTAAACGGAGCTCCTACAATAGATTCACTCATTGCAAATTCAGTCAATTTTAATAACAACTAAAAGTTAAGATTATAACTTCAATCCATCAAACAGAAGTTCTAGCTACAACATTTTTCCAAATTTAAAATTAAAAGCCGTGCTTTCAATCACACGCGATTCTGAAATTATAATTTACATCATTAAATTATCCAGTCTGTGACAACCCAAGTTGTCGTTGTAGAGCTAGATGCAACCACAGACATCGAATCTATACATTCGAAAAGTTTCTCCTCGTTCTTAAACGAAGAGTAAGTGTCTCACCTGTACTGCTTTTTCTACTGAACCACGAGAACGGGCGCTCGCCAGTAATAGGTACGCGTTACGATCAGACCGTTTACTTACACGTCTACGATTAAAAAAATTCCTCGAGCAATCGCGAAGACAAATTCGTTCAAGCTCTTTTACTCGTTCTTTGGCTAAGCGTAAATGTCTAACCTTTACAGTTTTTTCTACTGAACGATAGAGTCAATAATCAACGCACGATTATAGTCAGACAATCCACTTGTATTGTAACGAATATCTGAGTGAACGCAGCTGTAACAGCATACCACATTCTTAGAATTGTTTCAGGAATTGAATATTTTCACAATTACTGAGCTATCTCCTCTCATTTTGAAAGAATTTGTATCATAAAGTCATCGCAATTTTTACAAAATGCCTGACGATAGCGATCAAACCCAATTCTCGGGCGATATTAATCGCACTCTTAGTGAAGCCATGATGACATCAATGGCTGAGTATTTTGCAGTACAACAAGGGGTAGTGAATATCCCTAGTTACGACGGCAAGAACATGCCGGTCAGAGATTTCCTGTAAGATATCATGAACGGTGAATCGTCGGTACCAGCTAATTGCGAAAAACAATATCTCAAAGCCGTTTTGGCCAGGTTGAAAGGCACGGCCCGAGACAGTATACACGGAAAAAATTTTAGTACAATCAAGGATTTAGTCAAGCACTTGGAACAACGTTTTGCCGCACGTAAAACCTATTCCTGGTACTTGCACGAAATCTCAACTATTAGAATGAGGCGAGAAGAAAACGTTAGTGAATTTTTTGATCGTGTGGTTCTTTTAAGATCCGGGGCTCCAGCCGCCCTCGAAGATAAGTATCCCAATGTAGAACAACTCTTAGCTCCTTTGAAAGATTGCGCTCTTGAAGCATTCAAGAGAGGTTTGCCAGATAGTACTTCAGGATTAGTGGAAGCACGCAGTCCTTCTAATTTGGAAAATGCTTTAAAAGTCGCACTAGAGTACGAAGCGAGACAACAGATGAATGCTCATTGCATAAACTACTATCATGAATCGAGGTACTATCAACCTGATTATTGAGGGTCACGGGACCGTAATCCTAGCCCCTATGTCCGATTTATGACAAATTCCAACACACATAAAGGCCTGTATCACAGACGTTCTCATTCGCCCGAATTTTCAGATTTCATAAATGAGAATAACCCAAAATTTTCAAATAATCACTTTCCGCCTTATCAACACCACTATCAAACTTATGATAAAAATTCAAACAGATGTTTAGACGCACAAGAAATTTCAAACTTTTCGTATAATCATATTCCAATACACGAGTATCCGTGCATACACGATCCCTACCCCCATTTTCCGACGGCTCCGTTACAAAGTACAGGATATCGAAATCCATATTATCAGCATGATGAGATCAACACATAGATTTAAACTCGCACTCCGCTCGCCGAACAGACGCCGCGACGACCGAGACGAAAGGAGAGCGTCAAACGAGCATAGGGAACTAGGAGCGTCATACAAGGGTACAAATCATGAATAAATACGACCAAACATCGAATTAAAGTTTAAATTAGAATCCCGAACCGTAGAATTTTCATCCCCTGATTTCATTAACACAAAAGCATCATTTTTAGTTGACACGGGAGCCGATATAAATATAATAAAGATAGACTCCTTAAACGAAGAACCAATAGTAAACGAAACGAAGTTCAAGAAAATAACGGGAGTAACTCAAAACCTAATTTCTACCTTAGGTACAATAAAATTGAACCTAGGAGATTCTGCAGTCAAATTTCACGTAGTCTCGTCAGATTTTCCTTTGAATACTCACGGAATTCTAGGACAAGAATACCTTCGGCAAGAAAAGATTAAAATTTCATTTTGGCATAACCATATTGACTATGTGCAGGTAGGCGGAGCCAAGCAAGTAATTGCAGGCAGCGCTCGCAGTGGCGAAACTCGAAAGTTGTTCAGCGTAGCGAGATGCGTCTTTAACGTTGCTTGATATACGCGAGTGCCACGATTTGTTGAAAAGAATCTTAATTATTACTGCAAATGTGTTGATGTAGTGAATTGTAGCTGCGATGTGCTTGCAATTTTTAGCAGCACCGACACAACAAGTACAATGAGCATCGACAACTCTTCGTATGCTATCAACCTAATTACTTTTAATAATTATTTATTATTATACATATATCCTACGCAAAAAGTGTACTATTTACAGAATGCGGCAAACATGAAAAGTAGTGATTTCATACCTAACCTTAAATTCTACTTAATATTTTCGAAACTTATAAATTAATATTTACTCTTATTTTTTCTGTTGGATTGTCAACATATTTTTATAAAAGTTTCGTAAGTCACTAATGCTATTAAATTTACAAAATGCTCTTGAAGCAACTAGAGAAAAAAGACTTTTGATTCTAGTGCATTTTTAGTTTTGAACACCGCATTAGGGGCGCATGCGTTTGATCCGCATTAGGCCCCGGGCCCTAATGTGGATCAACAGCGATATTATTTAGAATTTTTTTTTTAATTTTTATTACTTAAACTTATCTTCGAACATCTACTTTTTAATTAAAATGTTAGTTCCAATCTTTCTTGACACTGATCCGCATTTGTACCTGGGGTCCAAATGCAGATCCAAATCATACCTTTACAAAAAATGTTCTCATACTTTTAAAAATGAAGTTTGAAAATCGGCACTTCGGGGTTTTGAAGCTAAAGGATCACCCTAATGTTTTCTATCAGAGAAATTCATTTTGGATTAGAATTGTATTTTTAAACAAGTAGTTTCTGGAACCTGATCCTTATTTGGTTCCCTTGCCCTATGTATATTAAAAAAAAAAATCAAAAACTGCACTCGGACTTACTTTCAGAGGTTAGGAATAGATTGATAAATTGTATTTCAAATAAATAATAAAATAAAATAAGAAAAAATATAAATAAAATTCTAAATAAACAAATAAATGAAATAAATTAAAAAAAAAAAATTACATGCATCAAGATTCACTTTGAACGCTGGTGCACTTACTGATGTCTGTCTTATGACGTCGCTGCATATTCTTGACATGCCATCGGACTTCAATTCTTCTACTTTAATAACGTTAGTTTCAGCCAATTGTTTCCCTTTTTCGATAGTCGTCAGTGTAAAATTAATAGAATGATTGACTGACTCAAAAAACCCGTTCTTAAACACAAATCCATTTGTAATATTCACATTTTTTAAAACACTTGAACCACATTTTTTTACAAATATTATGCAATTATTTATTTTTTAAGCCATTGCTACTTACCTTTTTTTCTATAATTTCCATTTTCGACCAACTATTTCAAACTTTCACTGTTTTTTCAACAATTTTCACACTTTTTCACAACTTATTGCACAGTGACACAGCCGATTCTGGCACTAAGTAATGTCATTAGTCACCACCGTGGCGCCACCCGTTCACCTGCACATACTCAATAGTTACTCATTCCAACCCATTAAAACCCATCCCTTTTATCGATAAAGAGTCAAAAACTGCGCAGGATCAGATAATTGATTATAAAAGAACGGAACCAAAACGAAAGTTTAATATAAAAACCGCAGAAGAACTTGAACTAGATAGCGAAACGGAATTCGATCAAAGAATTAACATATTTATAAACCAGGCTGAAATCGAACTAGATGAACTCGAAACTCCAGAAGAAACTAGTGAAGAAAATAAATATGCATATGATCCAAAACAAGTAGAATCTCTTTAAAACAGTTTTTAAAATCTTTTAACCATTGAACAAAAGAGCGGTGAATCACCACAAGCCGTATTAACTCCATCACAAAAATCATCCGGAACCATAGCTAAACCAGGGCCCCTAAGATATGTAATAAATTACAAACAGCGACATACAGCTCCGATGCAAGCAGAGTGCGAGTTAGGTGCCAAGCGTAGCTGTTTCGACAAGTTGCGAGGGGAGAATTTAATGATAGGCATACGGAACTAGCTGCTCGGTGGGTTTCCTGTCACCACTACGTAGCGCGTCCTCAGGTTGCGGATAGAGGAACGGCCCGTGAGGCTGAACAGCCCCTAAGGTTAGCTGCGAATACAAGAATAAGCAGTCGCGGACAGCCGATAGGAGCCAGTCGTGGGTGTGGTGAATCTAGCACTGGTAAAAAATAGGTACACGACAACCATGGCTTGGGGGGACCCACCCATTCGCGTTCATACACAATGGGTGGGTTCTGGCAAGCCAAGGTGCAGCGTGTACCCACCTAGAAACTCTACCCGAACCAAAACTAAAAATCTTGTAAGGGAAAAATCCTGCTGCCCATTGGACACTGCAGCGATGACACTGCCCGCAAGGGATGTGTGGAATGATTCGCCTGCATAGGGCCAAAGGGGTATTGATGCCAGTAGGCGCGCTGCCTTGCAGGGGGACGTTAGGGTACGAGGATGAAACTGTAATGTGTCTGACGACAAGTTGACATGGTCCTTGTCAGAGTCGGAAAGCTCCCATACTTAGACCTAGGGAGGTATGGGGGTTATCACTCCTGGGACAGTGGACTCACCTACGATCGGAATAGGATCCTAACGTGCGGATTATCTTGAAACTACCATGGCTAACTTGCAAAAACAAAAAACTACAGTTAAAGATCTAAGGGTGGGAACTCTAAACGCGCGTAGTCTAAAAACTGGCCGATGTAGCGAACTCATTAAGATAGCAATTGAATACAAAACTGACTTAATAGCACTTCAAGAAACCTGCTGGTCGGGCGATTTCGCGTCAATTTCTAGGGATAACTATACTTTGCACTGGGGAGGAGCTAAGGGGCAAAGACTGGGGACTGGTTTTCTTATTAATAAACGAATTTCGCAAGCACTTATCGACATGCAATTCATTAACGACCGGTTATCATACATTGTACTAAAGGGTAATTTCAGCAAACACGTATTAATCAATGTGCACTGCCCCACCGAGGACAAAGACGAAGACACTAAAGATCTTTTTTATGAAACAATCGAGCAGGTTTTTGACAAGTTCTCAACGTTTGACGCAAAAATAGTATTGGGGGATTTCAACGCGAAAATTGGAAAAGAACCAATGTATAGGCCTACAATAGGATCAGAAAGTTTGCATGACGTCAGTAATGATAATGGAACCAGAGTAATAAACTTTGCAGCTTCAAAGAACCTCGTTGTCAAAAGCACATATTTCAAGCATAAAAATATACATAAGGCCACCTGGACATCACCAGATGGTAATACTCACAATCAGATTGATCACGTTCTAATAAACAGAAGACGTCATACAAACATTCTCGATATAAGATCGTATAGGGGAGCGGATTTAAATTCAGACCATTTTCTCGTGATAGTAAAACTAAGATCTAGGCTAGCTTTAAGTAAGAAAACAAGCCGCACAGAGCCAACAGTTCGTTTCAATATAGATAAGTTCAAAACAGCAACAGAAACATTAAATTACCAAGTTGAGATTTCTAATAGTTTCGACGCTCTCCAAGAACAGAGAGACGATAACAATAATCACGAGGAGGACCCGGAAACCCTGTGGAGCAATACGAAAAAGGCGATAAAGGCAGCCGCGAAACTTACGATAGGTTTTAAGAAAGTTACCAAAAGCAAACCATGGTTTGACGAAGAGTGCAAACTCTGGTTTGAGAAACGTCGGAAGGCCAGACTAAGTAGTTTACAAAATAAGTGCGATCAAACACATAAGAAATATCTCGAGATTAGCAAAAGTACAAATAGGCTCTATAGATGCAAGAAAAGGGAGTGGGAAAAGAATAAAATACTAGCAATAGAAGCGCATAATAAACAAAATAACCCACGCGAGATGTACAGGGGAATCAATTTTATAAGGAAAGGCTTTCAAAGTAGAACGGAAGTAATGAGGGACAAAAATGGCAATCTAGTAGCCGATGCCACAGAGAGACTGAATTTATGGAAAGATTATTTCGATAAACTATTAAATGTACGCGAAGCCCCCGTTGAAGGTAATCTCGGCGAAATCCACACTGCTGATCTATTAATTAACGATCCTACTGATATAGAAATAGAAATGGCCATAAAGAAGTTGAAAAATAACAAAGCCGCGGGCATTGATGACCTACCGTCAGAACTGATAAAAAATGGAGGCCCTTGCCTCACAAGGCAAATTTGTAAATTGATACGCGCAGTTTGGAAAACAGAACGCATGCCGGAAGAATGGAATACCTCTATCATTATTCCCATCTTTAAAAAAGGCGATAAAACTAACTGTAACAACTATCGGGGAATTTCACTTGTGCCTTCGTGCTACAAGATCCTGTCTAATGTTATCCTAAGTAGACTAACTCCTTTTGCCGAGGAAATCATTGGGGATTACCAGTGTGGATTCCGCCGAAACCGATCTACAAGCGATCAAATGTTTACAATTAGACAACTGTTAGAAAAGAAATGGGAATTTAATGAAGCAGTACATCAGCTATTTATCGATTTTAAAAAAGCTTACGACTCTATTATACGCGCGCGAATGTACTGGATCCTAGAGTTCTTGGGTGTGCCAAGAAAATTGGTTAGACTTATCGAAATTTGCTTAAGCGGCAGTAAGGGTAGAATACGCGTAAACGGTAGTTTCTCTGAAGAGTTTTCGATCCGCGATGGCCTGAAACAGGGCGATGCACTTTCGTGCGTCCTTTTTAACTTAGTTTTAGAATACGTGGTTAGGCAAGTGCAGGCGAATCCGACCGGTGCTACCCTCAATGGGGTAATACAAATTCTCGGATATGCGGATGATCTCGACGTACTAGGGGATGATAAAGAAACGGTAGCTAAAAATGCAGAAATCTTGATCGCAAAAGCCAAAGAGATTGGCTTGGAAGTTAGCGAATCGAAGACAAAATATATGACCGTCGTCAGGTCCGGACAAAGTAATCAAGACGGGGATCTAATGGCCGGAAATATGAAATTCGAAAGGGTTAACGAGTTTAAATACCTCGGGTCTATTATAACTAGCGAAAATAAGATTAAAACGGAAATGAATGCGCGGCTACACGCTGGCAATGGGTGCTATTATGCAGCAAACACGCTACTAAAATCGCGATCGCTATCTAGAAACATCAAAGTAAGAATTTACAAAACGATAATAATGCCGGTCGTCATGTACGGGTGTGAAACGTGGGCGCTGACGAAAGGAGAAGAGAATAGGTTTAGAGTTTTCGAGAATAAAGTACTTAGAAAAATCTATGGTCCAAAAAGGGACGAAGAGACCGGCGAGTGGAGAAAACTGCATAATGATGAGCTGCACGCTCTCTACGGGTCAGCAAATATTAATAGAGTAATGAAAGCGCGTAAATTAAGATGGGCGGGGCATGTAGCAAGAATGGGCAATGAAAGAACAGTGGCGCAAGTTTTAAGAGGGAGACCGACTGGTAAGAGACCCCTGGGCAGACCGTGAAACAGATGGGAGAAAAATGTAAGGGATGATCTAAAAGAACTAGGACATGATTACTTAAACTGGATGGAGAATGCACAAGATAGAGATGTGTGGCGGTCTCGGGTAGATGAGGCAATGAACTTTCGAGTTCGAACTGCTAATCTATAATAATACGGAACTAGACGTTTCTAGCCTTTTCGTTATAAGTGTTCTGGGATGTACAAAAATCCCAGAGCGTTTATAGGGAAAAGGCTGGAAACGTAACACCATAAACATGTTTTACTAATCTATTAAAACATATTTCAAAATACCAGAGCGTTTATAGGGAAAAGGCTAGAAGCATCGTACCATCGACATTCTTACCAACCTATTAATACATTTTTCCTTTGTAGAAGAAGGAACAACACCAACGTTTGCCCAAGGAAATGCTTCATTGGTAAAAATGTATCAACTCTCTCTATCTCTCAACCTCTCTCTCTCTATATATATAATATAAATATTTTACCTGAATTAGAGATCTCTTAGACTAGACAGTTGTCTCTTTGATGTAACTAAAGAAAAATTGAATGAGTGACCCTGAACCAATCTATTTAGATTATTAAATTTTCCAAAAATTCAAAATTTATGCATTTCTGAAACTGCTAAAATTTGAGACAGTTTTTAACCAAAATTTAAAATAAAAAGATTTCTTCCACCAAATAAATTGATTCAAAGGCGCACTCATTGATTCGGGAGATCGAGCTCATTGAATCGAACAAATGCATCAAGCTCGACCTTTTGAGTTCAAAGAAATTAATTTATTTTGAATGTATAAAATAAATTATTTTGAATGTATAAAATAAATTATTTTGTTAAAATAATACATTTAAGGAGTTCGAATCTTTGAATTAATAAAAGACATATGTCTGGTCCAATAGGGGATCACCACTTTAGAAGAAATAGATTCCTGATACTGAAAAATGGGACTCAAGGAACAATGTTAAAATGGTATTAGCTGCAAAACACCAATGTGTAATAAAATTGATGCCTCAAGTTTATGAAATCAATATTAAGAACGTGATTTCTAAGTTTCACATAAATTCATAATAATCATTCGGAAAATTCCATTTTAGACTAAATCTAGACGAGTTCAGTAGCAATTTGCGATTCTCAAATTTTAAAAACATGATACCTTCTACCAGTTAACGAAAAAGATAATTGACTTTTAAGTCAAAAGTTCAATGACGCTGAATGAATATCAGCTCTAATCTTCGATTAACTATACTCATATTAAATTTCGACCAATGTTAGAAAAAGTTACACTTCAATTACAAAAAGCAATTGTATCAATTACCTTAATTGCGATTTTTATGCAGATTTTCGAAAAGTGAACGCATTGACTTGGTCCATATTGTTTTGTGTGTGGCATAAAAATTAATTATAGGAATTTTGAAGTTTATAACGAAAACGCACAGTAGAATTCAACCCAAATTGGCACTGACAAATACAATAGCTCATCTTTCGAATTTTCTTAAAGCAAACCACCTTTTAATTAAAGGAAAGAGATCACAATCTCCAAAAATCCAAATAATCACTTTGGCCTTTATATTATCAAACTTTAGTAACTTTGTATACACTCATACACACGTGTATAAAAGTAAGAATAGTAAACAAATTTAGAATTACACGATGTATCAAAACTTAGACAACAATAACAAATGTTGTTAACTAGATTCTGGGGTGTACCAAAATTACATGCGATCTAGCAAGATTGATGAAATTTCCCATTTTCCTAATCCCTGCACTCAATCAGTTGCAAAGGTCTCAAGAAAAACAGAAAAGTAATCACTCGTTCAGCTATTCAAGTGACGAGGTGTCTACGCACCAAAGGTGTGTCGCACCTTTGTTTCAATGTCTATCAAAAGTAGGACATTTTCATCGAGGACAATGAACGATTCTAAGGAGGGAGAACGGAAAATAAAATTCCAAATCTTTTGCAGTCAAAATGTTTCGCTAGACGTGAAGAAACATGTATATGGAACCGGAACATGATATCAAAATGGCATCATCCTAGTCATTGGACTCCTTGAGGCTGTTCCCACCGGAAGAAGATTCTCCAAACTATGCAAAGGAACACTACACATCTAACTTCATATGATTATGGTACCATCTCATCTTGGCTGCTCCTCACATGAAATTTAATCCTTTCGTGACAAGATCTCACCAGCCAGGGAACGCCAACAACACGATAAGAACATGGCGATTGAAATCCATGTTAATCTAAATGATTCGCCTCAGAACTACTCTGGATAGCAATAAAAGAAGATCTGTAACTTCAAGTTTCACGGACCAACTGACTCCTTTCCCCCAAAATCCTACCATTTCAAAATTCTTCCCTTACAAATTATCATCAATGACAAATTCCATAATATGTATAAAGATTACATTCGCATTGCAGAATCCCTAAAAGCAAACTGTTGTTGTGATCCAATTATATAACAAGCTATAAAACCAATATTGGACCCTTAATTTAATTAATTCTCTAAATCCAGAGTTTAACGAACATCTTTTCGTAAAACATAAGAAATCAAAAGTTCTATCTTATGTGCTCTTGATGAGAAAAGGCATAAGTGAGTAATTTACCTATGCAATTTATGTGACGAATTGAGAGAATTGGTCAAGGTGGGCTAAGAAATGAAATAAATGTTCTATAAAATAATAATTTTAAGAGAGGTGACATAAAAATTACTACAATTAATACCAGTAACTAATAATCTAATGAAAACATTAACATAAGTTCCTATTGTGTTAGATATAAACGCCCGCAGTGAGTGAGACACTAGCTCAGAAGCGAGACTCCCTAATCGACGTCCCTAATCATGATGGCCGCCGGCTCGAGAACTGTCATCCGACCGCGATCGGGATTAGAAGACCGCCTGTAGAACAAAACACAACACCTACAGTATGGCGTCTGAAACCACGTGTCGCAGCAACCGACAAACGTGTCACCTACACGCGGCAATTATATAAAAATAGGCTAGAACAAAATAGTGGCGTCTGCAAGAGAAGCATTGTTGATTACAAGATCATAGGTCGCACAAAATACGCGCAATGGAGAACCATTCCACCTCGTAAAATAGCCTCTTATCTTGGAATCAAGAAAATAGTAAATTGTAGAATTCAATCACATTCTACATACATGTAAATCAGCTTATAGAATCAGTAAATTGGGAGTCCTTAATGTTAATAAGTACAAACTGGTTGCTTTGAATCTACAGTATGCACTTAAGAGAAACGGAAGTTTCAATTTCACACTGAATTATATCGTTGAGTCAAGGACACACGCTTAATCATTCATAATAAAATTTTATAGCACACAAGTCTTTGTAGAATTGTAATTAGGTACGTAAAACCACATAGGTCAAAATTCTTGAGCAAGTAAATTTTAACGGAAAATAGCATTAAGGAGCCCCAATACAAATTTCCGAACAAATTAAAAAAATCATCGAGGACGATGATGATTCTAAGGAGGGAGGACTGTTACATCCCAAAATTTTACAAAATTTGATGTAACGCCTATCTAGGCACAACCTACATTACCCCACCTCTTTTAGGCTAACTCCATCAACCACAAGCAATGGCAATACCGATCTTCTCTGAGTTTGAACCTAAGCATGGTAACTGCGCTACGGTCGGTAATATAGAAACCACAAGATACTTAAAGTATTACCATGAGGGGATAAGAACTCAGAGAATAACGATAAGTTAGCATATGCTTGATCATTGGGAGACTGTATTTGCAGACTCCACCGTTATGACATAATTATAATTATATCTACTATCATGCGAATGTACTTATAATTTTAACAATGTAAGAAGTAACAAGTTGAAAGTTAAATCCAAACATAGGGAATATAAGTACATACATGTGACTAAAAACTAAAACAATAATTTTAATGATATACTTTACAACATGAATGTAAAACCTAGATAGTAAGTAAAAGAACATATATACTGTCAGACAATGCAGTAATCAAAAGTGTCTGACTAGATATATATGGAAAGACAGTTAAGTTAACGTATAAAATCCGAACTCGTGAAAGGTCATGAGTAGAGGTGTACGATCGCTGGCCGCTGCGGTAGCTATTAGTCATCTCATGCAATAACAAGACTCGCGCATATCAAATGACCCCTAGCCGATCTAGAGAAGACATAATCGGTAACCGAGAGCGTCAACAGAGAAATTACATATGGTATTTGTCATTCGCGTAACTTGATACTCATAAGCGAGATTCAATCTTTTGATCGCACGTGCTCTTTCCACTATTGACATTGTACATGCTCTCCAAGGTGTATATAAACACCAGCGCAACCCTTGTCAATTGTCTTACGTTCCTGGCAGTCACACCGACAAGTTCGATCTAAAAGTCGCGTGCTTTTAGTCTTGCGTTCCCAGCAGTCATACTGACGACTTCGATACACGAATCGCGTACTTCAAGTCTTCCAGAACTAAGTAATGAATCATCAAGTTGCGAACTAAGTCCCTTCGGTTTCGATCGTCGTATGAGTCTAATCCGCGTAAAGTCCGCTGTGTTATACGTCCGTGAAAAGAACTCAAGAGTGGATTCGGTAGCTCATATAGGACCGTGTATGGCTCTACGGGTTAATTGTGATTGTGAATTCCTTTGGTATTACCCAAACCATCTGTGCGAGAGGATCTTGCCGTTTTCCTCCGATTATAGAGACGCAAGTGACAAACCAACTCTGCGAGAGGATCTTGCCATTGTCCTCCGATTATAGAGACGCAAGCGACAAACAACTACTCTCTCTTGCCCTTCTACGAATAAGAAGGTACATGTAAGTTTAAACTTATGTAACTGTCAATCTTATCATTTATCTTTATAATAAATCGTTTACTATCATAACTATCTTTTTGTTGGATTGAGTACTGATTTAAAGCAGTTCGCATAGAGCTGACAAGAGACAAACGTACCCACATATAAATAATTGGTCAGGTCTTACCAGCCTGACATAATCAGCTCACTAGCCTCCCTCCTTCTAACCATTTTCCAACCTACCCTCGCCTTTAGCTCAGGGCGTAACGGAATTACTTGAATTCTTCGAATTACTGGAATTCTTCGAATTGCTTGAATTCTTCGAATTACTTGAATTCCTGGATTTACTCGAATTACTTAAATTCTTCGATTTACTCGAATTACTTGAATTCTTCGAATTACTGGCATTCTTCGACTTACTTTGAGAAGGATCAACTTGTCACCGCACCAGTTGATAAAAGTAAACAAGTATATGTCAGCTGACTAGCGGGAAAACCGACAAAGTCTCGCCATCAGCTGTGTGCGATAAGAAGAAAAGTGACAGCGATCAGAAATTGCGAGACAGGAACACGAAATTCATATGAAGAGATATAGGTCATTAAGGCAAGCGGGCAATCGATAAACGCGCGCGCAACCAGACCCCCAAGAGTAGGGAGACAAGCGGGACCGAGCATACAGGGGACCACTCGATCGATGAAACGCGAATGAAACGACACTTGCGATTCAGCTGAGTTGGAGAACGGAGTTCTCCGAAATCTACCCAGATTAGCTGGGAACGCACCAACTCGACGCTTACGAATGTGACCACCATACTTCAATCTCACCTAGGGAGGATTATCCAGGAGAGTAAAAGCAGGTTTTTTTTCTTATTATATGTTATAAATTTTATTTGCTCATATTGGATTGGAGTTGAGGACGATCAACTTTGCCGAATCTATCGATAAAATTTGACACCTGGCAATCATGGCGGACTTCTCAACCAGGCTAAGACTTGGAAACTAGGCCGTCTGATGCCCGAAGTGTCCGATTATAACTAAATAAAATCGGTATAAAAACATCAACCAGGTCAAAATTTAATTAGACATTTAAAAAGTTTAAATTAACATATCCGCGAGTCTTAAACTCACGTTGACTTTTAAAATTCAAAATTGAGAACTAGGGAAATCAAGTTGATTTCTAATTTTGTCATTGCACATTAATGGATTAGAATGACGCGTGATTTAGAACGTATTTGAGGACAGAGCAAAGCATAAAATCAAAGAAAAACAAAAACTCCTGGATATTTAAGGGGGCAAACAGCTTAGAGAATTAGGTTTACAGGTCACCGCGTGAATTCGCTGAAGAAAAAGAAAAGAATTAGCCAAGAAAACCCAACGAGCTAGCGTACGCAATTCCTGTTCGCGCTTGAGTGAACCCACCGCTTCAACGAATTTTTTTATAAAATATTGGTTAGTTTATGGATGGAAAACATGGACATTAACGGGGTCGCGTCATATTATATTGAATCCTTGGCATTTGTGGAATTAAGGTCTCAAAAAATTTTATATCAAGGGAATTCTTAGCTGCCAATTACTTCCGCTTCCAAAATTTGCGTATTCTAAAGAGCATCGTTACGTATACTGATGCAAACAATAACCTTGTCCTGCTTCCTAGGGTTTCCTCAAGGGTGATTTTTCAAAATAGGGTGGTAAGGGCAACTTTTAATGTCCTCCCAACGCTCAATCCAGTCTGTGTCATTGTACTTGAGTTGTTGAACAGGCTCCATTAAAAGCAATTTAAACTATCACTTTCATGAATTCAAGAATATTCATGAAAGGTGTTTAATTTGCGACAGCTCTATTAAGGATAAAAACAGAAAAATAACTTGTCTCTTGGATGATTTAATTTTCAAGGTGCAGAAGTAGGATTCTATATGGATGAGTTTGCAGCTAGGGATAATCACTCGATTCTAATTAAATAAAATAAATCTATCCGCTCGATTCCTGCCAACCATAAATTGACCAATGTTACAACATGAATTCTTCGATTTAATCGAATTACTTGAATTATTATTTGATTTCATCGAATTACTTTAATTCTTCGATTTTTGTCGAATTACTTGAATTCTTCGATTTAATTGAATTAATTGAATTCTTGGATTTAGTCGAATTTTTCGAATTACTTGAATTCGTCGAATTACCCGGACTGGTCTAAACAAAAGCGTTCCGATCCCTGGTCCTTCAATCTATTTTTTGTTTTTTTAAGATTGAAGTTTGGAACAATTGAAACAATGCACCCTCTGAATCAGTTCAGTTCGCTAGCTCGGATAATTTATCAATCTGAAGTTAACAAACTAAATAAAACAGAAACTGGTACTGAAATAGAGTATTTGTGAGATCATATTAGAACGTCCAAAACAGGATCCAAGATGAAAATGAATGCCTAGTTTTTACTGTGAAGAATTTAAGACTAATTTATTTAATATTAAAAATTGTAGGAAAAAATGGAATTAAATAAAAATATATTTCAAAGTTTTAGAAAGGAGGGGTACAAATAAGGCAGTTTTTGTGCCCCCAACCGATTTGACTCAAATTACGTAAGATTGTTCGACGACAGATAATAATTTAACATTTGACCCCGTTATAAATCTACATCATTCATCACACTTGCTCAAAAATAGAGTATGCATATGTTGTATACAATATAGCAAAGCTATATTGACCTCTATATTAAAATTAAAACCAACACAAGTAAAAAAGTAGATTTCTCATTTTATCGATTGCCGATAATTATTTGGATTTATTTATTTTTACTACCCGAATCGGGTAGTGAGGCAATGAACTTTCGAGTTCGAACTGCTAATCAATATATGTATTAGTTTCAATGTAAGTTGCTATTAAATATATCTTATATCTTTTGTTGTCATGACTAACTTTCACAATACACGGCGTAAATTAAAATGTATTTCAGTAATTTTTCTACATTTCCAATCCAGTCGCATGTGTTCTTCTTTATCACAATATGCGCGTTATATTTCGGCTTATATTATTGTATGTACTTTACACTATATTCTACTCGATTAGATTAGGTGAATGAAAAAATTGTAAAAATTAATTGAATTTTTTAATGAATGTTATAGTTCCATGCTTCTTATTTTCTGAACTGATTGATTAATTATTTTTTTAAAGTGTTTGTTACGTTGTGAAATAAGTATATATGAATTAAATTTTCAAAATGATATGTACATATATATATTTTTGTAAAATTAGTTTTAAAGGTTATTATTGAATTAAATGGATAGAAATACAATTTCGAACAAAAAACATATATATAATGTAAACATTACTTAAATGTTTCAATGAAAATAATTGTTTAATGCTTTTTATATTGTCAACTGAATAATTAATTATTAACTAATTCTATTAAAATTTACATTTTCTGGAATTCATTTAAAAGGTTATTGATAATTCAAATTGTTAGAAATGAGAGTTCAAATTAAAAAAAAAAATATGAAGTAAAAATTATTTGAATGTTTCAATGAAAATTATAGATTAATGCTTAAATGAGTATCTGAATTCAATTTTCAAAATTATATCTGAATACTATGTTTACATTTTTTCCAAAATTAGTGTAAAAAGTTATTAATAATTCAAATTTCCAGAAATGAAATTTCATGTTTGAAAAAATATAAAGTGAAAATTATTTGAATGTTTCAATGAAAATAATAGTTTCCTTTTTTTTATGTTGTACACAATTTAATTAATTATTGGTCGATTAATTTGGTTAAAAACTTTAAATTGAATGAAGATTGAATTTAAATTTGTTTTCAATTAAGTAACATAAATTAATAATTTGCTTGAAGGTTATGTTATTGAATATGGGTTATTATTTTTATAATAAAAGTTTATTTTTTTCTTAAAATCACCTCTATTGCAATTATATAACCTTCCCAAATGCTTGTGATTTTGTGAAATGACTCTATCTGAATTCAATTTTCAAGATTATATGTACATATATTTTAGTTGTTTTTTTTTTTAATTAGTTTAAAAGGTTAATAAGGAATTGAATGTATATACGTGAAATTTCAAATTTAAATGAGAATATAATGGAAAAATTATTTGAATGCTGCAATGAATATAATTGTGTAATGCTTTTTATGTTATAAACTGATTAATTAATTATTAACTGATTCATTTGAAACTCATATTTTCTGGAATTAGTTTAAAAGTTTCTTAATAAATCAAATATTCAGAAATGAAAGTTCAAATTAAAAAATATATATAGACAGTAAAAATTTTGTGAACGTTTTAATGAAAGTTATAGTTTAATCCTTCTAATTTTTGGAACTGATTGATTATTTTTCAGCTGATTAATTTTTTTTCAAAATATTAAATTTCATGAAGATTGAATTCTTGTTTTATTTTCAGGAATTCTATACATTAACTTGATTATTGGACGTTAAATGGGATTTGAATGCCTGAATGAAAATTATAGTTTAATGCTTTTTATGTTGTGAACAGATTATTAATTATCAGCTGATTAATTTTCTTCACAATATCAAATTAAATAAATATTAAATTTTGATTTTTTTAAATTAAGTAAATAAATTGGTTATTTACTTCAAGGCTATGTACTTGAATATTGGCTATAATTTTTATGATAAAAGATTATTCATGTTCAAAATACCTCTATTCCAATTGTATAATTTTTGGAAATTTTTTGATATTGTGAAATAAGTATCTGAATTCGGCTTTTAATATTATATGTACATATTTTTTACTTTTCTATGGAATTAGATTAAAGCATTATTAATCATTCAAATTTTCAGCAAAATATAAAGTAAAAATTATTTGAATGTTTTAATACAAATTATAGTTGAATGCTTTCTATTTTGTAAACTGATTAATTAATTATTAGCTGATTAATTTTTTTCACAATCGTAAATTACATAAAGATTGAACTTCAATTTGTTTCAATTAAGTGAAGTAAATCGATTATTTAATTTTAATTTATGTAATTGAATATAGGCTATAATTTGTATAATAGAAGTTTATTTATATTTGTAATACCCTGATACCAGTTACATAATTTTTTAAATGTTTTTGATCTTGTGAAATGAGTATCTGAATTAAAATTTCAAACTTACGTGTACATACGTTTTAATTTTTTTGGAATTAGTTTAAAAGGTTATTAATAATTCAGATTTTCAAAAAAATATAAGGTAAAAATTATTTGAATGATTCAATGAAGATAATTATTTAATGATTTGCATGTCCAGAAATGATTATTTAATTATTAGCTGATTACATTTTTTCATAATAATAAATTACATGAAGATTGAATTTTAATTTGCTTCATTTATTATCAATTCAAATTTTCAGAAATGCAATTTTAAATTCAAAAAAATATATAAATTGAAAATTATTTGAATATTTTAATGAAAATAATATTAAACATATTATTATTAATTGATTCTATTAATAATTAAATTTTCTGGAATTATTTAGAAAGCTTATTATTAAATAAAATATTCATAAACAAATGATAAAATTCAAAAACATATAAAGTGCAAATTATTTTAATCTTTTCATGACAATAATAGTTTGATATTGTTATGTTTGAAACAGTTTAATTAATTATTAGTCAATTCATTTTTTTCAAAATCTCAAATTAAATAAAGATTGAATTAAGTTTGTTTCTCAATTAAGTAAGATAAATTGATTATTTACTTTGAGGTTGTGTGATTGAATGTGGGCTATTGCTTTTATAATAAAAGTTTGATTTTTCTTTAGAATAAACCTATTACAATTATATGATCCTTTTAAATTTCTTTAATGTTGCTAAACGGATATCTTAATTGAATTTTTAAAATTATATGTACAGATATTTTAATTTTTTTTTAATTTATTTATTTTGAAAGGTTATTAATAAATTAAATGTATAGAAATGCAATTTCAATTTTAAAGAAGAATATAATGAAAAAATTATTTGCATGTTTTAATGAAAATAATTGTTTAATGCTTGTTATGTTTTCAACTAATTATTTAATTACTAACTTATTCTATTAAAACTTGAATTTTCTGGAATTAGTTTAAAAGTTGATTAATAAATCAAATTTTCATAAATGACAGTTCAAATTAAAAAAAAATATATGTAAAAATTATTTGAATGTTTTAATGAAAATTATAGTTTATAGATTATTATTTTGTGAAATGATTAATTAAATTATTAGCTGATTAATTTGTTGCATGATATTATATTAAATAAAGATTAAAATTTAGTTTTGTTCTGAATTAAGTAACATAAATTGATTATTTACTTGAAGGTTATATAATTGAATATTGGATAAAATTTGTATAATAAAAGTTTATTTATATTTAAAATACCCTTATTACATTTAAATCATTTTTCGAATGTGCCTGATTTTGTAAAATAAGTATCTCAATTTAGTTTTCAAAAATATATGTAAATATGTTTCATTTTCTCTCAAATTAGTATAAAAGGTTACGAATAAATTAAATTTTTAGAAACGAAAGTACAAAAAAAAATGTACAGTAAAAATTAATTGAATGTTTTAATGAAAGTCATAGCTAAATGCTTTTTATTTTTTAATCTGATTGATTAATTATTATCTGATTCATTTTTTTCACAATATTAAATTACATAAAGATTGAATTTTAATTTGTTTAAATTAAGTACATAAATTGATTATTTAATTGCAGGTCATGTAATTGAATATTTACTATAAGTTTTATAATAAAAGATTATTTATGTTTAAAATACCTCTATTCCAATAGCATAATTTTTGTAAATTTTTCTAATGGTGTGAAATAAGTATCTGAATTCTGCTTTCAATATTATATGTACATATCTTTTACTTTTCTATGGAAATAGTTTAGAAGGTTATTATTAATTCAAATTTTCAGAAAAATATCAAGTAAACATTATTCGAATGTTTTTATTAAAAGAACTGTTTATTTCTTTTTATGTTGTGAAATGAGTCATTAATATACATATACAAATATTTTGATTTTTTCTGGAATTAGTTTTAAAAGTCATTAGTAAATTAAATGTATAGAAATTCAATTTCAAATGAAAAAATATATTTTGAATATTTCAATGAGAATAATTGTTTAATGCTTTTTATGTTGTGGAGTAATTAATTATATATTAACTGATTATATTTCATAAATAAATTAAATTTTCAGAAATGAATGTTCGAATCCTTCATATGAAAAAAGGTAACCTCCATCTGGTGTAAGATTGTGTTATAGAAGGAATCGTTATGTAATCGAATATTGGATATGACTTTTTATAATAAAAGTTTATTTATCTTTAAAATATATTTATTCTAATTTCATGATTTTCAAAATGTTGACGATGTTGTAGGATAATTATCTAAATTCAATCTTCAAAATTATACGTAAATGTGTTTTAAGTTTTTATGGAATTAGTTAAAAAGATTATAAATAATTGAAATTTTCAGAAAAATATAAGATGAACATTATTTTGATGTTTCCATGCAAATAATATTCTTGATTGATTATTATGTTATGAACTGATGAATTACCTATTTTTAACTATTGACTGATTCATTTTTTTCAAAAAAGTGAATTACATAAAGATTGAATTTCAATTGTTTTCAATTAAGTCCCATGAATTGATTATTTACATTAAGGTTATGTGATTTATATTGGCTGCTATTTTTATGATAAAAATTTATTTTTTCTTTAAAATATCTCCATTACAATTATATAATTTTTTCAAATGTTTTTGATGTTGTGAAGTGATTTTCCGAATTCAATTTTCAAAATTATATGTGCATATATTTCAATTTTTACTGGTATTACTTCGAAAGGTTATTAATAATTGAAATTTTCAGATAAATATTAAATACAAGTTATTCTAATATTTCAATTAAAATAATTATTAAATGCTCTCTAGGTTCTGAACTCATTAATTAAATATTAGCTGTTTCTATTAAAAATTACATTTTCTGGAATTAGTAAAAAGATTATTGATAAATTAAATTTGATGAAAGAAAAGTCCAAATTTAATGAAAAATATATATGAAGTAGAAATTATTTGAAAGTTTCAATGAAAATAATTTTTTCATACTTTTTATGTTGTCAACTGATTAATTAAGAATTAGCTTATTAATTTTGTTCACAATATCAAATTACATACAGATTGAGATTTAATATTCTTTAATTAAGTAACATAAATTAATTATTTACTTTGAGATTATGTAATTGAATATTGGCTGTAATTTGAATAATAACAGTTTATTTATATTTAAAATAGTCCTATTCCACTTACATAAATGTCCAATTGTTTCTGAGGTTAAGAAATGAGTTGAAAATTAGCACATTGCTAAAACTCGAATTATTTCCGTTGATTTCAGACAAAATTTTGTCCTCTTGTTAACAATAATTAACCTAGAAATAATAACTTATTATAATTAAACCCTTCTGAATGTATCAAAATGTAATACTATACAAAAATTATTACGTTTTGCAAAATTTATCAAGATTTTTATTTTCAAAAAATTTTATTCTAGGACAAGTAGAAAGTATTCTAGTAGAAAATAAAACATATCGGGGAACAGTATATTGCAAATCCAGATTGTTCTTCATGAAAACTCATAGGTACATTAGTGGTGTCAGAGTTTATAAATTGAAATTCTTTAAGTGTTTTCAAGAATATGGTCCTTCTTCCTCCAAGCGGAATTAGACTTTCTGTGAAAGAATTGTTGGACGGCTCTAAAGCCAGTTTTGAACTTTTGAACTTGAAATTCTTATCCGGTTGAATTTAAGTAATTGGAAGTAATCCTAGTAATCCTAATAATACGGAGCCATCTGCTTGTGATCCATTCCTAAGCCAGATACCTCGGAGTAATTTACATATGTCATCCAAATAGTTTCTAACTATTCTGTTAAAAAAATTTTTCTTGAAACAAATGTTCTTAACAGAAAATCAAACTATTCCATTTTTTGTAAACAAGTGATCTTCTTCAGTTTAAAATGCGTCTTTTTTCGGTAAAAAATCAATCTTCTTGGTTAGAAATTCATATTTTGGTTAAAAATTGATCTATTCTATGTTTGATTTGAAATTAATCTTTCATAGTTATAAATTCATGTATTTTGTAAAAAATTTGTCTACATTGGAACCAAAAATAATCTTCTTGCTTGAAAATTTATATTTTTTGTTGTGAATTCGTTTTTTTGCTTGAAAATTATTATTTTATGTAGCCGAAAATTTAACTATTCCATTTTTAATTGTAAATTAATCTCTTTTAGTTAAAATATTAACTAGTTGGTTGAAGATTAATATATTTTGTTAAAATTTCGTCTCTTTTGGTAGAAAATTAATCTTTTCGCTTGAAAATGTATGTTTTTGGTGGAAAATCCAAGTATTCAGTTGAAAATTCAACAATTTGGTGAGAAAGTAATTTTTGTTTGAAAATTAAGCTATTGTGTGGTAGAAAATTTAACTAGTAGGTTGACAATTACCTCTTGTTGTCGAAAATTTATGTACTTTGTAGAAAATGTAACTAAATTTTGAAAATTTCATTTTTTTGGCAAAAAAATTTTTTTTTGAAAATTGTTGTGTTCTAATTGAAAATTTATTTTTCAACTGGAGTAATTCACTTGCAATGCGGCTTAATTCCAGTAACTCGGACTAATCCCAGTATTTTGGAATCATCTGTCCTTTTCGGTAGAAACTCAATTGTCTTGTTTAATAATTCATATTTTTGGTTGAAAATTCCCCTACAATAAATTGGCCATTCTTAAATTTTTATTTGAAATTGTTTTATTCTGACTATAAAAGATACTATGTTAAAAATGTCACAAGATTGAGATTCTGAGTTTTGAACATTAATTGTCAACAATTTGGTTAAAAAGTCAAAAAGTCAGTTGAGAATTGAACTATTTTCTTGAAAATTCGTATTTTTGGTCTGGAAATGTATCTGTTTTAGTAGAAATTGAGTTCTTTTTTGGATAAAAATGCAACTGCTTGCTTGAAAATTAGTCATCTTCGGTTGAGGACTCAAAGATTCTTGTTGCAAATTCGTCTTTTTTGCTGGAATTCCACGGTTTTTTAATCAAAATTCAATTTTGGTTGTTTTCAAATGTCTACTCTTACTTTATTCGTTGAAAAATTATCTTTTTTAGTGCAAAATTGAATTAATTGGTTGAAGGCGAAACCACTTTGCTAAAAAATCATATTTTTTATGTAGATTCATTATTTCAGTTGAAACTTAATTTGTTTGTTTGAAAATTCTTTTTATTATGGTAGAAAATTTTAGGAAATATAACTATTTCGTTCAAAATTCAAGTATTTTGTTAAAGTCATATTTTTTGGTCAAAAACTTAACTGTTTTTTTGAAAATTTATCTACGTTGAGAGAAAATTCGACCTTTTGGTTGAAAATTCATCTTTGTCGAGAAAAAATTCAACGATTTTGTTAAAAATTTAACCATTTTGTTAAAAATTTAATTATTATGTTAAAAGTCATCTTTTATGGTCGAAAATTAACAGGACACGACAATGCAGGGTAAAATAGATATACAATGTCGCTTGTGAACAGAAGTCGAATAAAAGTGTTGAAAGCCAATAAAAATCACATCAAAAACTTTTCTCACATTTATACCGATAGTCCAGTCAACGGGCAACAAATTTCACTCAAAAAAACGAATTCGGAAAAGTAGAATTTTTTCATAGATACGTTGGGGATGACTTTATAAAGATACTGTTAAAAGTCCCCAACCATATGTGTACGGCAACGGCCGCCATGATGGACAGTGTTAACAATAAAATGTTTTTAAAAATAACTCGAGAACGGTTGATTTTAGGTCGAAAATGGTCAGGCTAAAAAATATTCAAAATTTTACAGTGCACAAAAAAGGTTCTAACAGTTGTAGACGTATTGTCAACGGTTACGTTATAAAATTGGATTAAGTGCACAATTGTGCGATTTCCGAAGAAATACAGTAAAACTGAAAATATCATGGAAGGAACTTAGGAAATAGATCAGGCGATTTGCACTGGTGCAAATGCATGCTCCTGTTTGAAAAAAACCGACCAACTCATTTGCATTGAAAATTATCAGTATAAAATGAGCTCAACTTCAGTGTACAATTTGACATGCTTAAGGGAATGATTTTGAGATGAAACTTCTTGTAATTGTTCCTCCATATTCATACAATATATTTCCCAATTTTCAGGTCAGAATAATAATACTTAAGTCCTCTTTTGATACTTTAAATAAGTAAATTTCAAAATTGAAGCTATGAGGTAGGCAGCAGCGGTGATTATGAGTCCTAATGACAACAATGGGAACAGGGACAAGAACGGCTACCTCGGTCTTTTATATTGTTGGGAAAAGTTAGCAAAAAAAAATTTCGAAGGGTTCAATATAATAGACCGGGGCTCTAGCCGGCTAAGTATGCGAAATGTGCCCTTGAGCCTTATCCAACCGGAATTGGTTGAAGATGACCTTTCAAGGTCACGTTCATGGTTTTCTGGTTTTTTGCGTATATCTCGGAATTTTTTTTTGACGTATTTCAATCAACCTGGGGTCCAATTAAAGATCCCTTGAAAATACATTTGATACATTTTTTAAACAATTTTTGGCGCTGAATTCAAAATTTGACAGACATTCCAATATTTGCAGTCGAATTTTCTTAAAAATGAAAATACATACATTAGCGGAATATTACACATAGTTTGCTTCTGCCACAGACAACATATAATTCTATACGAAATTCTCCTATTTGCCATATCTTTAGCAGTGTATAAGGCCACTGGAGATTGCTTCTTTAGTAATATACAATTTATGGTTTAGCCATCAAGGTTTCAGCGATTGCTGGATCGATTGATAACACCAGAATTTGAGTACCATGCATTTGCGTACATAGATGACATTATTGTAGTTAGGGAAACCTTTGAAGAACACATTAATTGATCGGAAAAAGCCTTACATGTGATCATCAATGCCGGAATTACGAGATCTCGGATATTTGGTGGATAATACGGGAATGCACCCTGACTCAGAGAAAATCGAAGCAATAACATCCTATCCGACTCCTTCTAGTTTGCGCAAACTTAGACGATTTCTGAATAAGGTATCGTGGTACAGCGATTCATAAAGGATTTCGCTCAAAAGGCAGAACCACTCCATCGATTATTAAAGAAAAATCGAAGATTCGAGTGGGGTGAAGACCAGGAAAAGACCTTTCAAGAATTGAAATCCGCATTAATCTCCGCTCCCACGTTATCTAGACCAGATTTCAGTTTTTTCGTTTGTCTAAAAGCGGACGCAAGTAGTACGGGTTTGGAGGCCGTCCTCACTCAAATTAAAAATGGCATGGAACACGTTATAGCCTTTGCTAGTCGATCCATGCAAGTCGCCGAGAAAAAACTACACCGTGACGGAGCAAGAATGCGTAGCGTTGGTATGAGCGGTAGAAAAGTTTATACCTTATTTGAAGGGCTATCACTTTGTAGTGATTACACATCATAGCTGTCTCCGATGTCTTCATCAATTAAGAGATCCTACTGGGAGATTAGGTAGATGGGCCCTTCAGTTATTACAATATGACTTCGAGATTAAAAATAGAGAAAGTGCCTTTCACCATGTACCAGATGCGCTGTCGCGCATGTTTGAGCCGAACTCTGAAGTGGTATGTGCCATTGGCGAGTCTGACGATCTTTGGTATACCCGAAGACCCAAATTGGTCCAAGAAATGCCATATCAATTTCCGGATTGGAAATAAGAAGGAAATCGCCTATACTGTCATCGCTCTGACCACCAGATTGACCCATTACTGCCTGATTTGGAGGTCTCGACAGTTTCACGACTTCTGGAAAATTAGGAGTTGATGAGACCTTCCAACGTCTCTCGTTGCTCTACTATTGGCCCGGAATGTTCAATGACGTTGCAAAATACGTCCGAGCAAGCAATATTTGCCAAAAGATGAAGGTAGACCAGGCTAGTCCGGTAGGTCTGATGGGTAAGCGGGTAATCAAACAACCGTGGTCGGTGGTAGCGGTGGACATGATGGGTCCGTTCCCACCTAGCCGCTCTGGTTACCAGAATGCCTTGGTTTTCCGCGACATGTTTATCAAATGGGTCGAAGTCATGCCCCTTCGAAAAGCCAATGCCGCTAATGTCTGAAAGGCATTCGAGGAAACGATTATCTTTAGATGGGAAACTCCTGAAGTACTGTTCACTAAGTTTGTGAACAAGTTAATTTCAAGGCCGCGTCGGAATTGGGAATTAGACACTCGACTACCCCACTGTATCATGCGCGAGCTAATCCGGTAGAGCGGCTAAATCGTGTGCTAAAGACCATGATATCTTCCTTCGTAGAAGGTGATCATCGGAGTTGGGATAAGCACCTCCCTGACTTCCGCTTCGTGTACAATACTGCCGTACATAGTTCCACTCGTGTGTCAGCAGCGCTTTTAAATTACGGTCGAGAGCCTACACTGGCAAAGTCACTGAGAAGGCATGAGGAGGGAGCTCCTGATATAGTTCCGTTAGCCGTAGAAGGATGGGAGTGTAGAATTAAGCGATTTTCAGCCCTCAGAGACCTAGTCGCACATCACTTGGATATAGCGTCCGATCTTCAGGCGAAGTATTATAATCGCAGGAGAAAAGACGTTCGCTACCAAGTAGCTGATCTCATATGGCGCAGGACCCATACTTCATCTTCAGCTATAGATTTTGTTGCAAAAAAAATATCCCCGAAATATGCAGGCACGTTCATCGTTATAAAAGTAGTATCACCAGTAGTTTATGAAATCCAGGATGAGTCCGGAATAATCGAGAGAGCTCATGTTAAAGAATTAAAACACCACTGGTCGATTGATCTGTACCTAGTCAACGAAAAATCCCTTTTATGGCTTGGAGATGAAAGAGGAAATTCTCAAGTTCCGTCCGGGGATGGTTCATGAGCTCAGGAGAGTCCTGAGACATGCATGCCACAGGACGTCCCCGATAACGTGAGTTCACATTCAGACGGCCCTGCCTTGAGTGAACCGCGAACCAATCGACAGGACGAACTGATTTACGTTCTATGCCAGGATACCTCAGGACGTCTGTTCAGACTCGTATAAGTGTCAAAACCGGAAACCCCGCAATTCCTCCCAGAAGGAAGAGGGATAGGCCCCGAGAATCCAGTAGCTCATGTGAGTCCGAAACCACTACTGGACCGTTTAACGCCACGGGGGATCCACCGGAAACCGCAACAAATACTACCACCGGTCAACCTCCGAGTCGCAAAAGAGGAAGACCTCGTCAAAGAACCATCGGTATCCCAGTCGCACACCTCGTCCGCCGCTGCGGTCCAGGTAGGCGCCGAAAGCTCCAAAGGAGCCATACTAAGGACTTCGTTCCACCCGAAGCCAAAGAGACGGTCGAGGAGGAGGAAGAACTCCGCCGTAGTAATCGGCTCAGAAACAGAAAATAGGGTACCTTTCGAATTCTTTCCTGCCTCAGAGCCAAAGGTGAAGATCGGAATTGAGTTGTGAGAGCTGGAGGAGGACGACGTGAATGGAAAGCGTGACCTGGGAAACACGGTAAACGAAAGGCAGAGTGACTTTAGATTCAGACCACCCGCTCATCCAGGCCTTAGCGTATGCTATCCTGAGGTGACTCTAATTCAGGAGTGCTCCATCAGGTTTCTTTTGTGCAATTTCACGTTCAAAGTTTTAAGCTGTTTTGCGTAACTCTTCCGGCATCCGCAGTTTTAGTCCATTTTGCGTAGTTTAGTCAAACCCTTCAGGCGATAGTTAGTTTTAAGGCTTTTCGTGTAGTTTCAGAGTGTACAGTTAGCTGTAAACTTCAAGGTTTTCTTTTCTTTTTACTTTAGCTGCCTGATTGCAGAATTATTAGAAAAAATTCTGTTCCAAAGATTTCAGAAGTGTCCTTTGTTTGAGTTTGAATCAATTTAGACTGGACTACAGTCCAATAAGAATATAGATCGACAGTATTTGCTAAGGCAGGATTGCTTCAGTAGTAGGAAATTTGCATTAGTTCAAAGGAACTAGAAATAAGCAAAATGTCATGGTACAAAAATCATTTTTCGCCAGGGAGTGTGATGGATTGCAAGCTGCAACTAATTTAAATTTTTTTATTAATTTATTATTATTTTATTTTTTATTTTTTTGTACTGAATCTAGTGAATAGCAGACTGATTAAAGTCATATTCTTTTCCTTATCACAACTTATTTAGAATTCTCGCGTTCTCCGAAAACTTATTTTATATTTCTTTCTTTTATTTCTTCTTCTGGGGAACTATTATACTTGAGATATCCTAAGAGCGCACAGGATTATAGTAAATTGCAAGAACAATCAGCACAATCATGCTCTTGAACATAATTAACAATCTGGAGGTCGGATTGGTGACGCCTGCTGATCCTGGGACCCTACGGGTCAGTCTGGGAGGGGGTGTTGTAACGTGGTGGCTAGCCACCTGTTGTGGATCCTCCCCCAGCTCTTTTTCTAGTCAAGAAGTTTAAAAAATCAGACCGCGAATATTCCCATGGCCGGCACAAGCTCAAAATTTGATACATTTAAGAGATCAGATTTACTTCATTTAAGGTGTGCGTGTAATGAGAGAGAAATCTATTACTTTTATTTTGTATAGGATACCGAACGGAGAAAGAGCTAATTATGTATAAATTTGATATATTTGCCATTTAGATGTTACTACAAAGCCACTGACCCAAAAATCCCGGAGTCGACTTAACTTCAGAAACCCTGTAAGGAAACAACATCACCACGCACTATGCCAACCACCCACACTCAACACTGCCACCAAGATTTACGTGACTCTCACGCATCCACGGTCACTTTACTATCACGGGGCCCATTGGGATGTCTTGTCACACGGAGGCAGCCATCTTACACCGGCTGGCGTTCCACATACCGGAACCGTGGTAAGAATTCCATCAATCAAAGTCCCAGAAATCTAACTGAGGAGGGCAGCACCGACTGGACCGAGCATTGTGGCGCGAGCGGGAAGGAACTGGCGAGTGCAGAGGACGCAGGAGAAATCAGTTTCGTGTCGGCCATCGACGAAGTCATAAGTCAGGCCTACCCAGATAGGGGAAAACTGCTCATTCGCCAGTAGTAGGCTGAGGAGATTGATAGCCACAAAATTAATTAGACGAGTCCATTTTTTCTGCCGCACTTGCGTTATAAAACTGACTCCTGAATCCCAGTGTTAAGGTAAGCGTCATATCTTTCGTTCTCCATTTCATTCTAGGGTACATGAGATTATGGAAGTTTTTGAGTTTTTTATTTATCTAATTTTTGAAGTTACTTAGACCTAAAATGTTGTGAGAAAGAAAAATGTCGCACTCAGAATAACGTGATTGATCTATCATTCAGGCCGACGCCATGTTTGGTGTCGTGGACTTGTTCCTCTTTTTAATTAATTATTGATTTAGGATTAAGCAATTAGTTTGTGTGTTGTGATTTTGATTTAGTAATAATCAATGTATTAGTGTGCATTAAGAGATTCTCATTTTCTTCATAATTTTGGTTCATGGATAGTTAATCATGGTTTGGGTTTAGACGCCTTTCTTTGTAAATTCATACGTTGTATATCTTCTCATACGTATACT
>CAKNYM010053953.1:3278-90294 GCA_932195095.1 Andricus curvator | reverse complement strand
ACCCTGAGCTAGGGATTTAATATGAGAGTTAATTAGATTTATGAATTTTGGCAAAATCGAATTTTTTTTTAGAGTGACGCTGAAGAGATGTCTGGCTTCTGACAGGTGATTATACCATAAAATTATCTTTCTTGGCCCACGTTGTCATGGCCATTTTGTAGCGATGCTCCTATCTTTGTGTCCCATAGGACTGGGAGAGTCGTTATAAAGATTAATCTTCAATAAAATACATGAATTTTCAACCAAAAAGTTGAATTTTCAACTGCAGAAGATAAATGTTCAACCAAACATGGGATTGTTAAATTTTTAGTTAAAAAAATAATTTAAAAAATGTTAACAAAATCGGTTAATTGTAACTAAGTAGATTTTACCGCTTAGTAGATTTTTCCCTTTACCTTATTAAAATCTTTTGAAAATTCCTTGGAATCTTTGAAAATAACTTAAAATATTTCAAGTCCTTTACAATACCTCAAACTTATTTAAATATATTGGAAATTCATAGGAATCTTGTATAAAACCCATAAATATTTCAAATACTTTGAAGCATTTTGAAATGAATTGAAATTTCTCAATATTTCATTCAAAAATATAACTATTTTGGTTCAAATTAGTGTTTTTTCAGTTGAGAATTAATTTTTTTTATGTGAAAATTTAACTATTCCATTTTTGGTTGAAAATTCATCTTGTGTACTTAAAAATTCAACTATTTGTTGGAAATTCATGAATTTTTCGAAAGTTCAACGTTTTATAAAACGATTAACCTACGACTTTCAGTCAAAAGTATAAAGACTGCCTCTCGACAGATATGAATGAACTTGTATGAAAATTAATTTCGATCCGCAAAAGTAGATCATTTTGATCCAAAGTTTATAATCAGAATAACAAGCACAGGTTTGATATCCCGGGGTATGCTGTGTAAGCAAATCAGTAAAAACTGAATCATCATTAACTGGAAAGAAGCCTAGACTGAATAATTTTCGGAGAGAGTGGTCCTAAGTCGGCACAGTAAGAGATTTTGTCGAAAACAGAGGGTAAACAGGGTTTAATGGCGATAAAAAAACATGTAGAATATTCTCAAACTTTCTTTATAGGATGGACACCTACCAAAGACAAGCAACATGCAGTCAAAACACAACCAAACTAAGAAAACCAACAAGAGACCAGTGACATAGAATTGAAACACAACAAAATAAGATAACACACGAATAATAACAAAAGTAACAAACAGAGGTGCCGACTCAGCACCACTACGAATGTTTACACATTTCATTTTATTACGCACACGAAACAAATCTGAATGAAAAATCAACTTTTTCAGGCGAAAGCACACAGAACACAGAAACCAACGCACTTAATCGCTTCAAATTTTCAAAATATTTACACACCTGTAGCTGTTTCACAAGAATGGAAGAAAATGGAATTCCGTTTGCACGAAAAATAGATACCCCCCGCTCACGCTATCAAGCGAAAACTAAAGCGTTAATTATCAGCGTGAATTGCGTCCATGTCTACCAATCTGTCATACGACAAAATGGTTAAGCCGATACGAGCCATTTCTGAGAAACGCAACGCTGCCGGCTTAACCCACTGTGTCGTCTTAGGATTACTCTTCCCTATGCTGAAATTATCATTTTGTCAATAAAAATGACTGATTATTCCGTAAAAATATGGTCAACTTTAAATCGTAAAAATTTTATTTCAAGTAATTAGAGTATAGAATCTTCTCCAATTAGGACGAAAAGAAAATTGAAAAAGTAAAAAATATGTGTTTCGTTGCTCTATTTTAATAAACGCAGTTGATAGAAAAGAAAACACCACAAATACAGTATTGCCAGTGAAAAATGTATGTATTTAAAAAAAATATTACATTAAAAAACATACGTTAAAAACATAAATGTTTGAATTATTGAAAGCTATGTACAATAGCATCCGGTGTGACGTAAAACACTTACTTCCTTAACCCACCCTATCGGAAGGATTACGTCCATCATTAGGAAGACGTGGATTGTCAGTATTATAATAAGCAGCATGTGATGACTCTGCTTATTGTTCAGAATCGGAATGATGTGGCAGATTCATGAAACTTTGATGTTGCGGATCCTGGAAAGTTTGATATGGTAGATGCTGCCAATTGTCGTGATGAAAAGATAGAGTCCCTGGTGAATGCAGCCCATCAAAAGCTGTAAAAAAAATTATTTCAGGGGCAATTTCAGGTATTGAAATAAGACTCAGAAAAAAACAGTCTCGTGTGGTACTAAATTGAGATGGTAGTATATCATTTCTCCCAAAATTTATTTCACCTAAAATTTATTTTATCCAAATCTGGAAACACAGACGTGTGAAGTAGTATTAGAAGTCGGCAAATGATAACAAAATTTAAATAAAGTCAAATAATATGAACAATTGTCAGCAAAATATGTAAAGACGTGTACATTTAAAACGTTTAGAATAAATTCATTTTTCAAACGTCATTAGGGTCAACTCTGCCGGGATTTAAAAGAACACCGTTAACTGCAAAATGAAGAAGTCGAGAATATCGACAAAAACTGTTCAAATCTTTTCACGTGTATCGCGTATTATAATTCATTTTACTTTTGGTTTTTCTTGACTAATTTGTGTACGATCTTTTCATTTCTGCAAAGAGTTGTTTAAAAATGTTAATTAATTATTAAAAATGCAGTTAATGGTGTTAATTGGGATGATGGAATTAGGAAAACGCCGTAACGGGCAGTTACGGCTCTCTTCGAATTACGGCCCTCAGAAATAGGCCTGCCGTAATTTGAGAGAACGCCGTTGACGGAAAAAGAATGTAAAAGAGTGGAATTATTACAATATATCATTCAATTATGTAATTATAATTATTGTAAAATATTACATAATAATATTATTATTAATAATTTTTGAATTTTTAATTGTAAATTTTCAAAATTAAATGCTCTTCAATTTTAAAAGATTTGCAATTCAAAGTTCTGTAATTTTGAAGATTTACAATTGAAAACTCTCTGATTTTGAAAGATGTATACGTCACAATTCTTGAGTTGTAATGATTTTGAAGATCAAAAGTAATTCTAATTAATCCAAATTTAAATGAGAAATCTTGAATTTTAAAGATCGACTATTCAAATTTTTACACCTTTCAATAGTTACATTTAAAAATTCCTGAATTTTAAATATATAGATTTGCAAATTATTCCATCATTAAGACTTATATTTTAGAGGAATGTAATTTTTAGTACATTTTTTAAATAGTTTAATTTTTAAGATTTACAACTGAAAATTCTTCAATGTTAGCGACTTTCAGTTTAGAATTTGTGAAATGTCAATATTTGAAATTGAAGACTCTTCATTATATTTATTATTATAATAATTAATATTATTAATATGAATAATTCTTTTATGTTTTTCAAACTGATCTTTAAATACGCCAAGTAGATACTAATGTTATAAATTTCAAAAAATTGGAAGTCGAACGTTTGTTTTTTACCGGAAATATGGATAAGAGATTTATAACTGTTATTAAATTTTATGAGTAACGAATAGTACGAAATTCTAGCGGAATTAGTTCACGTTTATTCATTAAATGTACATAAATTCCGAAAGTATTAAGTATCAGCAAAACCCGAAATTATTGAATAACAATAAAAACATTTCAAACATACTTGGATTACAATCAAAGAGATTTTAACAAACGAATAAAATATTACAAATACATTTTTTAAATGTTAAGTCTGAAACAAATTACTATGTTTTACATAAATTTAAATATAAAACAATAAATTAAAAAAATTTTGCAGCTCTAATAAATTATGATGAGATCCTCTTAACAGAGGTATAATAATTAGATCAGGAACACCGTTGCTGGTCATTAATACAATTTTAATAATTTTGTTTGAAAATTTCCAACTATGCAAATGTTTCCACTTTAAACAACTGAAAATATTCAAAAATATTATTGTTTACCTATTGAATTTTTCAACAATATAACTTCTTGTACTTCAATGCCGTTATTAATTATAAGAAATACATACTTTCAATGATATTTTACATTCTGCAACTTATAATAAATGCAGCAACGGCTTTCCCATAAATCACAAATCGCCAATATTTGCAGTTAACGGTGTTTTCCAAAAATTATGCAATAATTATTTGTAAAATTATTAACAATTTTTTATAAAATATATAAATATTCAAATGTATCATTTTCGCACGATTCCAACTATATAAAAAACTTATTTTTCGATTGTTTGCAGTTAACGGTGTTTTTCCAAATCACCGCAGAACTTTGAAATTAGCATAATATTAATAAAATGGACAAGTTTGCTCTGGAAATTACCAGTATAAAAATTGTAAGGTCGTAATTGGATAGAAGGGCAGCAAAATTGGTATTTTTCTAAAGAAAATAGTATTATTTGCAAATACCGAAAGTACTTATTTACAAATGAGTAGTTGGGTTATTTTGAGGGCATGAATGAACAAATTAACAGGAAATTGGTATTTTTCGCAAAAACCAAGAGCACTCATCCACAAATAAGTAGTGTGAGTATTTTCAGGTCAAGATTGGATAATTTAACAGAAAATTGGCATTTTTTGGCCAAAATCAACAGGACCTATCCACAAATAAATAGTTTCAGAATTTTGAGGATATGATTGGATAATTTAACAGAAAATTTGTATTTTTTCGCGAAAATCAACAGAACTTATCTAGAAATAAATATTTTGAGTATTTTAAAGCTTATGATTGGCTAAACTTAGAGAAAATTGGTATTTTTTGGCAAAAATCCACAGGACCTATTCACGAATAAGTCGTTTGACAATTTTGTGGTCATTATTAGGTAATTTAACAGAAAAATAGTATTTTCTCGCAAAAACAATAATACATATATACAAATAAGTAGTTTGAATATTTTGAGGTTATGGTTGGATAATTTAACAGGAAATCGGTATTTTCGGCAAAAATCAACTGGACTTATCCACAAGCAAGGACCCAACTGAAAATTCCTGTACAGAAACCTGGGAGGATCCTGTACGTGTTCCTGTACACGAACCTGTACAGGTGGAAAAGACGCTTCATGAGAGTCTACTTGAGGCTAAAAAAATGCAATTGAAGAAATAAATTTGGGCAGAAATTTCAAAATAATTAGTTGATCCACCCAAGATTTTTTTTTAAATAAGAATTTGTACATGATCCTACAAAGGAACTTGTATGCAAGGTATACTTTTAATAATCCTGTACATGTTCCTGTTTACAGAGGGAATTGAGGCGTAGGTTCGTGCACTGTAACTTATTCAGGATCCCATATGTGAACCTGCATAGGAACTAATCCACGTGGATTACTACGTGATTTTCTATAGGGCATTCGACGTGTATTTCCAGGTAAATTGGTTCTCCTGGTTGCTCACTTCGAGATGCGACTTGACATTTTCCAAAAAGGAGATTGTGCTTCTGCCAAAATATTTATAATTAACATCAAAATAATTCAGATAATACCTGTTCATTTTTGTGCAAAAAGTACCTATTATCGGCAGAATATGCCAATATAACCTCGAAATATGAAAACTGTTCACTCGGAGACAGGACTTAACATTTCTCGATCAAAAATATTACGCCCCGTCAAAAATGTACAAAAACTAACCTTGAATAAATCATATCACTTATTTGTGTGTAAGATCTGTTGATTTTTTCTAAGAAATAGAAATTCCCAAGTAAAAAAGCAAAAATAATCTCGAAATATGAAAGCTTGTCACATAGAGATGAGATTACGAATATGAGTGTCACTCCAATCATAATCTTAAGATACTGCACCTACTTATTTGTGGATAAGTTCTGTTGGTTTTTTAAAAAAATACAAATTTTCTGTTAATTTTGCCAATCATAACCTCAAAATACTCAAACTACTTATATGTAGGTGAGTCCTGTTGGTTTCTGCAAAAAATATAAATTTTCTGTTAATTTGTTCATTCATAACCTCAAAATATTCCAACTACTTATTTGTAAATAAGTGCTTTCGGTATTTGCAAGATATCCCATTTTCTTTAGAAAAATATATCTTTCGCCGTGTCCTTATATCCAATCATAACCTTATAATTTTCAAACTGGCAATTTCCAGAGCAAATTTGTCCGTTTTATCAACGGAGTGCCTAAACTCAGGCGAAATAAAAATGGCCGAAAACTGGCGTCGGTCTGTGATTGGTGGAAAAACAAACCCTTTTCCAGCCCGACCAATGCAACATTTTATAAATAATATGCTAATTTCAAAGTTAACCTTAATATTATATCATGTTCGTAGACGTTTGGAAAATAAATGTATTCCAAACTCTACAAATATACACGTCTTTACACATTTTGCTGATAAGTGTTTCTTTTATTTGACTTTATTTAAGGCTGTTGGAACGGGGTGCATAAAAATGGCGAAATATATAAAGCACGCAAAGCTTACCAACTACCGACGATCATTCGGTTTTGAGGTTTAAAAAATGCTCTTTGAAAATTTCCTAGGCCCCGGAAGGTGTTTCGCGGTGGCGGTAGTTGGGGTAAGTCTGGTTTTTCGAAAAAAAAATCGGTAACTGCTCAAAAATGAGAGTAAAGTGGTTGTAGCAACCAAAGCAACGACGTAAAGTGCGCAGGAAGCCGAGTCAAAGCTGATAGCGCTGATAGCTCAACCGTACTTGATCGTACTGCGGAAATGCACTGTCGGTAGAAGACGCATCTGTCTTGGCGGGAGTTTTATATTAGAATTAAAAATGCAATTTGTGATTTTCTTTTTTTTTTAAATTGTTTATTGACATTTAGAATTTCTTAAAAAATTATTTATTCAATTATTCACATATCTTCTTGTGTTGGAACGTGCTGTATGAAGATGGCGCATTACGTAGAATCATAAAAATAAGGTGAGTATTGTACACCTTATTCTCGCTTTATGGAACACTAATATTACTCGCATTCCCAAAATTTGAAACGGCCTGAGAAGGGCACACGCAGAATCCTCACAAAAATTTGCTATTACTTGAGATAAAACTATTATTTGAATTTTTTGCAGGAGAAATATTAGTGTTCTATAGAGCGAGAATAGGATGTACAATACTTACCTTATTTATACGATTCTACGTAATGCGCCATCTTCATATGTTTTTTGCGCGTTACAACACAATATGATATGTAAATAATTCAATTAATAACTTTTTAACAATTGCAAAATCATTATCGATTTTCATCAGCGAGTTCACAGCGGCATCCTTTTATCACTTGCCATACTTTTTCTATTCCCAGACCAAGTTTATTATTCTAAGGAGAAATTTCTTTTTCATTCAAATTCCGGGGATACTGTTGCATTCTCCAATCATTCGGACATGTCAATAAACAATTTAAAACAAGAAAACATAAATTGCATTTTTCATTCTTATTTAAACTTCCCGCCAAGACCGATGCGACTTTTGCCGACAGTGCATTTTCGTAGTACGATCAAGTACGATTGAGCTATCAGCGCCATCAGCTGTGTCTCGGCTTCCTGCGCACTTCGCGTCGTTGCTTTGGTTGCTACAACCACTTTACTCTCATTTTTGAGCAGTTACCGATTTTTTTTTCGAAAAACCAGACTTACCCCAACTACTACCACCACGAAACATCTTCCGGGGTCTAGAAAATTTTCAAAGAGCATTTTTGAAACCTCAAAACCGAATGATCGTCTGTAGTTGGTAAGTTTTGAGTGCTTCATAGATTTCGCCATTTCCGTGCACCCTGTTCCAACAGCCTTAAATTTTATTATAATTTGACTTCTACTACTGTTACATGCTACTAAAATTACATACTATCAATTGAAAACACTGGCGGAAATATACCGAGGTGGAAATACACCATTGGCGCAGTACTGGGTCCCAGTACTGGGCTAGTACCGGCCTGTTATATAAAAACCATCCTCATAAGCTACAACTCAAAAACCTTCAAACAACAATTTTTCAACTCTTTTCTCATTAATTTTTTATTATTATATGACATAGTATAGATGTAAAATAAATGAACTGTCAACGGGAATTTAAAGAAAATAATTTTTAAATAAATAATTCAAATCGATGACAATTTTTCTTCACGCAATATTTTGTTTTTTTCGCATTTTAGTCAATGTTACAACTTTTGATATTAAAATAAAATTTCATTTTCAATGAGCATTTAAAATTTGTATTGACGGAACTTAAAAATTGTATGGCGTACTGCGACAATTTTTTTTATAACAATTTTTTTTTAACTCTCGTATAACGTTTTGGTTTTCAGGTGTTTTAGACTATTTTACAATGATTAAGAATTACATCAAATGTAATTTTTTCTGAATATTTTCAGTTTACCAGAAAGATGGAACTTAGAATTGTTTTCCTTTATACAAGAAAAAAACAGAAAAAAAATGTTTGGGCGATATTTGTATTGATAGTGTTTCGAAATTTGAGACAACATGAACCATACTTCTACACGTATTTTTTTCATTTTTCTATTATTTATACTGTCGGCATAGTATTGCCGCGATCGTGGAGCCAACCGTGCGCCAGTACTAGGCGAACCGCCGATTATTTGAACTGGTGACCAGTACTGGGCATGTACTGCGCCGGTGGTGAACTCCGGCGGACTACTGAATTTTCCACATGGGTAGATTCATTTGATTCACAATGTAAATAACAGCATGGAGTTATCATATTGAAAAACAGGACATGCAAGGCATGACATCGTAAAGAAAGAGATCTCTAGTTTTTGCAGTAAAGTAAGTATTTGTCTTACAATCAGTCCATCCGTGTAGACGAGGTGTGGCATAGTTATCTGGGAGTGTATCAAATCCACGAGAACCTGAACCGCCAGTTGTTATAGCTACATATCCAAGTACAAAAAAAAAATCATTACAAGGGATAAAACATTTTCACTTAGCGTGCGCGAGGAATATATTCTTAAAGAATTCTTTGCAATACTTTAGAATATATCGGCACATTTGGGAATACATGCGGGTGTCACGAAAGTCCCAAGACGGCTGAATGTTTCCTCAAACAATATATTTTTCAGGGAGGTCAAGGTCATTCTTGAAGTAACTTTCAACGCGGAATTCAATGGTTACCTTTATTCTCATCTTGACGATGACCTTCTAGATTTTTTCAAGGTCAACTTTTTTTTTAATACAAACTTCCCTTTTTTACATCGGTAACCGATAGAGCGGGAAATTTTACGTTCAAATATGTACCCAGGTCAAACATGGGTACATTGTAACCCTGAAGGTCACACTAAGGTCATTTAAACTTAAACAAGGTCTGCATACCTCTGGAAATAGCAGGTTTTAAAATTTTTTTCGAAACGAGTAAAGTTACTAACTTTAACAAGTCGTATGCAATAGTGACCTTGACCATGACTTCCAAGGTAATGTCAAGGTCAATTTTTTTTCATTGGGAACCCCCTTTAAGGTAAGAATGTACCTATGTATGAACTGGGTACATATTTGGACGTAAAATGGTTTCTATTTTTTTTTTAAGTTGACCTTGAAAAAACCTTGAAGGTCATCGTCGAGATCAAAATAAAGGTCCCCATTGAATTCCTCGTTGAAATTTACTTCAAGAATGACCTTGACCTCCCTGAAAAATATCTTACCTTAGGAAATATTCAGCCGTCCCGGGACTTTTGTTATACCAGGAATATCTTTGAATACAAGGAATACTTGGAATATACATATAGGTTCTTGAAGTTCTGTACGTATAAATGAAGGAAATTTATTATTGATGACTTTGTAAACAAGTTAAAGTGCTCAATTGTTTTTTTCATGTTTCTGGTACTTTTTCACCGTATTAAGTAAATAAATCGCGTTTTTTGCTAAATTGGTTAATTGAAGGGTCCACATGAAAGTTTCAAATTAGCTGAAAATAACTACGACTTGACGCAGGAAATTTTTTTTTTTTTAATATCCAAAAATCATGTTTGTGCAATCTGACCCGTCCCATTGCACTCAAGAGCAAAATCTCTAAAAGAAAAATTTAACTAGACAAAATTCGGAGAAAAATTGAAAAGAAGAACCTTCTATTTCTAATAAATGCCAAGTTATGATTCTTCAATGAAACCTGATTTTTTCAAGAAACAGGCTAAAAATCAAATTCTGAAGTTTGCATCTGTACTTTGGAACCTGTTAATATTACGAAAACAGATTTCAAAGCTGAAAATTTTTTTTTTTCACGCAAAATTTGGTCCCCTGTAATTAATCCTGTTAGAGTTTTTTCGTAGGATTTTTTCTGAAGAGTTCTAACTTTTGACCTATAAAGGTTGAAAAATTATATTTTTTCCAGTTTATTCCGAATTTTCTGCACCACAAATTTTTGCATAACGTCATTAACGTAAATTTAGCCACAAACGAAGTATTTTGACAAGAATAACACTAGTAATTTGCCTTGATAGAAGGTCAAAAGCGGTAAGCTTTGGGAGGCCATAACTTATGACTTCATGGGGCTAGGTCATTGTTTTTTCAGAGGTTCCAAAGTACAGATTAAAAATTCAGAATTCGATTTTTTGGTCTCTTTTTCGAAAAAGATCAGGTATCCTTTAAAAGTAATAACTCGGCACCTATTATTTAGAAGTAAAATGTTTTTTTCTTCACTTTCTCAGAATTTTGTGAAATTTAATTTTTCTGCTAGACATTTTTCTCTAAAATGAAATGTGAAGCGTCAGTTTACGCAAACACGATATTCGTAACTTTTTTTACAAAATTTCCGGAGCGCTTGATAGTCATTTCTAGCAAGTTTGGAATTTTTACCAGCACACCTTTATAACCCGTTTAAAAAAAAGCGCTTTTCCTACTAAATTTGCTATACCAAAGCCCAATGTATACCAAAGCCCAATCCAAGAAGTTAATTCATTTGAAAGTTATCGTGCTAGCAAACTAAAAATCTACAGACTAACACACAGACATTTTGTAAAAACCTGTTTATTTGGGTTCAGGGGGTCTCAAAACGTGGACATTTGAAAAAAACGGGTGGGGGGTCAAATTTTACACAGATCTAATACCTTCTCATTATAGGATGAGAATGTAAAAAAATTTTAAAAAGTAGTTTGCCTTGAATTCTTAACGAAGAAGATTAATGTTCTACCAACAAAGACGAATTTTCAGCAACTTGCCTGGTAGCTGATTCTGTAGGGGATAAGCGAATAAATCCTCTGGATCAGAATTATAATTTCCTGTGATTGAATTATCATTATGTGGAGGGCTTGCTGATCGACTGTGTTCATTTTCTTCAACGTAATGATTTGAAGGTGGCGGCGGATTTCCCTGTGAACCTGATACTGTAAGAAGAAATTTAAATTGGTGAATTCTAAACTTATTAAAGGAATTACGTAAAAATACAATAAAAACAGTGTAATACACTGTATATTACTCTGATTCAGGGTGGTGAAAAAACTTTATTTTCAACATTCCCTGATTTTTCCCCGATCATTGATATTCAAAGACCAGTATTATAATCTAGTAGCATTGTTAACATATAATATATAAACACTGGAATTTTTTATCAAAAACTATGACTTCAACAAACTAATGGAATTTTGAAGAAAATAGATACATTTTCTAAAATTTTCCACCATAATAAAAAACGATTTTCAAACAAAGAAATGAAGTTTCAACTGAAATGTTAAATCTACAAAAGAAGAATTATTTTTGAGTAACGTGGTCTAATTTCCAACTAATTAGTTCAATTTCGCACTAAGGAAGATAAATTTTCAACGACTAATGTAATAGTAGCCACTTAAAACATAGCAAAATTTGATTTTGAAAAAAAAAACACAAAACTCCACCAAAATAGATGAATTTTCAACAAAATTTTCGAATCCTCAACCAAAGATGACTGCTTTTCAACCAACTAGTTGCATTTTTATCCAAAAATGATCTCAATTTCTACTAAAACAAATAAACTTTCAGACCAAAAAGACGAATTTTCGATAAAATAGTTAAATTCTCAACCAAGAAATATTTCGGTTGAATTTTGAACAAGAAAATACGAATTTCCAATTAAAAGTTAATTTTTTACCAAAATAGATGAATTTTCTGCAAAACAAAAAGAATTTCCCACAAAGTAGTTGAATTATCAAATAAAAAAATGACTTTTTAACAAAATTGTTGAATTTTTACCAAAATACGAGTAATAAATTTTTTAACTGAAAATTTAATTTTCAGGAGGAAACTCAATTTTCAAAATTCTCTATATTTTCCCTCACCAATTGTTCATTTCCGTTCACAATTAATATTCAAAGACCAGAATCCCGACCTTGTGACATTTTTGACAGAATCTTTCATATTAAGAATAAAACGATTTCAAATCAAAATTTAGGATTACTCCAGTTGTTGAAATTGTTGAATTTTTAACCAAATACTTAAATTTTCAACCAAAAACATATTTTTGAACTGAAAATTTTAATTCTCTAACAAAAAAGGCGCAATTTTCACAAAATATATTAATATTCAACCCCATAGTTCATATTTTTACTAAAAGAGATTACATTATAATCGAAATTGGAATAGTTACATTTTCAATTAAATAAAATAATTTTCAAGCAAAAAAAAAACGAATATTCAACAACAAATATAGGTTTTCAAGCAAGAAGATTATTTTTTGTTCCAATAAAGACAAATTTTTTAAAAGTAAAAACCGTCACTGCATTTATATTATGAAATTTTTCACAGGTTCCATAATACGTATTCAGATATAACTTACAAAAATGAAAATATTATGTAATATTTCAATGATTATTTTTGGTTTAAAAAAAGCACAAAGTTTATGCAGGCATGCTTAAAAATAGAGGTGAGACAGAGGACACGCGGGATGAAGTGAAAAAAGGCGAAATATTTTAAGCAGAGGAAAAAACAGTTTTTTTATCAATAATTCAGAAAATAAAAAAGCTACTACTTCTTTCATGAGAAGAAAAAGATACGAAATTCAATTTAAAATCTGGATATGTATTTTAAAAATTAAAATTCAAATCTTTATTCTCAAGTACCCAGGGGTCTCCCCACACCAGCAAAATAATTTTATATCTGCTTTTTGCATCCGGCGCCTCAATCATGCATCTCCATCAAAAAAATAATTTTTAACGAAGTTATTCGCCTTGAATTTTCAACGAAGATGATAAATGTTCTCCCAACAAAGACGAATTTAAAAAAAAATACATGAATTTTCAACAACTTGCCTGCTTGCCTCTGCTCATTGGCTTTTTTCTGCCTAGCTTCTCTCCTGATTGTAACCGCGGATTTTGGTTTAGGATTAATATGTTCTCTGATTGATTTGGGTTTACGTGTAGGCGGCCAATTTCTCTGTGAACTTAATTCTGCAGGAAGAAATATAAATTGCTGAATTATGATCCTGATCAAAAGAATTACGTAAACAGACAATAAATATAGGGTAATACGCTGTATATAGCTCTCATTCAGAGTGATCGAAAAACTTAATTTCCACAATTCCCTGATTTTTCCCTGACCATTGACATTCAAAAACCAGCATTTTAAAGATGACTATTCTACCATGAAAGATGAATTTTTAATCCGAAAGGACAATTTTTCAAGAAAACAGTTTAAGCTTTGACCACAAAAGATGATTTTTTACAAAAATAATTAAATTTTTAACATAGTGGTTACATTTTTAACCAGATCGCTGAATTTTCACTCGACAAAGATGAATTTTCTACCAAATGATCGAATTTTCTGTCGAGGTAGACGAATATTCGACCAAATAGTTGAATTTTTGACCAAAAAATATGAGTTTAACAAAATACTTGAATTTTGAACGAAAAAGTTACATTTTATAAAATTTTCTACCATAATAAACGAGAATTTTCAAACAAAGAAATGAAGTTTCAACTGAAATATTGAATCTTCATAAAAAATATGATTTTTTAGCAAAGTGGTTTCACCTTAAACCAATTAATTCAATTTTGCAATAAACAAGATAAATTTTTAACAAATAACGTAATAGTAGACATTTGAAACCAAATAAAAGGAATATTTTACTTGAATTTTCAACATTAAAATACGAATTTCCAATAAAAAGTTAATTTTATACAAAAATATATGAATTTTCTGACAATAAAAACCAATTTTCAACAAAGCAGTTGAATTTTAAATCAAAGAGGATGACTTTTTAACAAAACTGTTGAATTTTCATCAAAATAATAAATTTCTCAACTAAAAATATGATTTTCAGAATGAAACTTTATTTTCGAAGTTCTCTTAGTTTTCCCTGCCCAATCGTTCATTTTCCCTGACAATTAATATTCAAAGACCAGAATCTCAATCTTGTGACATTAATAAAAATAATTTCAAACAAAAATTTAGGAATAGCCAATTTATTATAGTTGAATTTTCCATCAAAAATATGAATTATCAACCAAGAAGGTTGAGTTTGTACCGAAGAAAACGGATTAGTCCAAAATACTGAGATTACCCCGTGTTACTTGAATTGATCCGCATTTCAAGTGGATTACTCCACTTGAAAAATAAGTTTTCAGTTGGAAAACAACAATTTAAAAAAAAAAAAGATTTTTTGGCAAAAAATGGAATTTTCATAATGTAGTTAAACTTTCTAGAGAAAAGACAATTTTTCAACAAAATGCATGAATTTTCAACAAGAAATATAAATTTTCAAGCCCGAAGATTATTTTTTGTCCTAATAAAGGCAATTTTTTTACAAAATGCATACATTTTCAACTAAGAAAGGTCAATTTTGAATCAAAAACAGAATAGTTCAATTTTCATCCAAAAATATGAATTTTCAACCAAGAAGATTGATTTTATACGGAAAAAGACGAATTTCCAACTGAAGAAGATCAACCTTTCAACAAAAAAATGGAATAATTAGATTTTCTGCTAAGAAAATTTGTTTTGGAAGGAACAAAAAAATTGTTTAACAGAATAGTTAGAAACTATTCGGAATACATATATAAATTAGTCTGAGGTAGCTGGATTACAAATGGATTACAAGTAGATGTCTCCGGATGAGAACACGATTATGCCGGATTAGAAGTTCAATGTTCAGACAAAAATTAATTTTTCAACCAAAAAGCAACGATTTTTCAACAAAAGAGTAAAATTTGCAACCAAGAAGATGTATTTTCAATAAAATAGTAGAATCCTTTGAAAAAAGTCGTATTTAATAAAGTAACATGCATTTTCAACCAAATAGACGAATTTTGAATAAAAAAAAAAGATAAATTTCCAACCAAAAATGGAATATTTACATTTTTTATTTTAAAAACTAATTATTTAGCAAAAAGGGCCGAGCGTCTACACGGAAGGGTTTCGTACCATTTAAGTCTCAACAGAATCATAAAACAAAACCTTTTTCTTAATTTTAGGGAAAAAATTGTACGAAAAAAGTTTCCGAAAGAAAAATTTTTTCAAACAAAATTTTTGGAAAAAAATTGGTTGAAAAACAATTTTTGAAAAAAAAAAATTCTTTCTGGAAAACAGTTATCGAAAAAAAATTCTTTCTGGAAAATAAAATTCCTGAAAAAAGATTTTTGATAGCAAACTGTGGAAAAAAAAATTTCAGCGCTTATGCATTTTTTCTGCGCCAAATTTTGGCGCTTATGCCCTTTTCGAATTTTAAACCTTAACGTCCATGACAAAAATTAATTGTTAACCAAATAGTTGAATTTTCTACTAAAGTAGTTGAATTTTTAACCAAAAATATTATTTTTTCATCAAATTGTTGAATTTTTAATGAAATTGGATTTCTTCCGATTAGACCTGGATTACGCTGGATTACAAATAGATTATTTCGAATGACAAGTAAAGTATTGGGATTACAAGTGGATTATTACGTATTAAATGTGAATTAATCAGAAGTACTGGGATTACTCCGAATTAATTGATTCAAGCGGATTATAAGTGGATTGCACCGGATTACCAGTTCGGATAACCCAGCGGTCCAGCGGAATAGCTAAATTTACAGTTAAAAATAAATTTTCACAAAAAAAGAACGATTTTTCGACAAAACAGCAAAATTTTTCACCAAAGTGGTGAATTTTCAACAAGATATTTGATTTTTCAACTAAGAAGACATATTAAAAACATTGTTCAATTATTAACAAGGTAACATTATTTGCAACTCAATAGTTCAACTTTCAACCAAAAATATCAATTTTTAACCGAAAATATGAATTTTTAACCAAGAAGATTAATTTTCTATCGATAAAAACTAATTTTCAACAGAATTCATAAAGTTTAAGTTTTAATGAAACATACATTTTTAACAAAGAATGAAATAGTTTCAATTGAAATAGAAAAAATTAATTTTTATAAAAAAAAACAATTAAAAAAAATGGTTCAATTTTCACCCAGTGAGATTAATTGTCAACTAAAATTATGCATCTCCATCAAAAAAATAAATTTCTATCAAAGTATTTTGCCTTGAATTTTTAACGAAGAAGATTACTGTTCGACCAACAAAGACGAATTTTTTTTTAAATACATGAATTTTCAACAACTTGCCTGCTTGCCTCTCCCTGAAAGAGGACTGCTTTGCACTCGTCTGTCCAACGCTCTGCGCAATGTCTAAGTGTTGCTCATTGGCTTTTTTTAGCCTACCCTCAGTCCTAAGTCTAACCGCGGATTGTGGATTAAGATCGTGGATCCTTCTACGTGAAGGTATTGCTAATTGATTGACTTCATTTTCTTCAACGTAAGAAGTTGAAGGAGGCGGCCAATTTCTCTGTGAACTTAATTCTGTAAGAAGAAATATAAATTGCTGAATTCTAAACTTTATTAAAGGAATTACGTAGAAAGACCATAAATATAGGGTAACACGCTGCATACAGCTCTGATTCAGGGTAATCTAAACACTTAATTTTCAAAATTCCCTGATTTTACCCTGACCATTGATATTCAAAGACCAGCATTTTAAAGATGACTGTTCTACCATGAAAGATGAATTTTCAATCCGAAAGGAAAATTTTTCAAGAAAACAGTTTAATCTTCGACCACAAAAGATGACTTTCCAACAAAATAATTAAATTTTTAACATAGTGGTTACATTTTTAACCAAATCGCTGAATTTTCACTCGACATTTTTGACCAAAAAATATGACTTTAACAAAATACTTGAATTTTGAACGGAAAAGTTACATTTTATACAATTTTTTACCATAATAAAAAAGAATTTTCAAACAATGAAATGAAGTTTCAACTGAAATAATGAATCTACATAAAAAATATGATTTTTTAGCAAAGTGGTTTTACCTTTAATCAATTAATTCAATTTTGCACTAAACAATTGATGACAAATTTTCAACCAACCAGTTGTATTTTTATCCAAAAAAGAACTCAATTTCTACTAAAACCGATACATTTTCAGACCAACAAGACGAGTTTTCAAGAAAATAGTTGAATTCTCAACCAAGGAATATGTCTCTTGAATTTTCAACATTATAATATGAATTTCCAATAACAAGTTAATTTTCTACAAAAATATATGAAATTTCTGACAAAAAAGACAAATTTTCAACAAAGCAGTTGAATTTTAAACTGAAGAGGATGATTTTTTAACAAAATTGTTGAATTTTCATCAAAATAATAAATTTATCATCTAAAAATATAATTTTCAGGATGAAACTTTATTTTCAAAGTTCTCTTAGTTTTCCCTGAACAATTTTTCATTTTCCCGGACAATTAGTAGTCAAAGACCAAAATCTCAGCCTTGTGACATGTTTAACATAGAATCTTTTATAAACAGAATAAAACAATTTCAAATAAAAATTTAGGAATAGCCAATTTATTGTAGTTTAATTTTCCATCAAAAATATGAATTATCAACCAAGAAGATTGATTTTCTACCGAAGAATACGGATTACTTCAAAATACTGAGATAACTCCGTGTTACTTGAAAAGAGGAAATTTTAAACCGAGTAGCTGAATTTTCTACCACACAGTAGCTTAGTTTTCAACCGAAAAATTACTTTATCACCAAATTGTTGAATTTTTAAACGAATGCTTGAATTTTCAACCAAAAACATACATTTTCAACAGAAAAGATTAGTTCTCTACCAAAAAATACGAAATGTTAACAAAATACATTAATATTCAATCAAATAGTTAATATTTTAACTGAAAAAGATTAATTTACAATCGGAAATGAAATAGTTAAATTTTCAGTGAAATAACATAATTTTTAAGTTAAAAAATGAATTTTCAACAAGAAAGATAAATTTTCAACAAAAAATGGAATATTTACATATTTATTTTAAAAACTAATTCTTTACCAAAAAAAGCCGAGCGTCTACACGGAAGGGTTTCGTAAATTTTTAGACAAAAAATTTGTTGAAAAACAATTTTCGAACAAAAATCCTTTCTGGAAAACAAAATTCTTGAAAAAAAATTTGTTGACAGCAAATTTTTGAAAAAAAAATTTTGGCGCTCATGCCCTTTTTCTGTGCCAAATTTTAGCACGTATGCCCTTTTTAGGATTTCAAACCTTAACGTCCATTTCAAAAATCAATTATAAACCAAACAGTTTAATTTTCTACTAAACAAGTTGAATTTTTACCAAATAATTGAATTAAAAAAAAAAAACAGAATTTTCTAATAAAGATCGATAAGATCAATTTTTAACAAAAAATGGAATAGTTCAATTTTTAGTTAAGAAATACATTATCACGAAAAAAACATCGATATTTTAACAAAATAGCAAAATCTTCAATATAAAAGATGAATTTCTAACAACAAAAATTTAATACTCAACCGAAAACACGAATTTGCAACAAAAAAGTTGACTCTTCAATAAAAAACGATAATTTTCTTAAAAATTGTTTATTTTCATCAACGTGCATTAATTTTTAACCATATATTTCAATTTTCAACAAGAAACATGAATCTTTGAAGAATAAGGTTAATTTTCTACTGAAAAAGACGGCTTCTCAATAAAATGCTTGATTTTTAGGGTTTCGTAGCCTTGGGCAGAAACCGTACGGTTTCGGTCGGGTGTGCGTTCGTCCGTATGGCCGTATATCCGTCCGTCACTCGGCGCCTGCGTTGACTAAATTTTCAACCTAATAGTTGAATTATTAAATAAAAAAGATCAATTTCCTACCAAAAATGGAATAATTATATTGTAAATTCAAAAGGTTAATTTGTCACCAAACAAAATGGATTAAAAAAAAATAGTTTAATTTTCTACGAAAAATACGAATTTTCAACGGCAGACATCGATTATAAACCGATTAGTTGACTTTTCTACTAAAGTGGTTGAATTTTTAATCAAAAATATTATTTTTTCACCAAATTGTTGAATTTTTAATCAAATTGGATTTGTTCAGATTAAAACTGGATTACCAGTCCCGATAATCTAGCGGTCCAGCGGAGTAGCTAAATTTACAGTTAAAAATAAATTTTCACAAAAAACAACGATTTTTTGACAAAACAGCTAAATTTTCCACCAAAGTGGTGAATTTTCAACAAGACATTTGATTTTTCAACTAAGAAGACATATTGAAAATATTTTTCAATTATGAAAAAGTTAGAATTATTTACAACTCAATAGTTCAACTTTCAACCAAAAATATTAATTTTTAACCAAGAAGATTGATTTTCTATCGATAAAAACTAATTTTCACCAGATTTCATCAAGTTTCAACTAAATAGTTTAAGTTTTAGTGAAAAAATAAATTTTTAACAAAAAATGAAATAGTTTCAATTGCAAATGTAAGAATTAATTTTTTATAAAAAAAAACAATTAAAAAAAATGGTTCAATTTTCACTCAGTGAGATTAAGTGTCAACTAAAATTATGCATCTCTATCCAAAACAAAATTTTTTCCAACAAAGTATTTGGCCTTGAATTTTCAACGAAGAAGATTACTGTTCTACCAACAAAGACGAATTTTTAAAAAAATATATGAATTTTCAACAACTTGCCTGCTTGCCGATTTGGTAGGTGCTGAAAAGCTGCTTGCTGAGGGCCTGTCTGATAACCGGCTGCTTGCAGAGCATCTTTCACCTGTTTTTCTGCCTGAAGAATGTTTAAGGCCTCCCTTACATAGGACTGCCTGTCACTCGTCTGTCCATAGCTCTGCTCAACGTTTTGCTCATTGAATTTTTTCTGCCTACCTTGTCTCCTGGGTCTTGCTAATCGATTGACTTCATTTTCTTCAACGTAATTATCTGAAGGTGGCGGCCAATTGCTCTGTGAACTCAATTCTGTAGGAAGAAATATAAATTGGTGAATTATTATCCTCATCCAAAGAATTACGTGAAAAGACAATAAATATGCGGTAATACGGTGTATACAGCTCTGATTCAGGGTGATCGAAAAACTTAATTTTCAAAATCCCCTGATTTTTTCCTGACCATTGACATTCAAAGACCAGCATTTTAAAGATGACTGTTCTACCATGGAGGATGAATTTTCAATCCGAAACGAAAATTTTTCAAGAAAACAGTTTAATATTTGACATAGTGGTTACAGTTTTAACCAAATCGCTGAATTTTCGCTCGACAAAGATGAATTTGCTACCAAATGATCGAATTTTCTGTCGAGGTAGACGAATGTTCCACTTGACCAAAAAATATGACTTTAACAAAATACTTGAATTTTGAACGAAAAAGTTACAATTTATAAAATGTTCTACCATAATAAAAGAGAATTTTCAAACAAAGAAATAAAGTTTCAACTCAAACAATGAATCTACATAAAAATATGATTTCTTAGCAAAGTGGTTTCACCTTAAACCAATTAATTCAATTTTGCACTGAACAAGATAAATTTTCAACAAATAAAGAAATAGTAGACATTTGAAACCAACCAAAATTTAATTTTGAATAAAAAACAGTGGAATTCTACCAAAAAAGACGACATTTCAACAAGAATGTTTGAATCCTCAACCAAATATGACTAATTTTCAACCAAGGAGTTGCATTTTTATCCAAAAAGAACTCAATTTCTACTAAAACAGATACATTTTCAGACCAAAAAGACGAATTCTCAAGAAAATAGTTGAATTCTCAACCACGGAATATTTCGCTTGAATTTTCAACATTAAAATATGAATTTCCAATAAAAAGTTAATTTTCTACCAAAACATATTCATTTTCTGACAAAAAGACTAATTTTCAACAAAGAAGTTGAATTTTAAACTAAAGAGGATGACTTTTTAACAAAATTGTTGAATTCTCACCAAAATAATAAATTTTGTAACTAGAAATATAATTTTCAGGAGGGCACTTCATTTTCAAAGTTCTCTAAGTTTTCCCTGAACATTATTCATTTTCTATGACAATTAATATTCAGAAACCAGAATCTCAATCTTGTGACATTTTTAACATAGTATCTTTTATAATTTGATTTGATTTGATATTTATTCGAGATAACCCAACAGTTTACACCAATTACAGGGTTATGTATCATCTATGTATTAAAACTAGGCGCATTCACAACATAGTTCTCGCTTAATTATAGAGATTCCGTACTTATTACAATTCCATTTTTTTTATTTTATTTTGCTACTAAGGTCGTTAATGGTTAGGCCAGATCGTTCCTCGCTACTAAACTGTATTCTTTTACTATTTTAGCAACTTCACTTATCGGTGTCTCAAACATATCTAATTTATCTCCGCTGTATTCACAAAACAGATTTAACTGCCTACAGATCCTGAAAACCGGCGACATAAATTGTGTAGACTTTTTTGACACAGGTGTATAAAAAAGCTCACTACTTCTTGCACAAATTCTCGGTACTTTGAATGGTAACATATATAGTAAATCCGCACAGTTCAGTAGCCTCCTTATCAGTTTTAGTCGATAACTATTGACAGCAGAAAGTGTCTTTCTTGAATTTTCAGTGAGTAGAATCTTGCACATAATGTCTCATAATCGACACCCCTAGGAGGGTACACACCATCTACCCTGAAAGCCAGTATCTTCAGAAATCTTTTGTTTATTTTCTCGAGCACTTTTATTGATATTTTTCTGAAGGGGCTCCATATGGTAGATGCGTATTCCAGCCTAGATCTTACGTACGCATTAAAGAGTACTGTGAGCGTTTCAACATCCCTGAAATGTTTACAGGATCTTATTATGAATCCAAGCATTTGATTTGCAGATTTGACAACACACTCGATGTTTATATGAAATCTAAGCTTTGTGTCAAAAGCTATACCGAGATCTAATATGCTGAAGGCTCTTACAATAGGCTTTCCATCTATTATATATTCAAATATAATGGGCTGTAATTTCCTACAGAATGACACGACCTTACATTTATTTATATTTAATACAAGATCTAATTTCTTAAGCCAACTGATGAACACTTCTAGATCTTTTTGCAGCTCTACGCAGTCTCTAACATTTCTTATTTTTAACATGATTTTTACATCGTCTGCATACAATAATTTCTTCGTATTCCTAGTGTTACCTATTTCATTCAGATAAATATTTGCCAACGTAGGTCGTAAGCTTGAGCCCTGAGGAACTCCCGATGTTGGAGTATAAGCGTTTGAGGCGCAACCTGCATACTGTACAACGTGCTTCCTATTTTGCAGTAGCTCATTAATGAGCGAAATTACATTGCCGGAAAGGTTCAACTTTTTGAGCTTATCAACTAAGATCGCATGATTTTATTTGTCAAAGGCTTTGGACATACCTAGATAGATAACATCCAACTGAAACCCCTCCTCCAAAGCTTCCGCCGCCATTTGGGTCATTATTAATAAATTAGTGGTAGTAGATCTACCTCGCATAAACCCGTGTTGGTATTGATTAACTTCAGATTTGAAAACGCTTGATACGTAATTAGCAAGAAAGGTTTCAAAGGCCTTGGAGAAGTTATTTATTATTGAAATAGGCCTGTAATTTTTTATATTCGCCGAATCACCAGTTTTAAACATAGGACATACTCTAGTCTCTTTCCACGCGTTCGGATACGCCCCTACTTCTAGAGCTTTATTAAATATGTATAGCATAGGATTAGATGATGTATTTGCGGAATTTCTTATCAGAAAACTAGGTATCAGATCTATACCAGATGTATTTTTATTTGGCAGCGAGCTTAAAGCTATTCTTACATCAACCATATCCATCTTTAATTTATATCCTAGTCGACCCTCAATTTTATCTGTTCGATTTTGCAAATTTGTGTGTGACATTGGGTTATATACACTATTAAAATAGGAAGCTAGAGCGTTAACAATATTATATGATTTATCTAATTTGGTACCATTAACGTACATTATTCCAGGCAACCTCGATGCGTTCTTTAGATTCCCCAGGTAATTCCAAAATTGTGTTTGATCTTTTTTTAAAGCTTTCTCGCAGTTATGAGTGAAGATTTGGTAATCACGGTTAATAAACTTTTTTACATCCGATCGTAAGAAGTTAAAGTTGTTCTGTAAATGATAGTTTCCAGGTATAATCCTAAGTTTATCCCTATACTTTTCTTTTAAATTTATCCTGCAGATTAGCTCCTTGGAATACCATTTTGGATATTTACCTGGACCACCTAGCGTTGTGAATTTCGGTACAATTTCTGCAATTGCGGAATATAATGAGCTATATAAATACTGAGCAGACTCCTGCAAGTTCTCAATTGAATATAAATCACTCCAATCAATGCAATTTATCTTATTAAATGAAACGCCTTTGTTTATTTTAGAGTAATTGTATCTAGTTGTATTGCTATTGTTGAATATAAAGTTTGTTTCAGATTGTTTTGCTTTGTTACAAGTTAAAATTATTCTCAGGGCTGGGTGGTATGCATCCTCAGGCACCAATGGCTCAGCGGTCCATACCTCTATTTTGTCAGAAATAGTGAATATCAAATCCAAGCATTGCCCTTTACATTCCAGAATATGATTACTTTGCTTTAAATCAAACATTAGTAAAAAGGATGAGATTAGATCTGTTTTTTCATCTCTTAAAGAACCCACAGAGGCACTTAGAAAATTTCTAACGTTAAAATCACCAGTAATGATTGGTGTCCTATCATATAGCTCATTTCCTTCCTCTAGTGCTTCAAAAAAGTTTTCAAATTCAACTAATTTTACATTAGGAGGTATGCAGATCGAAATTATTATGCATGTACACTTTAGTCCCATTACTTTCGCTACAATAATATTTACTTACGGAGCCACTAACTGCACTCTATTTAGGTTTATTTGGCTAGATTTGTATTTATTTTTAATTGCAATTAGTACTCCGCCTCCTATAGTAATTACCCTATTCTGCCTATAACATACGAACTGATTGTTGTGGAAAAGTTCATTTGAATTTATATTTGGTCTTAACCAAGTTTCTGACAGTGAAAAGATATCATAAGTATATAAATCGCAGAATAATATAACTTTTACAACCTTTGTATTCAAACCTCTAGTGTTTTGAAAGTATACCTTAAGTGTGTGATACTGTTCCTTATAGACATCTTTGTTTATTTTGGAAATTACTCCTGTGGACTCTTGGGGTGTGCTTCGGCTGGTAACCTCATCTTCGTCATAGGTCGACCCTGCCTCCACTGAAGTCGTAGATCCTTTTCTCCCAATAGTTCTCTTGTTTTGAGCTTCTGCAGTGCCTGTTTAAATTCTGTTTGTTGCATTGGTGTGAGATCTGATCATATCTGCACTCCCAGTGCCGCGCTGTCTAGGTGATTGGATCGTTTCTGCATTGCGAGGTTCTTCAGATATTTGACTACAATTTCCTCTGATGGTAGATGAATCCGAACAGGCCCTGGTCTTTGTGTATACCATTTCGGGCTAGGCGTGACACTACCCGATTCGGGTAGTGTTTCTAGGTTGATAACTTGTAGTAAATAACTACAAGTGTGGGCTCACCACACCCACGATGTGCCAACAGCACTCAGTTTTCTCGAATGGTCACCCATCCAAGTGCTAACCGCGCCCAACGCTGCTTAACTTCAGTGATCTGACGAGAACTGGGTTTTTCAGCGTGGTATGGCTGTTGGTTGAATTGAATTCTGGGAAATATTACCCACTCTATAGCATTTCAAACTATCCAATGTTATGTTTTCATTGTGGATGCTACTTAATATGTTTAACACAGCTACTTTTTCAGTATCATGCTTTTTATGTTCGCCTACAATACTGTTATTATCACAGAGGGTGCTCACTCTAGGCTCCGGCAATCCAAACATAATTATATTCTTTTCTCTCCAGTTTCTATCATGCATTTCTGATAATGTTTGAGATGTGAGTGACGTACCTTCTATTCCTGTTGAAAACTGGCTTGCTTCTGCTGAATGCTGCTGTACTTCTCTCAGCTCATTGGTTGCTGATTCAATAGCCTCTAGTCTATCCTTGATTTGCTTTACATCCTCTCCGAGTGAATCTGTTTTTGATTCTACTTTATTTATATAGCTATTCAGGTTCTCCATTGCTGCCTGTACTGAGTCATCTATTTGAAACTTTATCGTTTCCTTGATGTTTTTCAAGACAGGAATACATTTTTTTCGAAATTCCCTCCTCCCAATCCTCCTTTGACATTGGCGATGGCGATTTTGAGCGAGAGCCACAGCATTTTGAGTATACTCCATTTGGCAAATTTTTACTTTTGTAGGCACAACCTGGATGGTAAAAGGTGCCACATCTTATACATGTACAGATTTCATTCACTATTTTGTTATTACATCCCTTACAGATGCGTTCGCTACCCAGCAAGTTTTCTTCCTTTGTTACGTTGTTACGTGCCCGCTCCGTGTATCCAATGTATATGTAAGAGAGCAGTGAGATCGATATTTTCCGTAACCAAACAGCTGAATTACGGTCTATTCACAATCCAAACAAACACAGAGTGTACCGCACAATTCACAGTATAGATTGGTCAGATATTCCACTTTAACAGAAAAGAGCACGTTTGATTATCTCCATTAAGATAGGTCATGTTCTCATCGCACTTTAGAACAGGCATACCCTTTATTTAAACATACCTAGCACTTGTTAACTCTTGCCAACGGATACAACGGCCCACCTCCTCACATGAAAGCACTTTTTAACGAATAAAAACAATAAAACAATTTCAAATAAAAATTCATGATTGGCCAATTCACTGTAGGTGACTTTTCAACCAAAAATATGAATTATCAACCAAGAAAATTGAGTTTCTACCGAAAAAGACAGATGACTCCAAAATACTGGGATTACTCCGAGTTACTTGCATTAAGCCGCATTGCAAGTGAATTACTCCAGTTGAAAAACAAAGTTGTAATTAGGAAACAACAATTTTTCAAAAAAAGATTTTTTGCCAGAAAAATGGAATTTTCATGATGTAGTTAAATTTTCTACAAAAAAGACAAATTTTTAACAACAAGAGGTAATTTTCAACCTTTTAGTTGAATTTTCTACCACCCAGTAGCTTAATCTTCAACCAAAAAATTACTTTCTCACCCAATTGTTGAATTTTTAACCGAATACTTGAATTTTCAACCAAGAACATACATTTCCAACCGAAAATATTAATTCTCTACCAAAAGAGACGAAATATCAACAAAATGCATTAATTTTCTACCATGAAAGATTATTTTTATATCAAGAATAGAATAGATCAATTTTCAAACAAAATATGAATTTTTAACCAAGAGGATTGATTTTCTACCAAAAAAAGACGAATTTTAAACTCAAGAAGATCAATTTTTTACAAAAAATTGAATAGTTTGATTTTCTTTTAACAAAATTTGTTAAAAAAAAAATTGTTTAAGAGTGTTGGTTCAATCCGAATTTGAATTTTTTTCGATTGTTACGGCACTGACTTCATATATATATATTTGCCAAGTATTTGAGAATGAAACAAAGAAAACTTGTCAAATATCCGGGGTTTGACGAGATACTCGGATCAATACAATTTAGAGTAATGAAGCCTTTTGCTGAGGCAATTATTATTTTCACGGAAACTATACATTTTTCGACATGAAGAAATCTGCGGATAGCAGAAGACAGCATTTGAACGGCGAGAACAGTTCGCAAATTCATTTTTTCACTCACAATTCTGACATCACAGAAGCATTTTCATAGGTCATCCAATATCCGAAGACCCAAAACTTGATAATAGTGGACCTCAATTTTGCGAACTACGTCGCGAAATGGAGAAAAAAGCAGAATAAATTTTAGATGTCCTGTGTATGAGAAGACCATAAGACTCTAGTAGTAAGCAGCAAAGCAAACGCGGCATATAGACTAGCTGTCAAATTCACGCTGCGATGCTCTAAAGTCCGAACAAGAACAAGAAGTGCACGTAGAATCACTATGGGTTTGAATTATGGGCCGATAGAGTAAGCAACGTCAGGGTAATGGGCTAGGTTCTAGGGTACAGACTACGCCGTCATGCGGTCGTGTCCTCGTACTTTTTTCAAATTTTGTTTGTTTCTAATTTTTTTTTTTTGGCTTTGGTGAAGGGAAAGAGCGAGTGTGAAAGGAGAAAGGACGGTGAGTAGAGTGTTTAAGGGCTAAGGAATAAGTGAGAGTGAAGGGGTTGGTAGAAGGGTGGTGAATGATATATAATTGTCAAAAGTGGAAGAGAAGGATTTTGAGGTTAGGAACGGTTGTGAAAAGTGGTGTGTTTTATCGCGGGGTGAGGGACAGGTGAGCGTGAGGGTTGGATGAATGAGAAGAAACAGTTATTTATGAGTGGTGAGTTATAGTGTAAGAGATTTTGAGTGATTTTTTAGAGTGATGGCTTCAGATCTAGATGGGACGATTTGCATGGGGGATTGAAAGCGAGGGAAAAGAAAACGTGACGTAGGAAAGAATACGCGGCAGGATGCGGGTTACACGAAGTCCAGGAAGGACAGAGAGAGGGCAGCAGGAGACGGAATACAGAGAAAGGGTCGAGAATTAGCAGCGAATGTAGGCAAGAGAATGAGGCGAGCGCGAACATCGAAGGTAGCATAGGCAGCAATGAAAGTAGTGTTGAGGCAGAGGTATTCGTAAAGCTCGATAAGGGTAATAAGGGCTTTCTTGATAAGTGGCGACAACCAGCGACCACGAGTAGCGAAGGGGAGCAGTTGGAGGATAATAAAAGGGTTAGAGACCAGTTAGATGAGGAAGGGGAAAATGAGAAAGCGCTCAAGAAGATTAGGCAGAAAAAACCACCTGAAAGGAGGTCAGGGGGGAGTAGTTTAGAAGGCCTCGAGAAACTCATCAGAGGCCTCAGAGGGGAAACTTGCAAAGGTTTTGACAGAGCGAGGACGCATAGGGAAGAAGTCAGGGAGGAAGTGAAAAAAATGAGAAAGAAATGGGAGGAGTGGGATGATCTGTGGAAGGCCGTGAAAGAGGAGGTATTTAGGAAACTGGATAGTATAGAGAGTAAACAGATAGAGAGTGAGAAAGAAAGTAGAGCTGGAATGAGTTTGCTTGAGGAGAGGGTCAGGAAACTAGAATGCGAGAGTGAAAAGAAGGAAGAGGTGGGATTAGGAAACGTAGTCAAGGGGGATGATAAGACACTGCAGGAAGAAAATGAGTGAATGCGCATACGGTTGAATGAAATAGAAGTAAGACTAGAAGGAGAAGAGAAAATGAAAAGAAAGCGAAACATAGTAATTAAAGGAATGACAGTAGAAAGCGACTCGGGAAATGAAGAAGTGGAGAAGCTGATGAATGATATTGGGGCTCAGGTGAGAGTGGAGGCAGTGAAGGTACTGGGGAGAAAGACAGAAGGGAAAACAGGTGTGCTCATAGTGAAAGTGGGAAGCGAGGAAGAGAAGAGAGAAATTATGGAAAGGAAAAGGGTACCAAAGGGTAGGAATGAAAGAATTGAAGAGCACCTGACATGGAGAGAGAGAAAGAGGAAGTGGATGATCGAACGGAGAGCATGGATAGAGAGGAGGAACGGGGGTAATGTTTGGATGGGGAAAGACAGGTTGTGGGTGAATGGGTTGAAGTGGGTCTGGGACGAAGAGAGAGAAGAGCTGAGAGCAGAGGGATCGATACTTGAGAGAAGGGTAAACGAAGGTAATGAGAGTAGGAGAAACGGGGCGGGGTTTCCATCAGAGAAAAAAAACTGAGCACGTAAGGAGGAGGGGGAAGGACAAAAAGAGAGGAGTGAGTGTGGCTTTCTGGAATGTGTCAGGGCTAAAAAACAAGAACGAGGGGTTCTGGGAGGCTATTGGAAAATGGGAAGTGGTAATGCTGAGTGAAACGTGGGTGGATGAAAAGGATTGGATGGGCTTGAAACGAAAGTTGCCGAAGGGTTATGTATGGACAATGCAAGAAGCGCGAAGCGAGAGAATTCGAGAAGGATAGAGTGTGCGACTGAAGTAATGGGGCAGGTGTGGGGTATAGGGAAGAGAAGGTTTAAAGATGATTGAAAAATGAGACTGTGGATGTTTGATGCGCTGGTATGGTCAGTCCTAAGTCACGGAGTGGAGATCTGGGGATGAAAGGAGCACAAGAGGGTGGAAAGTATGCAGGCGAGATTCTTGAGATGGGTAATGGGAGTGAACTGGAGCTGTCCAGGATACATGTTGAGGGAGGAATTAAGTAAAAGTAAAATGGTTATTAGACAAATGAAGAGAGCATGGAACTTTGAGGAGAAACTAAAGAGGGAGGAGGGAAGCAGGATAGCACAAGCTTGTCTAAGGGAAGTAGTAAACAAAGAGACGAGGGGTAACACAGAAGGATCAAGGTGGGAGGAAGAGAGACAACAGAGGAGGAGAGAATGCGATATAATAGCAGATCTCAGAGTATGGCAAGAGTTAGAGAATGAACTGATAATTAAGGAGGGGGAGGAAAGATGGAAAAAAATCGTGGAATCTAAGTATAACAGGTGGTATAAGGTAGTGAAAGCTGAAGGAGAACCAGAATATTTAAGAAAGATTAAAAAGGAGAGTAAATTGAAGCACGTTATACGATTTAGGATGGGAGAAGGAATGAGAGAGTGTAGGTACTGGATGGATGAAGAGGAAAGAAGATGTAGAGTCTGTTATTACGAGATAGAATCATGGGGGCATGTTTTAGAGAGATGTACGGTGGATGAAACAGGTGGGGAGAGTGTGGATGACAGGATAAGGTGGATCTTGGATGGAAGTGGACAAGGGGCAAGCTGTATGATGAGACTGGAAGAAATGAGAGAAAGTAAAGGGCATGTGGTAGGGAAAGGCCAATCGCGTACTCCTAGTCAAAGAAACTAAAGTAAATAAAGCTTGAAAAATCATGTTAACGGAAATGTTAAGAGGAAACGGAAGCCCAGGAAACTCAATAGTCAGCAAATCTCGGGAGTAATTATGTTAAGACAAAGCGATACTAAATAAGTTAATATAAGTAGAATATTATTATTTAGGTAGTAAGTATTATTAAGGTAGTATAAGTGGTTTTGTAACGTACTGTGAAGGGAGCGGAGGCCCTCAAACCCGTAAAAGGGAGAGAATAAGTACATACATAATATGCATAAATATTATGAAAATAATAATAAAGAGTTTCAAAAATATATTTTAGGAATACAAAAATTATTATTTTTGACACAAAAATATTTTTATCAGTCTATTGATTTTTTTTATCAATCATTTCTTTGATTCGTGCATAAATTTCGGGATTTCCAAAATTATAAAAACTAGTTGTTTGTAAAGTTATGACAATTTTTTGCTGATAAATATGAATATTTTTTGAATAGGGTGGAGCAAGAAAAACATTTTTTGTGATAAGCTTTTGGAGGTGCTAAGGAATTCCCATGATCCTCTCATAAATTATCAATAAAATGAAGAACATGAATAAAGTCGATAAAATTAATAAAAGGAATAAAACGGATAAAATGAATAAAATAAATAAAATCAATAAAATCAATGAAATCAGTGGAATTAGTGAAACCAGTATCCATTTTATTTCATTAATTTGGTTGATGTTATTGATGTTGTTCATTTCATTGATAATAAATTGATTTTATTGATTTTAGTGATTTTATTCAATGTATTGACTTTGTTAATTCATATGATTGTATTTCTTAATAAAAAAATCAAGTATTTATATTGATTTTCTTTATTTCATTACAAAATACAATGAAATAAATCAATAAATTGAATAAGATCACTAAAATCAATAAAATTAAATTATAATCAATAAAATCAAAATTGTACAGATTTCAGTGATTTTATTGATTTTATTGATGTTGTTTATTCATTTTATTTCATTGATAATAATTTGATTTTATTGTTTTCAGTGATTTTATTCATTTTATTGATTTTATTGATTAGAGCTTGATTACGCCGGATTACAAAAAGATTATTTCGAATTGCAAGTGAACTATTGGGAGTAGAAGTGGATTATTACGTATTGAATGTGAATTAATCAGAAGTACTGGGATTACTCCGAAATAATTGATTTAAGACAGATTATAAGTGGATTACACCGGATTACCAGTTCAGATAACCCAGTAAAGAGATAAAATTTCAACAAGACATTTGATTTTTTGACCAAAAAAGACATATTGAAGAAAACTGTCTAATTATTAACCGGGTAGAATTATTTACAACTCAATAGTTCAATTCTCAAACAAAAATATGAATTTTTGACCAAGAAGATGAGTTTTCTAACGTTTGCAATTAAGAAATTAATTTTTTATTACAAAAAAAAACAATTAAAAGATTTGGTTTAATTTTCACCCGCAGAGATTAGTTTTTGTCTTTATTTAGGCATCTCTGTCAAAAAATAAATTTTTAAAAAAGTAGTTCTTTTTTAATCTTCAACTGAGAAGATTAGTCTTTTACCAACAGAGACGAATTTTCAACAAAATACACAATTTTTTCAACAACAAATGTGAATGTTGTGCTCAATAGTCGATTTTTCAACAAAGATTACATTTTTTATCAAATTGTTAAATTTCTAACCAAATAATTGAATTTTCAATCGAGAAAAAAGATAAATGTTCAGAAAACACATGAATTTTCGAGAGCAAAAGTTAATTTTAAATCGAAAACTTGAATTTTTTACGATAGTAGCTTAATTTTTGACCAAAAATTAATTTTTCACGAAATTTCTGAATTTTTAACTTACCAATAGAATTAAGTAATACCACTATGGTCAGGAAAGCAGTTCCAATAATGACCCGCATTGTAGACAATTAGAAGTGTATCTGTTTCTGGTAAAAAACATGGCGAACTATGTGACTTTTATACCTTGGAGAGGCTATTTGCCTACAATGAGATCATTGTTTTCCGTAAAAGTGTATTAGTCACCCAAAAAATAAGCTATATGTACGAAATGTGCCTCCAAGAAAGAGCAAATAGCGCCACAGGAAAATATCAGAAGAATGTCGAGGTTGAAATGACACTCATTTCACAAATTTAAAATTGTGTCAAGAGTAGCATGAGTTTTAAAAATGTAAGGAAAATAGTTCCTGCAGCTTTCTACATTCTCATCAGAGAAGATATCAGATTTGCGAAAATTTCGACCCCACCCCCCTCGTTTTTCTCAAATTTGGACGTTTTAAGACACTCTGAGCCCGAAAAACATGTTTTTACGAATGTGAGCACTGTGAGCATGATAACTTTTGAAAGAAATAATTTGTTATAATGGCCTTTGGTACACCCTTTGAGTGTCGGAAACTGAAGGTCAAGTTCGTTAGCCAGCTATTTTCAAGATTATCATAACATCTTTTTGAATTTGCTTGAAAAATGGAAAAGTCAAATTTTTGACTAACGGTTGTGGTTTAAAAAAAAATAAAAAATTCCAGTTCGTGTTCAAACTATGCAAGATACGAAAAATATGAATCTACACAAATTGTGCACTAGAAAATGATATACAAATTTGTTATGAATAACTTTTTGATAAGGCGGATAGTTCTTTTTTAGTTCGTAAAAAAACATTGAAAACAAAAATAAAAATAAATTCTTTTTACATATGACAATAGCTACCAAGAAAGATGAATAGATGATAATTGTGCATCTAAAAAATATCTACATAGTTTGTAGAAAACTAACTACTGAAAAACTACTGCGTAGTTTTTGTTTTAGTAAAAAATAGCATTCAAAATAAAAAAATTTAATTTGTGGACAAACGACACAAGCCACGAAAAAAAGTGAATAGACAAAAGTTACTCAAGCAAAAAATAATGTTTCCCAAAACTGTTGCAAAACCTATACCTGCCATAAGTAGTACTGTTACTTCTTCAAACACTCTCTTGCTTTACTACTCATAACAATTGTGATAAATAAAAACCCCCAATGACCATATTTTTTTTTACTTTGTAAATTAGTCTTTGACACAAGATAAAACTTTATACTCTCCTGACATTTTCTTATACGACAAGCCATTATTCATTCACTGCCTTTTAAGTAATATATATTTTATAAATCCGTGCTACCTGGAATAATTGCAATTTTCTGTGTAACAATAGAATGTATAGCTCATTGATCCATTGTAATTTAAAAAAATTCTTATCTTTCATAACTTTTTGCAAAAAATCTCAAGAAAATATTTAAAAATGGAAACAGACTACATCATGTTTACAGTTTCCAAATATGACCTTCTTATTGTTTCAATAAAGTTAAGAATATGACACCATCGCTTCAATTTATTGAATTTTTCTATTCTATACTTTTTTTTTTAATTTTCAAACCCTTTTTTTATTCACTATATACAGTCATGAATAAATTTATATATTTCTACTGAGTGATGATTTGTTCTTTTCCTTTGAATGAGGAAATATGTTAAACAATCAAATTACTAATTTTTTTTCAATCCTCAGTGACCCACTTTTTGCTATATATATATATATATATATATATATATATATATATATATATTTATTTAACGCCTATATTGTTATCCGTTATAATTTTAAGATTATAAAAAATTCTTATTTTTGTTAACCGTGTTCAAAAAATCTGAAGGTAATATTCTGAAAATAGAAACAGACTAGGTGACGTTATAAACACCTTCGCTTTGTTTTATGGAACTCTTCTATTTTTCACGTTTTGCATGTTTATAACTTTATGTATGAATTTATGTATGTGTATCAAGCAATTAGTTGCTATTCAGTATTGAATTAGGAAATACCTTCACTAATTGAATTAATAATTTCTTACTAATCTTTAGTGGCCCACTTTTTGCTAGTCGAATATGTGAAATTTCCGTAGCAGTTAGTTGAGTTTTAACAAATTTCATTCATAGAGGCAATACATTATGTTCTGAGTAAGAAAAATAGTATATGAAATAAAAATTAACTTCTTTCGATACTCAAGTTCATCCTTATTCAAGTCAAATTATTTCTACAAAGTTTGCTAAATAATTTCAAATTTCTATGGAAAATGAGGAAAATGTCATCCGAAAAAAATTTTGAACATCGAAAACAACTTTATCAAATAGTAGACCAGCGAATTAGTTTTCCCACTAATGAAGCCGAAAATATTTGGACCACTCGAATTAGTAATTTTCTACTAATCTTTAGGGGCTTACTTTCATTAATCGAATTGGTGCAATTTCACCAGTTATTATTGAAATTTTACCAATTTTAATTTAGAGAGACCTCAAAGTATTTTTTGCATGAGGGAAAAAGCTATACAATAAAAATAACCTTCTTTAGGCTCTCAATTTCTTACTTTCAGCTTGTTCAAAAAGCTGGTCCAAAAATGCATTGGAAATTTTTTTTCTCGATTTTTTAAGCATATAGCACCGATCAAGATTAGCTGAATCAATTTCAAACTGAACATTTCTCTTCAAAATTAGCCAAATAATACGAACAAAATATTACTTTGGAAATATCACTCCCATAAGTCTGTTTTATAGGGTCCCAAAAACAAACCCATAAGTGAAAAAATGGGTTTTTGGACTTTTTGGCGCTAATTATTATTTTTTTGAGGTTTTTCAATGGTTATGAGAGAAATGGGTTATAAACTTCTAGATAAAAATTTAGTGGCATGTTACAGACTTAAAAGTAGCAAAGAGGATGCTCCGATTCTACTATCACTAGATTCCAAGGAGACAAAAGAGCAAATAATGAAAAGAAGAAAAGAAATCTTAGCTCTTGTAGAATCACAGGAAATGACGACAGGAAGATCTTTATTAATGAAGATATGACTCATTATAATCAAAAAATGTTCCAAATGGCGAGAGAACTACAGAAGACCAACGCATGTAAATTCGCATGTTTCTACAATGGAAGGGTTTACGTGAAGAGAAAAGAAGGGGACAACAGGATATGGATTAAAGACGAGGATGTGCTGAGAACACTAAAAGAAAAATGAAAGAATGCGGCAGAATAGCTACGCTGTGAAAGAAGATGGGGACTAGGATAAATACAGGTAAAAATGGATAAAAACTTGAAGTATTTGAAGATAATGTATTTAAATGTTAGAAGTCTAAGAAATTCATATGATGAACTCAAGATACTTTTAGAAAGACAAAACATTGGTATAGATATATTAATATTGACTGAAACTTGGCTGTACAGTAATGAAACTAGATTCTATAATTTTAAAGGATTTGAAGCAATATATAATTGTAGAGACACGAGAGCAGGGGGAGTAGCAATTTATATTAAAAAAGGTATACAATTTGAAATATATGAACAAAACTATGTAAATCAAAATAATGGTTGTAATATAGCAATGGTAAAAATCAATAATACAAATTTGGTAATAGGAGCGATTTACAGACAACCTTCGGCTAGTACTGACAATTTTTTAAAAAATCTTAATGATCTTTTAGATTCTGTAAAGGAAAAAGGACTCTTATGTGGCGATATAAATATTAATTTACTAAATAGGAATTCTGATCTAGTTAGAGACTATAATAATGTCATAAACATGAATGGTTATAGTAAAGCTGATATTATAAGTTTAAGATAGAGGCTACGAAAAAATACGCCAACTATTATTGATCACGTTATGACTAACGGATTGCAATGTAAAATAAATGTGGAAGACACTGCGCTCTCTGATCATAGAATTCTGAATCTAGAATTCCATACGCTAAAAGTAAAAAATGATAAGAAAGACGTACTTTATATTTAAAAAGTTTATATGAAAAAAGTAAAAGATGATATAGAACAAGAATGTAAAAATAAAAATATTAATAATATAGAGGATCTAATAGAATTAAGCAGAAGAAAAACCCAGAAAATGAAATACTTAAAAACCAATTTAAAAAGATTAAAAATGAAGTTACTGAGGAAATAAGAAAATTAACAAAAAATGAAACCAATGAATCGATTAAGAGAGCACAGGGTAATCCTAGAAAAACTTGGACAGCTATAAATTCTATCCTTAGCTAGACACAGAAATAAATGATCCGTTTGAGGTCTCCAACGAAATGAATAGGTATTTTCAAAATGTTGCGATAGACTTACAGAAAAAGATTAGTGATAGTACTTTTGCACCGCATATTTTTTCTCTGTTGAAGCTAAGGGAGTAATGGATTTCTCATAATTTGTTTGTTGGTAAATTCTGCCATCGTTATCATCTTGCAAAAATTGTGAATGTAATTATAATTAAATTTATTATTATCGGCTCTTAAATTTGTTAAACACTTAACATATTTTTAAATTATATTGCCGTTATACATTTATTATTGCATAAATTAAAAGAAATGTTATTTTTAAAATAAATGGTGAATTATTCGTTTTAACGTGTATATGAGCATATAAATTTCAAATTGATAAATACTACGAATGATATTAATTTTCATTATTATATAAGCTTTACAAAGTTTAAAAAAATGAATGATACATAGAATGGTGGCAGTAATTACCAATCTTAGAGTTTTCAGGAAATATGATGCCAAATTTTTAAATTGTCTATTTCGCGGTCGTTTTATTAAAAATTTCTATTTTCAAAATTTCCCATTTTTATAACCTTTTTTCATCATTATTTATATACAGTCTTTAGTACATTTATTTATTTTTGTCAAGAAATTAGTTTGTTCTCCACTATTGAATTAGGAAATATTTTGACTAATCGAATTAGTAATTTTCTACTAATCTTTGGTGGTTGACTTTTTGCTAATCAAATATGTAAAATTTTACTTGTAATTACATAGTTAAATATGCATATGTATTCAAGCTGAAGCTCATGTAATCAAATTATTTTCGCTAAGCTTGATAAATAATTGCAATTTTCGATGAAAAGTAAGGCAAAAATACAACCGACAAAATTTTAAAAATCGAAAACAGAACTCTGTGGAAAAGTAGCACATGAAGACCTTGAATATGTATAATCAATTTCGAGTACATTGATCCAATGTAATTTAAAACGTCTAGAATATTCTCATTTTTCTTAACTTTGTTCAAACAATTAGAAGACAATGCTTCTATACTGAGGCAGGCTTCATCACGTTTACAATGTCACAATATGGCCTTCTTCTTGTTTCAATACAGATAAGAATGGTATACCATTGCGTCGTTTTATTAAATTTTACTATTTTTCCAGTTTTTCATGTTTTTAACTTTTCTTTAAATTATTATATACAGTCCTAAGTAAATTTATTTATTTGCATCAAGCAATTAGTTGTTTTATACGGCCTAATTAGTAAATATCTTTACTAATAGAATTATAAGTTTTCTAGTAATCTTTAGTAGCTCACTTTTCGCTAAACGAATTTGTAAACTTTCACTACTAATTATTTACATTTTACTCATTTTTATTTAAAGAGACTTCCAAGTATCTTTTGCGTAAGGTAAAAGGCTAGACGATCAAAATAACCTTCTTTAGACACTCAATATCGTTTTCATTCAAGCTGATGCTTATTGAACTCAAATAATTTTTACAAATTTTGCGAAATAATTGTAATTTTTTATAAAAAATAGGGAAAATATACAACTAAAAGAAATTTTGAAAATGGAAAACAGAATTTTGTTGAAAAGTAGTGCATGAGGATCCTGCATATGTATAATTATTCAATATATTGATTTATATTGATCCATTATAATTTTTCGATTGTAAAAAATTCTGATTTTTCCTAACTTCGTTGAAAGAATTAGAAGGCAATATTTTGGAAAAGAAAAAAGAATAGGTCGCGTCAACAATTTCTCTGTATGACCTACTTATCGTTTGAATAGAGTTAGAAATGCTACACCATCGCGTCGTTTTATTAAACTTTATTTATCAGGGAATATTTGAACTCCTCAAATTAACAATTTTCCACTAATCTTCAGTGGCTCACTTTTTGCTAATCGAATCGAGAATGTTCTCTAGTTATTAGTTAAATTTGACCAATTTTGTATTCGGAGAGCAAAACTGCTTGAAAACTGAAATATACTAATTCTTCAAGCACTCAAATTGATAGCAATGTTAGAAATCTTTTTTCCAATATCAATCACCAAAAAGTTACTAATATTAATGAAACACATAGAGGGAAAAATAGAATGAAAAAGTGATCTGGAAGAAAAATGCGTATACGCACGATATTGCACTCCGCGCAGTTGCCACGATCGGAATGGAAAACAAATTTTAAAGTGTCTTCTAAAATACTGTAATCTTAATAATTTGGAAGTTGACATTAATAAAACAAAGATTATGATCATACAAAAAGGGAAATCTGAATTGTCAAAAGTTATACCTATTTAATTCAACCTTCCACCCAATCAGCGACATTCAAAACGTATTTGCACTCGATTTTGTCCAAAGTGCGAAGTTTTCTACATTAGGTTCAACTTTATTATTTTGAATGTTATTTTTAGGATCAAAAAGTAACGAGAGAAAAATTTGTAGATCTTTTTCAGGCGCACAATTTTTGTCGATTCATATTTTTTCGTATCTTACATAGATTGACCGCAAAATTGAATTTTTTATTTTTCATTACTTTTTCATGGTGGTTCAAACTATGATGGTTGGTAGAAAATTGGAATTTTCAATTTTTCAAGAAAATTCGAAAAGTTGTGATGTTTGTTTTAATTTTAAAAACGATAATTATCTTTTTATCAAAAATAGTCGTGAGGATAAATTGTTCGACTTTCCAAGTACTACGACTAGCCCTATATGGAATTTTTTAAATCTTAAAAAAAAATGGTCACAACAATTTTGAAAATCCTCCAACTTTCGAAATTTTCATCCAAAACAGCTGGCTAAAGAATCTTGACCTTCAGTTTGCATAAATATATAGATACATGCATACATACAGGCACATTCGTAAAAACCTTTTCAGAGGGTTCAGTGGGTCTCAAAATGTGGGCATTTGATAAAAACGGGGGGGGGGGCAAATTTTACACAAACCTTATACCTTCTCTGATGAAAATGTAGAATTTTGCATAAACTATTTTCCTTATTTTTTTAAAACTCATGCTACGCTTGACACAATTTTGAATTTGTGAAATGAGTGTCATTTCAACCTCGACATTCTTTCGACATTTTCCGGTGGCGCTATTTGCTCGTTCTTGCAGCAACATTTCGAATGAGTAGCTTATTTTTTTGGGTGACTAATACACTTTTACGGAAAACAATGATTTCACTGTCGGAAAATAGCCTTCCCAACGTATAAAAGTCACAGAGTTCGCGATATTTTTCTTACCAGCAACAGTTACACCTGTACTTGTCTACAATGGGAGTTATTATTGGCACCGCTTTCGTGACCATAGCGGTTTTATTTAATTCTTTTGGCAAGTCAAAAATTCAACAACTTGATGAGAAAGTAATTTTTGCTTAAAAATTAAGCTACTGTGGTGAAAAGTTCAACTGTTTGTATGAAAAGTAACTTTTTTTGTTGAAAAATCTCCTTTTTTGTAGAAAATTGAAATATTTTGAAAATTCAATTACTTGGTTAAAAATTGATGTATTTTGTTGAAAATTCGTCTTTCTTGATAGAAAGTTTGGAAAATTCAAGTATTTGATGAGAAATTCAACAATTTATTGAAAAATTTATTCTTTGTTGAAAATTCAACTATTAAGCAGAAAAATTACTTTTGTTGTAGAAAATTCATGTATTTTGTTGAAAATTATTTTTTTTAATAATTCGACTTTCTTGTAGAAAATTGAAATATTTTTAAAATTCAACTACTTGGTTGAAAATTCATGTTTTTTGTTGCAAATTCGTCTTTCTCGGTAGAAAGTTAATCTCTTTGGTTGAAAATTCAATTATTTGGTCAGAAATTCATCAGATTCAGGAAAAATATATTCTTTGTTGAAAATACAACTATTGAGCAGAAAATTTACTTTTGTTGTTAAAAAGTTGTGTATTTTGTTGGAAATTCGGCTTTTTTGGTAGAAAATTAATCTTCTTGTTTGAGAATTTCAATTATTTGGTTAGAAATGCAATAATTTGGTGAAAAATTTATTCTCTTTTCATCTACTTTGTAAAAAATTCAACTATTTTGAAAATTCCTCTACTTGGTTGGGAGTTCCTGTTTTTTGTTTAAAATTCAACTTTTTTGTAGAAAATTGAAATATTTTCAATATTCAACTACTTGGTTGAAAATTCATGTATTTGGTTGAAAATTCGTCTTTGGTGGTAGAAAATTTTTAGAATATTATTCTTTAGTCAGAAATTCAACAATGTGTTGGAAAATTGACTCTTTCTTGAAAATTTAACTATTGAGCAAAAAATTTACTTTTGTTGTGGAAAATTCATGTTATTTTGCTGAAAATTCGTCTTTTTTGTAAAAAAAATGAACTATTATTAAAAATAAAATTAATCTTCTTGGTTGAAAATTCAATTATTTGGTCAGAAATTCATCAGATTGAGGAAAGATGTATTCTTTGTTGAAAATTTAACTATTGAGCAAAAAATTTACTTTTGTTGTTGAAAAGTTGTGTATTTTGTTGGAAATTCGGTTTTTTTTGGTAGAAAATTAATCTTCTTGATTGAGAATGTCAATTATGTGGTTAGAAATGCAATAATATGGTGAAAAAATTATTCTCGGTTAAAATTTTATCTATTTTGTAAAAAATGTAACTATTTTAAAAATTCCTCCACTTCGTTGGATATTCCTGTTTTTTGGTTAAAATTCGACTTTTTTGTAGAAAATTGAACTATTTTCAATATTCAACTAGATGGTTGAAAATTCATGTATTTGTTTGAAAATTCGTCTCTCACGGTAGAAAATTAATTCCTCGGCCGAAAACTCATTTATTTGGTTAGAAATTCAACAATTTGGTGAAAAATGTATTCTTTTTTTGAAAGTTTGACTTCTTTTGTAGAAAATTTAACTATTTTGAAAATTCAACTACTTGGTTGAAAATTCGTCTTTTTTGTAAAAAATTGAACTATTTTTAAAATTCACTACTCAGTTGAAAATTCATGTTTGTTGTTGAAAATTCATCTTTCTCGGTAGAAAATTAATCTTTTTGGTTGAAAATTCAATTATTTTTTAAGAAAATCATCAGCTTGAGTAAAAATATATTCTTTGTTGAAAATTCAACTACTGAGCAGAAAATTTACTTCTTGTTGTTGAAAAGTTGTGTATTTTGTTAGAAATTCGTCTCTGTTGGTGGCAAATTAATCTTCTGGGTTGAACATACAATTATTTGAATAATAATAATTAATAATTAATAATAATAATAATAATAGTTCAATAATTGAGATCAAAAATTATTCTTTGTTGAAAATTAATATTTTTTGTAAAAAATTTAAATATTTTGATAACTCCACTACTTGGTTGGAAATTCCGGTTTTTTGTTGAAAATTCTACTTTTATGTAGAAAATTGAACTATTTTTCAAATTCGAGTACATGGTTGAACATTTGTGTTTTTTTGCTGAAAATTTGCCTTTTCTGTAGAAAATTGAACTATTCTTAAAATTCAACTGCTTGGTTGGAAATTCATGTTTTCTGTTGAAAATTCGTCTTTCTCGGTAGAAAATGTTGGGAATATTATTATTTAGTCAGAAATTCAACAATGTGTTGGAAAATTAATTCTTTATTGGAAATTTAACTATTGAGCATTTACTTTTGTTGTTGGAAAGTTGTGTATTTTGTTGGAAATTCAGCTTTTTTGTTAGAAAATGAATCTTCTTGGTTGAGAATTTCAATCCTGTGGTTAGAAATGCAATAATATGGTGAAAAATTTATTCTCTGTTGAAATTTGATCTATTTTGTAAAAAATTTAACTACTTTTAAAATTCCTCTAGTTGGTTGGAAATTCCTGTTTTTTGTTTAACATTCTACTTTTTTATAGAAAATTGAACTATTTTCAATATTCAACTACTTGGTTGAAAATTCATGTATTTGGTTGAAAATTCGTCTTTCGCGCTAGAAAATGTTGGGAATATTATTATTTAGTCAGAAATTCAACAATGTGTTGGAAAATTAATTCTTTATTGGAAATTTAACTATTGAGCAGAAAATTTACTTTTGTTGTTGAAAATTCATGTTTTTTTTCTGAAAATTCGACTTTTTTGTAAAAAATTGAACTATTTTTAAAATTCAACTACTCGGTTGAAAATTCATGTTTTTTGTTGAAAATTCGTCTTTCTCGGTAGAAAATTAATCTTCTTGCTTGAAAATTCAAGGTGAAGTACTTTTTAAAAAATTTATTTTTTCAATGGAGATGCATAATTTTAGTTGAAAATTAATCTCTTTGTCTGTAAATTGAACCATTTCTTTTTAATCGTTTTTTTGATGAAAAATTAATTATCTTCTGTTGCAAATGTATCCATTCCATTTTTGGTTGAAAAAATTAATTTTTAAGTGAAAATTAAATTATTTAGTTGAAATTCGATGAATTCTGTTGAAAAAAAATTTTTGTCGATATAACATTAATCTCCTTGGTGAAAAATTCATATTTTTGGTTGCAAATTGAACTATTAAGTTGTAAATAATTTTACCTTGTTAATAATTACACAATTGTTTTTTTTTCATTGTCAAAATTTATTTTTAACTGCAAATTCAACTATTCCGCAGGACCTGTCGTTTATCAGATACATCCAACTAGCAATTCCGCAATCAAAATTCTCAAATGTCTTTGTTTTAGAATTTTGGGCTTTTTTGGGCCCATCAATAAATTCAAATTTTAATTTTAAAGGAGCGCGAAAATCAGAGACTTTATTAACCCATCAAATTCTGAGAAAAGATAATTTTCCGGCAAAGTCGTACTGACGGTGCACAGGGGTGTTAGTTTTTATCGTTACGGGTCACAAAAATCGAAGACCCCAAAAGTCAGAGACACTGTTAATACTGTAAAATTCTCAGAAAGATTATTTATGGAAAAGTCATATCTGCCTGGTATAAAAGAGTTGTTTTTTAACGTTCAGGGTTGCAGTTCAAAAATCGGAGATGATATTTTGAAAGAGCCCAAAAATCAGAGACTCTGTTGACAATGTAAAATTATCAAAGAGATTAATTTTTGACAAAGTCATATCTGCCTGTTATCAAGGGGTTGTTTTTTAACGTTAAGGATTCAAGTCCAAAAATTGGTGTTGGTATTTTTCAGGAACCCAAAAATCAGAGACTCGTGATACCACGCAGATAAGACTTCATCAAAAAATAATATTTTCCAGAATTTTACAGTGTAAATAGAGTCTCTGATTTTTGAACTCCTCAAGAACACCAACACTGTTTTTTGTGGTCCGAACCTTAACGTTCAAAAACAACCCATTGACACTACGCAGATATTACATTGTCGAAAAATAATCTTTTTGTGAATTTTACAGTAATAATAGAATCTCTGATCTATGGGCTGCTCAAAATACGAACACTAATTTTTGGGCTCCAACCCCTAATGCTAAAAAACAACCCGTAAATCTAGGCAGATATGACTTTGTCAAAAAATAATCATTTCGAGAATTTTACTGTGTCATTAGTGTCTCTGGTTTGTGGGTTCCTCAAAAATACCAACACCGTTTTTTGGGTTCCAACCCTCAATGTTAAAAATCAAACCCCTGATACCACGCAGATAAGACTTCATCAAAAAATAATTTTTTTGCGAATTTGACAGTGTAAATAAAGTCTCTAATTTTTTGGCACTTCAAAAATAACAACTTCGATTGTTGGGCTCTAACGCTTAACGCCATGAACCAACCTCTCTCTACACCGTCAGTGCGACTTTGCCGGAAAATTATCCTTTCTCAAAATTTTATAGAGTTTCTGATTTTTGGTCTCCTTGAAAATTAAAATTCGAATTTATTGATAGGTGTGTACTTTCTATTTTGTTCTTTCCAGATTTGAGTTTTTAATAAGGGGGTGTTTTTTGTACACAGGGGTTGTTTTTGAAAAAAATTTTGATACATTCGAGAGCCCAAAATAAGCCCTAATTTCTGGTGTACTTCGTCTTCTTCGAGTTTGAGTTTTATATAGGGGGTAGTTTTATTGTTAGTAGGGCCCGTTTTTGTAAATTGGTTGTTGGTGCGTTCAAGAGCCTAAAAAGGACCAAAAATTCTGTGGTATTTGATTTTAATTTTTTTTTAATATTTATATAGTGGAGGTGCTGGCTTGACGGATCTTCGGTTATCCCAACTAGTAATGGGGTCTAATCCCTTTATAATCGGGCTCAATTAAATTAATTCGGAGTAATCCCAGTACTTCTGAGTAGTCTACATGTAATACGTAATAATCCACTTGTAATCCCAATAGTTCACTTGCAATCTGAAATAATCTACTTCTGATCCGAGGTAATCCAACTCTAATCTGAAGTAATCCACTGTGATCAAAAATTGAAAAATTTGGTGAAAAAGTAATATTTTTTATAAAAATTTCAACTGCGTTGGTAGAAAATTCAACTATTTGGTTTATAATTAATTTTTGTTATTGAAAGTTCGCCTTTTAGTAGAAAACTGAACTATTTTTTTAAATCCATTTTGCTTGGTAGAAAATCAATTAAAAAAATTAAAAATGTAATTATTCCATTTATGTTTGAAAATTGATAATTTTTATTTGATGATTCAACTATTATGTTGGAAAATTTTTCAAAGTAGGCGCCGAGCGCCTGCCAGGAAGGGTTTCGTAGCTTTAGGTGCTTATATTTTTGGTCCTATATTAGTTTTGGGCCCTGTACCAAATTTGGGCCCTATGTCAATATTCGGCTCTATGTCTGTTTTGGGTCATATATCAGTTTTGGGTCCTATATCCATATTTAGCTGGACGACGGACGGCCACACAGTGGGGCGAAATGGAAAAACGATGTTCAAAATAATCTGTAGCTCGCAATTCTTCATCGATTTTCAACTTTTTTTTTCAAAAAATTCAGCATTAAATTCTTAAGAAACATGTCGAGGCCGATTTTTTAATTTTTTTTTTTTTTAATTTATATAGAACTGCAAATATCGAAAAAAATGTTGATTTTCAAATTTTTTTTGTTTAATTCTCTGTAAAATTTTTTTTTAGTAGCATGAGGCCTCAGGTTTGATGCGCAAGGGTCAGTGAAAGAAAAGAATTTGTTGTTATGTCAAGTTATTTGTTATAAACAAATATTTGCAACAAATAGCCAGTATGATGGATTATGTTTTTGTGAAGTATATTTATGCATCGAAATCGCTCGTTCTGAGCAACGAGGTGACATTTGATCATGAAAATGTGATGTCCGATATCATTTGTTAACTTTAACAACAAATAATATAAACAAATGCATGATTTGAACAGTTTTAGGCAGAAACAAACCGTATTTTCTTCCGATTGTCCTCGAATCTCATTGCCAGTGATACACATTGATGTATTATTGTCACCTAAAATAATTTGTTTAATTTATCAACAATTATTATAAACAAATGCATGATCTGAACAGTTTTAGGCAGAAACAAACCGAATTTTCTCCCGATTGCCCTCAAATCTCATTGCCTGTGATACACATTGATGTATTTTTGTCATCTGAAATAATTTGTTGATATTATCAACAATTATTATAAACAAATGCATGATCTAAACAGTTTTAGGCAGAAACAAACCGAATTTTCTTTCGATTATCTTCGAATCTCATTGCCTGTGATGCAAATTGATATATTTTTGTCATCCGATATCATTTTTTAACTTTATCAACAAATAATATAAACAATTGCATGATTTGAATAGTTTTAGGCAGAAACGAACCGAATTTTCTTCCGATTGCCTTCAAATCTCATTGCCTGCGATGCTCATTGCTATTTTTTTGACTCAAAATGTCATTCAACATTTTTATGAACGAATCATTTGAACAAATTCCTATTATGGACATTTCATAATTCCAGTCCTCATTTCAAGAACGATTTATTCTAGAATCAAGAGCTCAAGAGCTTTAGGATGAAAATCACTATCTATATGTCTCCAGCTTCCTCTTAGATGTGACAAGTATGCATCAGATGAGATGAGTAATTTATGCAATAGATCAGTATTAGTTGCTAACCGACTGCACTTACGAGTATTGAATTCGCGGAATCGTTTAAAATCTTTATTACGGGCTTCTTGAGCTTCTTCAAATAAGAGGCCGATGGGAATGCTGAACGATTTGATTATCTCCGCTCCGTGCAAAAGAATTTTGTGAACAGATGATGGCATATAATACCATTTATACAATTTTACATACATTCGTGCAGTTTCGAGAGCATAGTTTTCGAATTTCTCTGAATCGATTTTTTTAACCACAAGAAAGAACCTGCAAAATTATGCTAAATCGCTCGATCAAGCGAACATCAACACCTGTGATCTTTGCTGTTGATTCAGGATCTTGAAAAAATTTTCGAGCAGCATTATTCCCATCATTTGATGTTCCTGCTCCAAGCTTGGGTATGTCGATAATTAAACCCATCTCTTTCCGAAATTCTAGCTGGATTCTTAATCTCGTGGTCTTCATTTGCGTTTTTTGCTCATGCAATTGTTTATATTATTTGTTGATAAAGTTAAAAAATGATATCGGATGACAAAAATATATCAATTTGCATCACAGGCAATGAGAATCGAAGATAATCGAAAGAAAATTCGGTTTGTTTCTGCCTAAAACTGTTTAGATCATGCATTTGTTTATAATGATTGTTGATAATATAAACAAATTATTTCAGATGACAAAAATACATCAATGTGTATCACAGGCAATGAGATTCGAGGGCAATCGGGAGAAAATTCGGTTTGTTTCTGCCTAAAACTGTTCAGATCATGCATTTGTTTATAATAATTGTTGATAAATTAAACAAATTATTTTAGGTGACAATAATACATCAATGTGTATCACTGGCAATGAGATTCGAGGACAATCGGAAGAAAATACGGTTTGTTTCTGCCTAAAACTGTTCAAATCATGCATTTGTTTATATTATTTGTTGTTAAAGTTAACAAATGATATCGGACATCACATTTTCATGATCACATGTCACCTCGTTGCTCAGAACGAGCGATTTCGATGCATAAATATACTTCACAAAAACATAATCCATCATACTGGCTATTTGTTGCAAATATTTGTTTATAACAAATAACTTGACATAACAACAAATTCTTTTCTTTCATTGACCCTTGCGCATCAAACCTGAGGCCTGATGCTACTAAAAAAAAATTTTACAGAGAATTAAACAAAAAAAATGTGGAAATCAACATTTTTTTCGATATTTGCAGTTCTATATAAATTAAAAAAAAAAAAATTAAAAAATCGGCCTCGACATGTTTCTTAAGAATTTAATGCTGAATTTTTTGAAAAAAAAAGTTGAAAATCGATGAAGAATTGCGAGCTACAGATTATTTTGAACATCGTTTTTCCATTTCGCCCCACTGTGGGCCACCCGACCGAAACTATAACGGTTTCTGCCCGGGGCTACGAAATCCTAAAAATCATGTATTTGATTAAAAATCTGTCTTTTACGGTAGAAAATTAACCTTATTCTTCAAAAATTTATGTTTTCTCTTGAAAATTGAACTATTTGGTTGAAAATTAATCCACGTTGATGAACATAAACAATTTTGATGGAAATTATCCTTTTTGATTGGAGAGTCTAATTTTTTGTTGGAAAATCGTTTTTTCGGTTGATGATAACATTATTTTGTTGAAAATTCATCTCTTCTATTAAAAATTTAGCTATTCTATTCTTTGTTAAAAATTTCACTGTTCTTTGTGACATTAAACTACTTTGTAAAAAATTTTTAGATAATGTTTTAAACTGAAAATTTCATTGACTTTTTGCTGAAAAATTTATATTTTCTTGTTGAAAATTCGTTTTGCTTAAACTTATTTCCTTGAGCTGAAAATTGAATTATTCTATTGTCGATTGTAAATTAATCTTTATTAGTTAAACTACTTGGTGGACAGTCGCACTACTCTGTTAGAAGTTCATTGAAAATTTATGTTTCTGGTTGAAAATTCAATTATTTGGTAAAAATTAAACTTTTTTGGTAGAAAATTTAACTATTTCGTTTACAATTAATTTTTTTCATGGAAAATTCGTCCTTTTTGTAGAAAATTTAACGATTTTTTTTAAAGTAATTTTTAAATTAAATATGGAACTATTCCATTTTTGGTTGAAAATGTATCTTTTTTATTTTAAAACTCAACTATTTGGTTCAAAATGCATGTATTTTATTAAGGATTCGTCTTTTTCGATAGAAGATTAATCTTTTTGGTTGAAAATTAAGACATTCGGTTAAAAATTGATACATCATCTTGAAAATTGAACAATTTTGTTAAAAAGTATCTTTTGTTATTCAAGAGTCAACTGTTTTGTCGAAAATTCATTTTTATGTTGATAAGGATTCAACTATTTTATTGAAAACTCATCTCTTTCGTTGAAAAGTTAACTATTTTGTTGGAAAATCATTGCCTTTTGGTTGGAAAATTAATTTTTATCATTTATTTACTTCCATTAATATTTATTTTTATTGTTTCAATATGTTGATAAAAGTTTCTATGTTATAAATGTTACAGGATTAAGTTACTGGTCTTTGAATATCAATGGTCCGGGAAAACTAAGAGAATTTCAAAAATTAATTTTTTCGACCACCTTGAATCAGAGCCATATACAGCGTGTCACCCTATATTTATTGTCTTTTAACGTAATTCCTATAATAATGTTTAGAATTCACCAATTTATATTTCTTTTTGCAGAATTAAGTTCACAGAGCCATTGGCCGCCACCTTCAACTCATTACGGTCAAGAAAATGAAGACAGTGGATCAGTAAGCCCTCCATCTATTGATTATTCAGTCAGAAGAGGTTATAATTTTAAACCAGGTTCCAGCTTGGCTGTCAGGAGTGCAAACAGGCAGAGATCATACGATCAGCACCTGCAAAATCAGCGAGCAGGCAAGTTGTCGAAAATTGAGTAGCCGGATGCAATAAGGGGACGAGCGCTCGAAAACGCGAAAAAGTATTGTCCAAACGTCTTATGATATCCAAATTTTAAAGTTAAAAAAATTAAATAAAAAAAAATATGGGCTTGTAGAGAATGACAAGACGGAACTTTTTTCTATTGAAAGTTTTTCTTTCCGATATATATTTTTAATACTATACTTGAAAAAGGGATGGAAAAATTTCGCCAAATTCAATTATTTTTTAAAACATAAATCGTCTCCATTTAGACAAATATTATTGAAACTATTTGAAATTTGGTACACATACGCATTATACCCTAGCGATGCCTACAAAATGAAGAAAAAAGTTAAAAATGCCAATTGTTTAATAATAATTAATTGCAAATGGAGACCTGAAGGTAAGAACGTTTTTTTAGCTTCGGCGAAGAAAAGTATCGAGGGAACTTTAGAATTGAAACAACTTCCAGTGAGACATTTGTTCCTTACTTTTGGAGCAAGATTTCTGAAAATTTTTAGATCGATTCATTGAAAATTGGCGGAAATATCCATTTTGTAAGAAAGCACGCGACGTCGTCTACGATTGCATCGTTCACAGATTCATGCACTTCTCAACGTTAGTACACTCGCCTTTACATTCTCCTATTAAGGACTCGTCTTTTAAAAATTAAACATTGAAAAACCTGCCCTGTCTCCCAATTAATAGCAAATCGACTGCTTCACATTTTTGGACATTTCGTTGTTTTCAGTGAATTTAGATATTTAGATATATTTAGAAGTTCCGTAAACCCCATCAAGCTTAAAATGTATATCTTATAAGAAAAAATATGTTCTTGTGAATTTTTGGACGGAATCATCAATATTAGGGATATCGAGTTGTCCTTTAACATTTCTCTTCACAATTAGTTATAGAATTTAAATAAAAAGTTACTTTTAGAGCTTGATCATCATAAACCTGTTTTATTAAGCTTCAAAAAAGCCCCATAAGTGAAAAATTGGGTTTTGCAATTTTTTGGCGCTTCAGCAACAAACATTGATTGTTTCGATTCCCTGGAAAGTGCTCCGTCGGCTGGAGTTGTTGTAATAACTCAAGAAAAATTAAAAGAGGTCCAAAACCTGTTGAGTTATCTAAGTTCAAAACCTCGTCCATTTTACGATAAATTGATAAAAAATACATTGATAAAACAAGCAAAGAAAAAATGTGAGTAATGTTTGAAACTTAGATTGCTTAACTTTTTCAGTCAAAGAACTACACCAGAGTATATAATTACATATATTTTACAAAGCAGTAAAAATAATAATAGATAATCTGTTAACAAAAAAGTGATAACATTTGTGATGTAGCAAAAAAAAGATTTAGCAATAATAAAATGTGTATATAATAGTAATTTTGCTGTGATAAAATGGTAAAGAAAATGTATGACAAATTGTTGAATTTACTCATCCGAAAAACTACACCGAAATATATAATTATATAGATTCTAGAAAATAGTAAAATCCCTGATAAGTAATAATCTGGAAAGAAAAGGTGATTATATTTGTGATATAGCATAAAAAGGTTTAGAAATAATAAAGAGAGTATCTAATTTTAATGTTCCTTGTGTAAAAATGTTTTTAAAAATTTATGATAAATGATCAGAAATGATGGTAAACAATTGTAACAATGTGTTTTATAATTGAGGAATGAACAACTTGCGAAGCACAAATTTTCCTCTTTTCAGTTATTTTATAATTCACTGAAAACAACGAAATGTCCAAAAATATAAAGCAGTCGATTTTCTATTAATTGGGAGACAGGGCAGGTTTTTTAATGTTTAATTTTTAAAAGACGAGTCCTTGATAGGAGAATGTAAAGGCGAGTGTACTAACGTTGAGAAGCGCTTGAATCTGCTAACGATGGAATCGTAGACGACGTCGCGTGCTTTCTTACAAAATGGATATTTCCGCCAATTTTCAATGAATCGATCTAAAAATTTCCAGAAATCTTCCTCCAATAGTAAGGAACAAATTTCTCACTGGAAGTTGTTTCAACTCTAAAGTTCCCTCGATACTTTTCTTCGCCGAATCTAAAAAAACCTGCTTACTGTCAGGTCTCCATTTGCAATTAATTATTATTAAACAATTGGCATTTTTAACATTTTTCTTCATTTTTTAGGCATCGCTAGGGTATAATGCGTATGTGCACCAAATTTCAAATCGTTTCAATAATATTTGCCTGAGTGGAGACGATTTATGTTTTAAAAAATAATTGAATTTGGAGAAATTTTTTCATCCCTTTTTCAATTATATTATTAAAAATATATATCAGGAAGAAAAACTTAAAATAGAAAAAAGTTCCGTCTTGTTATTATCTATAAGCCCATATTTTCTTTACTTTAATTTTTTCAACTTTAAAATTTGGATATCATAAGACGTTTGGACAATACTTTTTCGCGTTTTCGAGCGCTCGTCCCCTTATTCCATCCGGACCCTCAATTCATGTCGTTTGTTGGTAATTCGTCTCTGTTGGTAGAACGTTTATCTTCTTTCAGATGTTCAAGTGCTGACCAGGGTTGATAATAATAGATGATGCAATAAAATTAGTTGTTTGGTTTTCAATCAAATAGTTCAATCCTCAACTATTTTATTGAAAACTCATCTCTTTCCTTGAAAAGTTAACTATTTTCTTGGAAAATCATTGCCTTTTGGTTGAAAAATTAATTTTTATTATTTATTTAATTTAATTAATATTTATTTTTATTGTTTCAATATGTTCATAGAAGATTCTATGTTATGAATGTTACATGATTAAGTTACTGGTCTTTGAATATCAATGGTCAGGGGAAAATAAGAGAATTTCAAGAATTAATTTTTTCGACCACCCTGAATCAGAGCCATATACAGCGTGTCATCCTATATTTATTGTCTTTTAACGTAATTTCTTCAATAAGGTTTATAATTCACCAATTTATATTTCTTCTTACAGAATTAGGTGCACCGAGCAATTGGCCGTTACCTTCAACTCATTACGGTGAAGAAAATGAAGACAGTCGATCAGCAAGCCCTCCACCTATTGGTAATTTAATCAAAAGAGATTATAATTTTAATCCAGGTTCCAGCTACGCAGTCAGGAGTGCAAAGAGGCAGACATTATACGCTCAGAGCCTGCAAAATCAGCAAGCAGGCAAGTTGTAGAAAATTCATGTCGTTAGTAGATAATTCGTCTCTGTTGGTACATAGAACATTTATCTTCTTTAAGATGTTCAAGTGCTGAGCAGGGTTGATAATAATAGATAATGCAAGAAAATTAGTTGTCCATCGACGATCTTCGTCAAGTTATTACAATGGTGGCTGTATGTATAACCTGTTTAAATTATTGGAGGTTAGATTTTATGTGATGTGTGAACTGAAGGGTAGAAATACAAAAGGAGTCAAGCGCCAGTTTTCACTTTTTTTCAGGAGAGACTAAAAACATGTTGTAAATTCAGCAGGACCATTTAAGAAAAAAATAAGAAAGTGCTTTCGAGATACTTTCATGCTCTATCGAACTAAAAAAAGTTTACTTACAAAAAGCTATCCGGTTTCGAGAAAATTAATGAAACAGGTCACGTTTCGAGGTTAGATTTCGGGTCCGTATCGACTTTTAACATCTTTCAACATTAATTGTGGAGTCAATTTGCAGTTCAGGAAAAAAATAAAAATTTGAATTCTAGCTATTGAATGGACAAATTGATTTCCAAAAACTTTGTTTAAAAAAAATCACGCAGATTCGAGAAATTTGAAAATCCAATTATGACTTTGAAATAGCGCAAAACTGACATTTCAACTTCAAATGACGATAGCAGCAATAATTTTGCATATTTCCAAAAAATGAGAAATTGGGTTTTAGCTTATTTAGTACTGAATGGAAGGACCCAATAGTAATTAAAAATAATTAACCAGTGTCGACAAAATTGAAATTGGATTTTTTACTTTGAGGTTAGAAAAGCTTCTCGGACAACTTTAAACGGCAATAATTACTTCGATTATTATTATTCTCCTTATATTGGGTTTCTTCTTGTAACATTATGTCCTTTGAAATTAGAAGTAAGCAATTTATTATTTTTTCCTATCATAGATTGTACTATATCAATATTTTCAGAATGTGATTAATTCAAGATATTGAAGGAAAATTTTGTTGAACTTTTTATTATAAAATCGTACAAAAAATATTATAAAACGGTGCAACCATCATCAGCATATGGATCGTTGTGCATATTTTAATGCCCCTGAATAATTTCTATATATTGTTGCTGCGCCCAAGGAGGCATAGAAGGCAAAATTTCTACCAAGTGGCATTGTTTTTAATTTAAAAAAACCACAAACACCGCCAAACACACGCGTCCTTTCGTCTGCTACGATCGTGATTTCTCAATACTGCGCAGGCGCGATGATCGATCGGGATCAAGTACACATTGGCGCTTGACCCCTCCAGCTGTTCTTTTTTTAGTGGGAATTTTGAAAAATGATGCCCCACAAAAATCCGTTGGCAGGCATGTGTATTAGAATTTATCTGATTTTTTGAGCTAATAAACCCGATTTCTAAAATTTGGCGCTTGACTCCTTCTGCATTTCTACCCTTCAACTCTTAATTTTTTTATATTGTGGATCAAAAAACATTATTTATCTAAAATTTATGATATATATAAGGTTAATTATAACAATTTTAAATTTTATAAAATAAAATTACCTGTAGTTAGTTACAGGTTGTTGTGTACGTAGTTACCAAATTATGTTGAAAATATTGGAAAAAAGGCCAGATATTTGGTGAAGACAGTTTAAAAATATTATTTAATTTATAGTTCTCAATCTTGACTTCGTCTGCAGGACGGACATATTTGGATTTTTATTATAAATTTTAAGAGATGCAATTATCCGGCGTAATCCAGTTCTAATCTGAAGCAATCCAGTTTGATTAAAATTTTAACAATTTGGTAAAAAAGTAATATTTTCGATTAAAAAGTCAACTAATTTGGTAAAAAATTCAACTATTTGGTTCACAATTAATGTTTGTCGTTGAAAATTCGTCTTTTTTGTAAAAAATGTAAATATTTTTTTTAATCCATTTTGGTTGGTGAAAAATCAATGTTTAAAATTGAAAATGTAATTATTCCATTTTTGGTTGAAAATTGATAATTTTTATTTGATAATTCAACTATTAGGTTAAAAAATTAGTCAGAGTAGACGCGGATCGCCTGCTAGAGAGGGTTTCGTAGCTCTAGGTGCTTATATTTTTGGTCCTATATCAATTTTGGGCCCTGTACCAAAATTAAGCCCTATGCAAATTTTGGGCTCTATGTCTATTTGAGCCCCTATTTTATATTGAGCCGCACGATAGACGGATATACAGACAGACGGATGGACACCCGACCGAACTATAACGGTTTCTGCCCAGGGCTACGAAATTCTAAAAATCATGCATTTGATTAAAAATCTGTCTTTTTCGGTAGAAAATTAACCTTATTCTTCTAAATTTATGTTTTTTGTTGAAAATTGAACTGTTTGGTTGCAAGTTAATCCACCTTGATGCAAATAAACAATTTTGACGTAAATTATCCTTTTTAATTGGAGAGTCTACTTTTTTTTTGAAAATTCGTTTTTTTGTTTGAAGATTAAATAATTTTGTTGAAAATTCATCCCTACTATTAAAAATTTAACTATTCTGTGAAAAAAACTTTGTTTTTTTTTTCGTGAGAATTTATTTCTTAACCGAAAGTTGAACTATTCCACTCTTTATTCATATTTTTTGTTAAAAATTCAATGATTTTTTGTAACATTAAACTACTTTTTAGAAACTGTAATCTTAATGTTTTGAACTGAAAATTTAGTTAATGGTTTTGCTTCAAAATTTGTATTTTTGGTTGAAAATTCCTTTCTGCTTGCAAACTCATCTTTTCTTTTGAAAATTTGTTTTTTTTTTGGTTTGAAACTTATTTTCTTGAGCTGAAAATTTAATTATTCTTCGAAATTGGTTACTTTTTAATTAATAATTAATTGGTAAGTAATTACCAAATTTACCAAATTAATTATTTATTATTTATTATCATTACCACCAAATTAATAATTTGGTAACAATATTAATCGAAGAAGATTCTTCACTGCTCGCTTTTTTCGACTGCGAATTAATCTTTTGTAGTTGAACTAATTGGTTGACAGACGCACTACTGTGAAAGAAATTCATTGAAAATTTATGTTTTTTGTTGAAAATTCAATTATTTGGTAAAAATTCAACTGTATGGTTTGCAATTAATCTTTGTCATTAAAAATGCGTTTTTTTGTTGAAAATTGAAGTATTTTTCTGAAAATTTGAAGTTTTTTGTTAAAAACTTCCAACTATTTGTTTGAAAATGCATGTATTTTATTGAAAATTCATCTTTTGCGGTAGAAAATAAATCTTCTTGGTCAAAAATGCATCTTTTTGGTTAAAAATTGAATCTTTTGGTTAAAAATTGAATCATTTGGTTAAAGATTGATTCATCTTCATTCACTTTTTTTTTGTTAATGATTCAACTATTTAATTGAAAATTCATCTCTTCGGTTGAAAATTTAACTATCTTGTTGAAAAATCATTGTTTTTTCGTTAAAAAAATAATTTTTGTCTGAACATTGAACTTGTAATCCGGTTTAATTCAAGTAATTGGGAGTAATCCCAGTATTCAGAAGTAATCCACTTATCATCTGAAATGATTAATTTGTAATCCGCAGTAATCCTGTTCTAATCCGGAGTCATCGACTTGTATTCCATTTGTAATCCAGTTAATTTGGAGTAATTTATATATGCATTTTAAATAGTTTCTACCCATTCTGTTAAAAAAATGTTTCTTCTGTTTGAAAACAAGTTTTCTTAACAGAAAATCAAACTATTCAATTTTTGCTTTAAAATTGACCTTCTTTAGTTGAAAATACGCCTTTTTCGGTAGAAAATCAATCTTCTTGGTTGAAAATGTATATCTTTGGTTGAAAATTGATTGACAAAAATTTAACCACTTTGTTAAACATTTAATCAATTTGTTAAAAATCATCTTTTATGTCATCTTGTTTGGTTGAAATGAATAAATAAATTTTGAATTTCTATCTTAAATTTTATTGCTTTGTTCTTTTTATAAAAGATTTTATTTTAAAAATGTTGAAAAATGAAGATACTGGTTTTTGAATATCAATGGTCAGGGAAAAATTCGGGAATTTTGAAAATTAAGTTTTTCGGCCACCCTGAATCATAGCCATATATAGCGTATTACCCTATGATTATTGTCTTTTTCCGTAATTTCTTTAATAGGATTTAGAATTCACCAATTTATATTTCTTCTTACAGAATTGGCGGCACCTAGTATAGATTTAACCGGCGGAAATTATTATCATCAAAACACCAAGGTCGGAAGAAGGAGATTAAGGAGGCAGGAAATCAGCGCTCAGCACCAACAAAATCAGCAAGCAGAAGTTCAGCACCCACCAAATCCGCTTGCAAGCGAAGAGCCACATGATCCGCTTGCGTTGACATTGGCACCACCAGGACACGGCAGTTCAGGATAAAACGATTATACATTGTCGTTTGTGAATATAAGTCCAATAAAAGTGTTGAAAGCCAATATAAATTACATCAAATACTTTTCTTACATTTCCACCGACCCCTTCTCATCATTTTTATCTCCATAATCACCTAGCCACCGGCTTCCCTTCTTTATCTACACCATTATCTTCCCCAATAAATTAAAAAATAATTAGCCACAGGAGGTGACATGAGCCTAAACAAAATGTGAACCGTAATAATATAAACTTTGAGCCTGAAAATATTTCTATAGAAAATCTTCACATAAAGAAACCGTAATACAAATTAGCATTTTCAAATTATTTTCCTGAACTCTAAAAGTCTAAAACCAAAATTTCTCGCAGATTATAGAAGAGCATAAACGGCAGGTAATTTATGGAACTCATTGTAAAATGAAATTAGTACCCATTTTCGCAAATGAGATTCTCGGCACATAGTTTAATTAAATAGATTCTGTAAAGGAAAGCATAAAAGTATTCTGTTTGCTTACAAGTAGCCACTTTTAAACTGTAAGTCATAGGGAATGTATCGAGAAGGATCAGTAGAGTGAACACCAGCAAAACAGGCGGACATTTCAATAATCAATATTTAAAAATTAAAATAACATCAGTTTGTATTTGTACGCGACACAATGTCATGCAAGCAACCTGCTGGCACTTCCATGTGGAACTACGTAACAAAAAAACCGCGTCCTTAATCAATCAATAAGGAAAATATAAATTTAGGAAATTCAGAAAATGATAATGCAAACGCTTATGTATTTCTCAATGATATTGGATCGTTTAACGTCAATGAAATTTCTTTGGAGAAAAAAAATCGATATTTTGAAGAACGTGTGGACACGAGGACCAAATTTTAATTTTCCTGCATCAGGAAATAGAAATCTTCGTTTTCAATACAAGTTGATTTTCGTTGGATTTTAATCAATAATTTTCTAAAAGATAAGTCCTATTTAATTCACCCCTGTTTTCTGAAAAAATTCTTAACAATTTCGATTCCTGGGTCTTGGCGATTTTTTTCCTAGTGCATTTTTGTCACTGGAAAGTTTCAAAATACCCAAAAAAATTCTCGTTTAATCCAGCGGATGTGAGGAATATTTTTCGAGCGCTGGTAACTAAGCTGCATATACACCCTCGCGGATCGAACGAACGGAACGGATACGCTATAGCGTATCCTTATAGTATCCACATCGTATCCTCTCCGTATCATGCAAGAAAAACTCATTAAAAAAGGAAGATGAACATTTCAGATGTTGAAATTCGGATTCTACGTGAAATTTTTCGTTAAAAGGTCACGAAGTAATCGCGATAGTTTTTCTTGCAACATTAAAAACTTTAAAAAAATATAATACTTATCGATAACGTGGGCTGAAGGCGACTTCGATTCCAAATTAATTATACTTTTTTAGGATTTCAATACGCTACTTTTTTGCATTCTAGCGACTTTGAATTTCAGAATTTTTATTTTTGGCGTATCCTGATAGTTATTTAGAGCATATGCTTATATTTTTTCGTTTGAAATAAAAGTTACAATTCTGATTTAATCCTAATGTTGTAGGCCTCATTTTATTGTTTGAAGGACTCTCTATACATCATTTTGGCACGTTTTTATTTGAAAATATTTATTAAAGAATTGTGCAATTCTTATTTTGGTGAACAATATTATTCTTGAATAAAATTTTGTTTCTAAAAATACACTAAAGATATTTGTGAAGAATCTTTTAAGGAATAATATGGGCCTTGCAGCAAACAGTGTTTTTGATGTAGTTTTTCAGTTTTTTTATGAACAAACAAATATGACGAAAAATTGCCATTTTTTCTATTTAACGTTCCTGGTCCTCTTAATTAACACATAAATTATTACAATCGCCTACGTTTCAAAGAGTAACATTACATATAGATCTTTCATCATGATAATAATTTAAAAAAAGTTTATAAACAAATTATTTGTTGAAAGTGTGTTTTCTACATTTTAAAATAATTTTACGTTTTTTAAGTTATTTTGCAAAAAGTTTGAATGAAAACAATATAATATAAATAAAATTCCTCTTAAGATCATTCTGGTTATATTATAAACAAATCCATTATTCAGGCAAATGTCAAAGGAAAAATTATTTTTTTTTATGTCAGTCATTTTAATGAGGAACTACATGATAATTTCTAAAAAATTCATAATTGGTTTATAATTTTATGATTTTTCAAAACAAATGCAATATTCAGGCATTTGTCGACGGAAGAATTAGTTTTTTTCAATGAAAATCTTTTTAATAGGGAACTTAATGATAATTTCAAGAACATTCATATTTAATGTCACAATAAATTTGTACCTCTTCCTTGGATGAACAAATTTTGTTTCGGTCATTTTTTCGTAGCTGGTAATATTCGTCTGAAAATTTGATTTTTCTATTTTTAATGCTGTTTTTTACGAATAAAACAAAAACTACGCGTCATATCAAAAAATGAATAATAAGAAATTTGTAGATCTTTTTTAGGTGCACAATTTTGATGAGATGATCTTTTCTGGTATCTTGCATAGTTTGACAGCAAAATGGCTTTTTTGATTTTTCATTAATTTTTTGTGCGATCAAAATTTGAATTTTTTATTTTTCAAAAAATTCAAAAAGTTGTTATGAAAATATTATAGGGTGTTCAGGAATCAACGTTTTTCTCCTCTTGACTTTTTTCATATCGTGCGTTTTTCGGCTTAAAATGTTCATTTTCTTTTGTTTTTTGGAATTTTGAAAATGCTATAACTCCAGTATTTTTTTTTTATCACGAAAAGTCATGAGAATATTTTGTTTGCCATTTTGCGTACTACTAATAACCGTACATAGAATTTTCAAATCTTCAAAAAAAGTGGTCTCAAAAATTTTCAAAATGTGCTCACTTTTTGGATTTTCATCCAAAATAGCTGGTTAACGAACTCGTTCTCTATCTTTTGGCCATAAAAAAGTGTGCCAAAGCTCAATCAAATCTGATCATTTTTTCGAAAGTTATCGTGGCTACAGACAGACAGACAGACAGACTACAGACAGACAGACACCTTGGTAAAAATCGTTTTTTCTAGCTCAGGGGGTCTGAAAACGTGGAGATTTGATGAAAACCGACTATGTCAAATTTTACATAAAACCAATACCTTCTCATTAGAATGAGAATGTAAAAATTTATAAGCAAATGCATTATTCGGGCATCTGTCGACAAAGAAAATCTTTTTTTTTCAATGTCAATCCTTTTAAAATGATAATTTCATGAACATTCATAATTAGTTGATAAATCTTATGATTTCATTTAGCCAATTTTTTTGTATTTAAAAAATGCATTATTTGGGCATTTTTTGAGAAAAAACGTTTTTTTTTAAATTCAGTCCTTTTAGTATTAGTCTCGCATTATACTTTCATTCTTTTAAGAAGGCTGCTACTTCAGGATCGAGCAGAATTACCTTTTTCTTCCACATTTGTCTATGATAAACTATTTGCGGATCAGTAAAAATTGAAAGGACTGAAATTGAAAAATGAAAAGAATATTTTTCTTCGTGAAATACCCGAATAATGCATTTGTTTATTAAATTTGTTTAAAAAATCATACAATTCATGAAATAAGTATGAGTGTTGATGAAATTACCATGGACTTCGCAAGTAAAAGGACTGACTGATTATTATTAATAATGTTATTATTTGACTGAGTGCAATATTAAAAAAAAATTATAAAATTAATGTTCAAATAGGAATAATATAATAATAAATATGATATTTACAAATTTTATGTCTTACTACATTACCCTACTTTTCTCCTGTAAGTAGTACCATACTTTCGGTTCAGACATGCGAAACCCTCCCCTTTGTCAAATCCTGGCTACGCCACTGCCCCCTCTCCCAATCGTACCTTATCCGATTATGTCTTATCATCCTTATTATCTTATTATCTGCATGGAAAAAAACTGATATTGATATTGAGTCAAGGTGCTAGGTTCACAATGAAACTCATGATCATGATAAGCAATTAATTTAAGAAATATGCAACTGTAACAATTTTGTGTATATACACAGGAAGAAAAGTTTCATTTTGCACAAAGAAAGGACGTCCAAATGCACTTATTCAAAATTGAACCTCAATTTGTTTATATTGAGTAATACGAAGAGTGAAAAAAATTGAATTGTTTTTCACTTTTTACGCTGATCAAGAGAGCGAACTGCTGGAGTAGAAATTAGCGTTTCATCAAGTTTAGTGTGGCACAAAAATATATTTTGGTATTTTCGGCCGCCGCATTCGCCAAATTCTTCTCTCGCGGAAACAAATAAATAGGTATTTTTCCATTTTAAAACAAAATTATTTTCAGTTTTCTCTATAGTATCCTGAAGTTTTCTCTTGAGGTACGAATTAAAATAGAAAAGTATCAAGAGAGCCTGAAGCGAGCCCTGAGGATTAACCCAGACGACATTCTTAGTGTTATTACTCTGCTATTCAACTCATTGAAGTCAAGCGTCTCCTTTAGGGTTTGGGTATTGTAGAAAATTAGTTGCCTCACCAGAAAGTGGGAACAAAATTTGGGAAATGTGCTGGGCCACAGGTTTGGGCCTGTATCCGGGAGCTTTATGGTCGAGCGTGCATCTGGAAGTAATGTTTGTGGGTGATTCAAAACCAATCTATTTAGATTATTACATTTTCACAAACAGGAGAAAGAAACAAACCTCACTTTTCGGGTCATTAGCGACAAAAATCACCAAATGAAAGAAGAGGGAGAAAAAGAGAAGAAGTCAACCAAAACCAAACTCTCACTTTTTCCTTTGTCCGTCTTTTTTATACTATCAGGGAACCAAAATGTTTCGGGGCCAAGTTAGACCCCCTCATCACGGATGCATTCATTAGTGAAAAATTGACCAAGATGTAGAAATTATTATTTAATATAAGACTGAAAAAGTATTACAATTTCGATCTATTCAAGGATTTATTTTAAAACTAGAAAAAGAAAAAATGGTACTCAATTAACTTCCGGTGAAAAACTGTTGAAAGTCACAAACAGAGTCTCGAAAAATCATAGAAATTTTGTTTTAATTTATATTTAAAAAAAAGAAACAATTATTTTAATTGAAAATATCACTAGAAAAAATAACGTGGTGAAGTATTCAAAATACCAAGGCAAACTAACCTTTTTTAACACGAAAACACTCAAGCCATGCCAGATTTTAGAAATCGTTCCATCCTAATTTTAAGTGAAAGAGAGGGAGAAAATACCCTTTTTATTTTTATAACTTTTCGTTTGCTAGGACAAGTGACATAATTTTCAACGAGCCTCTCGAACTAACCCAAAACATCATAAAACGCACATTTTACAAAAAATTTTACAGATTTAAGAAAAATCCAAAATATAAGAATTCGTTCCAAAAATCATTAGCAATTATTCATAAATGAATACAAAAATAAGATATCAAAAGCGATCTGAAAATAAAAGACATAAGTAAAAATTTTAAATAGAAATTCCGCATAACAATATTACAAAAGTACTCATTGGTACATAAGAATAATTATGCACATATTTTATATATGGCATGTTCCTCAGAAAAACTTTGGTTATAGGCAACGAGGGTATCCCAACTTATTTTTGATAAGTGTCTGGGTGATTTCTAAATTGGAAAAATATGTACATCCCATTGGCAACCTTAATTTTCAATAAGTACCGGGAAGACATTTGAAAAAAAAAATTCAGACCATATATCATGTATAAATTTAAACATTTTTAATTTATTTATAACCTGAAAGTATGTAAATTATGAATAATAAAGAAGGAAAATAGACCATAGTACCCAGATCTAATGCTTGTGGGTGATTCAAAACCAATCTATCTAGATTATTACATTTTTACAAATAGGAAAAAGAAACAATCCAAAAAATTTGCATGTATTTCTAAAACTGCTAATATTTAATGCATTATTATTACAAAAATTTTAAATAAAAAGATTTCATTCAAGAAATTGAGGTACAATTATTTAGACTCAATTAAAAGAAATCAGAAAATAGTCATAAACAAACCCTGCAGATTGGAACGAATCATTTGTTTAGTGTCTCTATTTGAAAATTTTTAAATTAAGATCGAACACAGTTTAAAAAACACGGATAAAGGAAGAAGTGAGAGGTTGGTTTTGGTTGACTTTTTCTCTTTTTCTTAATTTAAAAAAAAATATCTGGAAGTCCTAAACATCTAACATCAGCCATTCTACGTTCAACGTAGCTGCCATAAATGTTGTAGTTTACGAGTAAAGCTGCTGTTAGGCTAAAATTTTTCATTTTTACTCATTTTTGTAATGGTTTCAAAACTACAAGTTAAAATATAATTAACATTTTTGAAAAATAAATCTGTCCTCAATATCCTAAGAAACGCTTCTTGAGAATTCCAAGTTAAACAATCATATCTAAGGCTCGCTACGAGTCTACAAATATTGCAATTTTATGCAACTTTCCAGATGTCTCCAAATTTTTTATAGTTTTGTTGATGTGTAAAAATTTGACGAAATCCATCATTACTGAGGAGAGAGCAAGTGTATAAAAGGGTAAATAAGTTGACTGATAATTTCTTGAACAAAATCAAAGAAGTAAAAAGAGTATACATTTTACGTGTTGAAATCTACAAGATACAAAATCACGCGGGTTGTAATGTTTTCAAAAGCAGTTTTCTCTGTGATAAAAAAATTATATTGTTTTCGATTTTTCAAGAATATAGCACGGAAATTTGTTCGAATACACGCATTCCCCATAGGGATAAAAGACATCTTCGTAAATATTATTTAGAATCGTTAATAATAGCCGAATCGAGTTGAAACTCAACTTTTCTCATCACAGTTGTCCATAGAATACGAATAAAATATTACTCTTTAAATATCACCCTCATGAGTCTGTTTTATAGGGTTCAAACAAAACCCATAGGTGAAAAAAATGGTTTTGTCAGTTTTTGGCGCAAATTCTGATTTTTTGCTGATAACTAGATTTTTACATAAATTGTTGATACAACTGTTTTCGTTAACTTGCATTAAAAAAGTGAAAAAGGTGAAAAAAGTGAAAAGTGGACAAAAAGTGGAAAATTAAAAAAACCGCCACCAAAAAATTCGCAAACCCTATTTTCTCACTCATGGGGTTTTTTGGGACTCTAGAAAACAGACTTATGGGGGTGATATTTGAAAAGAATAATATTTTATTTGTATTCTGGGCCAAATTATGAAGAGAAACGTTGAGTGTCAACTCGATTCAGCAGCTAATATTGACGATTCTGAATAACAATTACAAAAACGTCTTTTTTTGCCTATGGGAAATACGTGTGAAACTTCATGGGGTTCGCACTACCTCTAAATATCATTTTTGCCCACAAAGTAATGAATTCATTATTGTGTGGATTCAAACAAATTTCTAGGCGATATGCATACCAATTTTTACAAAAATTTTTAATGCATTTTTGGACCACACTAGTGGACAAAAAGTTCAACATTTCAGCAATACCGCAACTATCTGGCATTAATCTAGACAAAGATAGTTATAAACAATAATCATTTGTTTAAAATATTATTTCTGTCAAACATAATTAACTATTAAGTCACTCTAAGTAAAAAGTAGACAAATAGTTAAAACTTCCAGAAAAGAAAACAACTTTCTACTACGAAACAGAGGGGATATTATAAACAGTAATAATAAATTTTTTGAGCAATTATTTTTGTTAAATTGAATTAATTATTACTTCACTCTTTTTAAAAAGTGGACACAAAGTTTAAACATTCAGAAAAAACCGCAATTTCTATCATTATTCAATCAGTATATTATTAACAATTATAATAAATTGTTTAAACAATTGTTTCTGTTAAAATTAATTAACTGTTACCTTACTCTGGTTGCAAATTGGGCAAAAAGTGGAAAATTATTTTAAAAACCGCGACTGTCTATCTCTATTCTAAGAGAAAATGTCCAAAAAAATAATAAATTGTTCAAACAATTTATTTAAATATCTTATTATTCGTATAAAGTAGTACGTTATATATTAGAAACAATTTACATTAAAAGACCGCAAAAAATCATAATTAGCGCCAAAAACTCGCAAAACGCATTTTTTTACTTATGGGTTTTTCTTGGACCCCATAAAACAGACTCATGGGGGTGATATTTGTAACGTAATATTTTATTCGTGTTCTATGGCTAATTTTGAAGAGAAATGTTGAGTTTCAACTCTATTCAGCTAATATTGACGATTCTGAATAACATTTACAAAAACGTCTTTTTTCTTATGGGAAATACATAGGTGATAATTTTCATGGGGTTTGCACCACCTCTGAATATCATTTTTTTCCACGCAAAAATGGACTCATTTTTTCGGGGGTTTAAACCAATTTTCGTGCTATATGCTTAAAAAATCGAGAGAAAAAAATTCCAATGTATTTTTACACCAGCTTTTTGAACAAGCTGAATAAGTATGAAATTGAGTGCCAAAGAAGGTTATTTTAATTGCATAATTTTTTTCCTCGTGCGAAAGATACTTTGAAGTGTCTTAAATGAAAATTGTTAAAACTTAAGTAATTACTGGTGAAATTGTACTAATTCGTTCAATGAAAGTAACCCACTAAAGATTAGTAAAAAATTAATGATTCGAATGTTCGAGATGTTTTCTAATTCAATGATGGAAAACTAATTCGTTAAAAAAAAAAAAAATTATTGAGGAATATATATAATAATTTTAGAAGAGTTATCAACATGAAAATGTCAAAAATGAAAAGCTTAATATGATAATGCGAAGGTGTACGATTATTAACTCTGTTAAAACAATAAGTAGGTTATATCGCGAAATTGTAAACGTGATATAGCCTGCCTCAATTTAAAAACATTGCCTTCCAATTGTTTGAACAATGTTGAGAAAAATAAGAATTTTCTAGAATCTTTCAATTAGAATAGAGCGTTGGATTCAAAACTGATTATACATAGTCAGGGTCTTCATGCCCTACTTTTTAAAAATGATTTGCCTTGAATGAGGATGAACTTGAGTATCAGAATGAAGTTCTATTTTATTTTATAGACTAGTTTTCTCACGCAAAAGATAATTTATTGCTTCTGTAAATAAAAATCGTCAAAACCTAATTGCTACGGAAATCTCACATATTTGATAAGCAGAGTGCGGACCACTAAAAATTAGTAAAAAATTGCTAATTCGTTCAGTAAAGATATTTCCTAATCCAATACTGAAAAGCAACTAATTGCTTGATACAAATACGTAAATTTACTCAGGACTGTATATGATAATTTAAAAAAAGTTATAAACACGGAAAACGTGAAAAATAGAAAAGTTCCATAAAACGAAGCGATAATGTTTTTAACATGACCTAGTTTGTTTCCATTCTCAGAAAACGACCTTCTGATTCTTTAAAGAAAGATAAGAAACAAGAATTTTTTACAACCTTAAAATTATAATGGATCCGAATATAGGCTATAAATGAATTATGCATATTCAGGGTCCTCATCTGCTACTTTTCAAGTCAAACAATTTATCCTCATGACTTTTTTCGATAAGAAAAATGTTAACAGATTTATAGCATTTTCAAAATCCTCCCACCCGCCAAAAAAAAACAGAAATGTACATTTTAAGCCAAACAACGCACGACATGAAAAAAGGCAACAAAAAAAGAGAAACCTTGCTTTTTGAAAGCCCTACAAGGTTATCATAACAACTTTTTGAATGTTGCTGAAAAATCGAAAATTAAAATTTTGATCGCACAAAAAATAATAAAAAATAAAAAATTCCATTTTGCGGTCAAACTATGTAAGATACGAAAAAACGCGAATCAGCGGAAATTGTGAAGCCAAAAAAGGTCTACAAATTTGTTATCAATAACTTTTTTGTAGGACACGTAGTTTTTGTTTCATTTGCAAAAAACAATACTAAAAATAAAAAAATTAAATTGAATTTTTGAAAGTTGATCTTCCAAAAAAGTGATCGAAATTTGTTATGAATCATTTTCTGATAGGATGCGTAGTTTTTGTTTTAATCGTAAAAATAACATTCAAAATAAGCAAATTTTTGAAGAAGACATAAGGTACGAAACAAAATAATAAGACAGAAGTTGTCTAGCCAAAAACTATCTACAAATTTGGTGTAATTTAAAAATTTAATTATTAGTTTGTAAATTAACATTTTTATTCAAAATTCAAATATTTAATTTGAAATTCAACTGCTTTGTAACAATTCCTCTTTTTGGCTGGAAAATTTAACAATTTGGTGAAAAATTCATCTATTTTGTTGAAAGTTCGCTTGAAAAACTTTTTAAACAAAAATTTATTTTGTTGGTAAAAAGACCAAATACTTCATTGATAGTGAACTAATTTGTTGAAAATTCATTTTATTTGTAAGATTTACCTCATTGATTGAGAATTTAACTATTTTGTCGAAAATTCTTTTTTTTTTATTGAAAACTAATTTTTTTATATGAAAATTTAACTATTCCATTTTTTCGTTGAAAATTTAACTATCCTATAGATGAAAACTCGTAATTTCATGGAGAAAGAATTTCTGTTAGGAATAGTAAATCATAGGGTGACATCTATATTTTAAAATTGAAACTAACAGAAGTAAAAAAGTAGATTTATCATTTTATCGATCGCCGATAATTATTTCAATATATTTATTTTTACTATTACTTCCAATGTAAGTTGTTATTGAAGATATTACAGCTTTGCTTGTTATGACTGACTTTCTCAATTCACGGCGTAAAATGAAATGTATTTCAGTAATTTTTCTACACTTTTAATCCAGGCGCAGATGTTCTTCTTTATCAGGATAAATGCGCGTTATATTTCCGCCGATATTATTGTATGTACTATAGTCGCGAAGAAATAGTATACTATTCCTTCGTGACTATAGTCTACTCGATGACATTAGATTATTATTATTATTATTATTATACCATTAAGCCATTTCCCTTTCGGGGTAGGCGTGACTTGCTCGGTTGGAAAATAGTAGTGTGTATATGGGTATATAGGTATAGGGTAGGTAGGTATATAGGTATGGGGTAGATAGCTATATAAGTGTTAGGTATAGATATTTTAGATTGATCTGGAATTCTCGTGTTATTTATTTAAATGACACGCTTATTCCGCAACACTGCTCCGACCCAGGTTGCTGATCAATCTCTCTAGCGATCACCCCAAGTGAAGAGCCTCACAAAATTGTTATGTATGGTTCTCCACTTGGGCCCATTAGTATCCAAGGTCTTTGTTTCAGGCGTCATTCATTCTACTGTCACTCTGTTTACAAACTATTTGTCGCCACACTTTTCTGTCCTGGCATACTACTCTAGCTTCCTTCACGTCCATGCATTTTTTCATGCAAGCTCTTCATGCAAGCTCACTTTACCTTTATACACTTGTTTGGTCAGTCGTTCATCTTTCATTCTTTCAAGATGTCCGAACCATCTTAACTGATTTCTTTCAGATGAATGACAAAATCGTCTAAGTTCGTGGCGCTACCGCACTGATGTATTATAAAGCTTGAGAAAATATAAAGTAAAAATTAATTGAATTTTTTAATGAAAGTTATAGTTCGATGCTTCTTATTTTCTGAACTGATTGATTAATTATTTTTTTAAAGTCTTTGTTACGTTGTTAAATGACTGTATATGAATTAAATTTTCAAAATGATATGTACATTAGGCTGGTTCAAAAAAATCGACTATTTTTTTTTTCGAAACTGGCACATAAAAACTTCCGGAAAGGTTTAAAAAGACCCCTGTGAAAATCAGAGCTCTTAATCATAATATTTAGAGGTCGCTCATCGCAAAATTTTATTGCCCATTTAAATAGCATGTGAAATTTTTTTTTAATTTGGAGTTTTGTAACTCTTGAACGGCTTAATGAATTGCGAAGACCATCACATATTCTTGTTCGGAATTCGACGCTCTGCAAAAAAGCTCTCTTATGATTTTTTCATAAATTTACTCCATCAAAAGTTATTTAAGGTTAAAGTTGAACACATAATAAATTTATCGTTTTTTTTCTTATTTTTTGGAAAAAATTGGAAATTTATCACTAATAATCGTAATAGTTTTTTCGGAAATTTTATAGTTTAAAATTTTCTCTAAGAGAACAATAATCTAACTCAAATCATCACATGATCAAGTTTAACATTGTTTGAAAATTTGTCTCTTATTGTTCTTACCGAGAAAACGTACAATTTTTTAAAGACCTTGCGGTAGTAAATGATGTAGCAGGACGCGGTATTGCACTAATTGATGAATACAATAACTGCTTAACAAAAAACGAGGACCAACTTCAATATCTTCTACAAGTTGTGCAAGAACATCGTCGACAATTTCCATATTGTAACAAGAAAACATTAAAATAAGAGCTAATGTTCGTAATGATAATTTTAACGCCAAAACTTATAAATAATGTTGTTTTAGTATTAATATTCAAAATTGTTTATATTGAATTTCATTTTTATACTATACTAAATAAAAAACTTTATGTTTCTAAAAGTGACGTCTTTTCATTAGTATTTGAATTATTTTGATACCTAATAGATGAAAACTACTTTTTTAAAGAAAATTTTGAACTATAAAATTTCTGAAAAAACTATTACGATAATTAGTGATAAATTTCAAATTTTTGCCAAAAATTAAGAAAAAAAACGATAAATTTATTATGTGTTCAATTTTACCTTAAATAACTTTTGAAGGAGTAAATTTATGAAAAAATCATAAGAGACCTTTTTTGTAGAGCGTCGAATTCCCTACAAGAATATGTTATGGGCTTAGCAATTCATTAAGCCGTTGAAGAGTTAAAAAGTTCCAAATTAAAAAAAATAATTTTCACATGCTACTTAAATGGGAAATAGAAATTCGCGATGAGCGACCTCTAAATATTAATATTTAGAGCTCTGCTTTTAACAGGCGTCTTTTTACACCTTTCCGGAAGTTTTTATGTGGGGGTTTTGAAAAAAAATAGTCGATTTTTTTGAACCAGCCTAATGTACATATATATTTAAAAAAAAATTTAATTATTTTTAAAGCTTACTATTGAACGAAAGGGATAAAAATGCAATTTTAAACAAAAAACATATATATAATGTGAAAACTACTTGAATGTTTCAATGAAACTAATTGTTTAATGCTTTTTATGTTATGAACTGATTAATTAATTATTAACTGCTTCTATTTAAACTTACATTTCCTGGAATCAGTTTAGAAGGTTATTGATAATTTAAATTGTCGGAAATGAGAGTTCAAATTTGAAAAAATAATATTAAGTAAAAATTATTTGAATGTTTCAATGGTAATAATAGTTTCATGCCTTTTATGTTGTCAACAGTTTAATTAAATATTGGTCGATTAATTTTGTTAGAAACTTTGAATTGAATGAAGATTGAATTAAAAATTTTTTTCAGTGAAGTAACATAAATTGATTATTTACTTGAAGGTTATGTAATTGGATATTGGTTATTATTTTTATAATAAAAGTTTAATATTTTTTTAAAAATACCTCTATTGCAATTATATAATCTTTTCAAACGCTTGTGACGTTGTAAAATGACTCCATCTGAATTCAATTTTCAAGATTATATGTACACATTTTTAGTTTTTTTATTAATTACTTTAAAAGGTTCGTAATAAATTGAATGTATATAAATGAAATTTCAAATTCAAAGGAGAATATAATATAAAAATTATTTGAATGTTTAAATGAAAACAATTGTGTAATGCTTTTTATGTTATGAACTGATTAATTAATTATTAACTGCTTCTATTTAAACTTGCATTTTCTGGAATCAGTTTAGAAGGTTATTGATAATTTAAATTGTCGGAAAGGAGAGTTTAAATTTAAAAAAATATATATAAAGTAAAAATTATTTGAATGTTTCAATGAAAATTATAGATTAATGCTTAAGTGAGTATCTGAATTTAATTTTCAAAATTATATCTAAATACTATTTTTAAATTTGCTTCAAAATTAGTATTAAAAGGTATTAATAATTCCAATTTTCAGAAATGAAATTTTATGTTTAAAAAATATAAAGTAAAAATTATTTGAATGTTTTAATGAAAAAAATAGTTTCATGCCTTTTATGTTGTAAACAGTTTAATTAATTATTGGTAGATTAATTTTGTTAGAAACTTTGAATTGAATAAAGATTGAATTAAATTTTTTTTTTCAATCAAGTAACATAAATTGATTATTTACTTGAAGGTTATGTAATTGGATATTGGTTATTATTTTTATAATAAAAGTTTACTTTTCTTTTTAAAATACCTCTATTGCAATTATATAATCTTTTCAAACGCTTGTGACGTTGTGAAATGACTCCATCTGAATTCAATTTTCAAGATTATATGTACATATATTTTATTTTTATTATTTAATTATTTTAAAAGGTTAGTAATGAATTTAATGTATAGAAATGAAATTTAAAATTTAAAGGAGAATATAATGTAAAAATTATTTGAATGTTTTTATGAAAATAATTGTTTATTGTTTTTTATGTTATGAACTGATTTATTGATTATTAACTGATTCTATTTAAACTTAAATTTTCTGGAATCAGTTTAAAAGGTTATTGATAATTCAAAATTGTCACAAATGAGAGTTCAAATTTGAAAAAAAATATAAAGTAAAAATTATTTGAATGTTTCAATGATAATTATAGATTAATGCTTAAATGAGTTTCTGAATTTAATTTGCAAAATTATATCTGAATACTATGTTTAAATTTTTTTGAAAATAAGTATAAAAAATTATTAATAATTCCAATCTTCAGAAATGAAATTTCATGTTTAAAAAATATAAAGTAAAAATTATTTGAATATTTAAAAATAATTTTAAAAAAAATGGTGACCTTTCCGGAAGTTTTTATGTGGGGGTTTTGAAAAAAAATAGTCGATTTTTTTGAACCAGCCTAATGTACATATATATTTAAAAAAAAATTTAATTATTTTTAAAGCTTACTATTGAACGAAAGGGATAAAAATGCAATTTTAAACAAAAAACATATATATAATGTGAAAACTACTTGAATGTTTCAATGAAACTAATTGTTTAATGCTTTTTATGTTATAAACTGATTAATTAATTATTAACTGCTTCTATTTAAACTTACATTTTCTGGAATCAGTTTAGAAGGTTATTGATAATTTAAATTGTCGGAAATGAGAGTTCAAATTAAAAAAAATATATATAAAGTAAAAATTATTTGAATGTTTCAATGAAAATTATAGATTAATGCTCAAGTGAGTATCTGAATTTAATTTTCAAAATTATATCTAAATACTATTTTTAAATTTGCTTCAAAATTAGTATTAAAAGTTATTCATAATTCCAATTTTCAGAAATGAAATTTCATGTTTAAAAAATATAAAGTAAAAATTATTTGAATATTTCAATGAAAATAATAGTTTCATGCCTTTTATGTTGTAAATAGTTTAATTAATTATTGGTCGATTAATTCTGTTAGAAACTTTGAATTGAATAAAGATTGAATTAAAATTTTTTTTTTTCAAACAATGAACATAAATTGATTATTTACTTGAAGGTTATGTAATTTGATATTGGTTATTATTTTTATAATAAAAGTTTACTTTTTTTTAAATACCTCTATTGCAATTATATAATCTTTTCAAACGCTTGTGACGTTGTGAAATGACTCCATCTGAATTCAATTTTCAAGATTATATGTACATATATTTTATTTTTATTATTTAATTATTTTAAAAGGTTAGTAATGAATTTAATGTATAGAAATGAAATTTAAAATTTAAAGGAGAATATAATGTAAAAATTATTTGAATGATTTTATGAAAATAATTGTGTAATATTTTTTATGTTATGAACTGATTTATTGATTATTAACTGATTCTATTTAAACTTACATTTTCTAGAATCAGTTTTAAAGGTTATTGATAATTCAAATTGTCAGAAATGAGAGTTCAAATTTGAAAAAAAATATAAGGTAAAAATTATTTGAATGTTTCAATGAAAATTATCGATTAATGCTTAAATGAGTATCTGAATTTAATTTTAAAAATTATATCTGAATACTATGTTGAAATTTTTTTGAAAATAAGTATAAAAAATTATTAATAATTCCAATCTTCAGAAATGAAATTTCATGTTTAAAAAATATAAAGTAAAAATTATTTGAATATTTAAAAATAATTAAAAAAAAAATGGTGACGTTGTGAAATGACTCTAATTGAATTCATTTTTCAAGATTATATGTACATATATTTCAGTTCTTTTTTATTAGTTTAAAAGGTTAGTAATACATTATATGTACAGAATTGAAATTTCAAATTTAAAGGAGAATATAATCTAGAAATTATTTGAATGTTTCAATGAACATAATTGTGTAATGCTTTTTATGTTATCACGTGGTTAATTAATTATTAACTGATTCCATTGAAACTTAAATTTTCTGTAATTTGTTTAGAAGGTTATTAATAAGTCAAATATTCACAAATGAAATTTCAAATTAAAGGAAATATATAAAGTAAAAATTATGTGAATGTTTTAAAGAAAGTTATAGTTTAATGCTTCTTATTTTTTGAACTGATGAGTTGTGTGATGAAAAAAAAAGAGGAGGAAAATAAAAGGTTTGAAGAAGAAGCGGAGAAGGCTAGGACGGAAGAAGAGGTTTGGAAGGTGTTAAATAAAGAGAGAAGAAGAAGAAAAAGAGTAAACCAGGATATTGAGATGGTAGAATGGAAAAAATATTTTATGGAATTACTAGGAGGGGTAGAGAGGAAAGTTAGGAAAGGAGGAAAATATGGTAGGGAAACAGATGAGGAGGACATTACAAGGGAGGAAATAGTCAAGGTATTAGGGATGATGAAAGATGGAAAGGCACCTGGTATAGATGATATTCCAAATGAAGTACGGAAATATGGGGGGACAAAATTAAAGGAATGGGCATGGACAATTTGCAATAGAGTATGGAGAGGAGAGGTGTTTGGCTGCTTTTTACCGTCATCTGAAATTGTAGGCAGTTAGACTTAGTTTAATTATCTTTACTTTATGCATTCTCGGAAAAGGGGCTGCACCCGGAATAAAACTGTAAGCTCTGCGCGTAGCTCGAAGGTCAGCGCCGAGCAGGTAGAATGGAACCTTTTCCCACGACTTTATGTGTATTTGAGTAAGGAATTTGTTTTCACTTTATAATTATTACTTTCTTCAGAGTTGAGTTCAAGTTAAGTTTTCGTGGTGAAAGGTTCCATTTTGTGAGTGTGAACGTGCCTTGTGTTTGATTATGTGCATTTGCCATTTTGTGGATTGGATTATGCCTGTTTGCCAATGTGTGGATTGGATTATGCCTGTTTGCCAATGTGTGGATTGGACTCTGCCTGTTTGCCATTGTGTGGATTAAAGTGTGGCGGACTGGTTGTCATCGCAATTTTTATACATGCTCTCATAAGGTTTGTAACTTCTGACTTACTTTTGTGATCGCTATTTGATTCTCGGCTTTTTCCTCCACTCTTCAAGTGGAGGTTTTTTATGCCTTAGAATAAACTCTTTCCTTTACAAGTAAAATCTGGCTGTGGTTATTTGAACCCCAATACACTCCACTAGCAATTAAGTGACTGATCAAATGCTCAAACAAGAGGGGTGGCCAGAGTTATGGGAAGAAGGAGTAGTGATACCAATAGTGAAGAAAGACAAAGGGGAGGAGGTTAATGATTTTAGAGGAGTGACAATAATGCCACCACTATATAAAGTATATGTGACTGTTTTATCGGAGAGGCTAAAAAAAGAAGTTGTGGAGAAAAAGATAGAGCCACCGAATCAGACAGGATTTAGAAAAGGGATGGGAGTGATCGACAATACATATGTTCTGAACTATTTAGTAAATAGGAGAATTAAAAGGGAGAAAGGGGCAATGATAGCAATGGATGCGGACCTAAAGGCGGCGTTTGACTCATTAGACCGTGGCGAGATAGAAAAAGTTATGGTGAAAAAGAGGATACTAGAGGGATCCTCTGAGCACACTTTTATTTATTATATTAATATGAGACTTGGAAGAAGAAATGAAGAAAAAAGGATGGGAAGGAGTTAGGATAGGGAATGAAAAGATATATACACTGGCATACGCAGACGATGTAGTATTGATGGCAGAGGATGTAGAAGGGATGACGGGCTTAATTACAGGATTAGAGAAATACTTAGATGGAAAAAAGTTGAATTTAAATGTAGAAAAGACAAAGATAATGAGGTTTAGAAAAGGAGGAGGAAGAAAGGAACAATGGACGGGGAGATGGAAGGGAATACAATTAGATGAAGTAAAAGAGTTTAAGCATTTGGGATATACCTTGCGAGCAAATGGAGATCATAGAGCTCGTGTAAGAGAAAGGATAAAAAAAGCAGCAGGGGTAATGAAACAGATATGGGAAATAGGAAAAAGAAGGTTTAAACAACATTGGAGAAGGAGAATGTGGTTATTTGATACGGTGGTATGGCTGGTATTAGGTTACGGAGCAGATATATGGGGATGGGAAGAAAGGAAAGAGATTGAGAGTTTACAAGAAAGGTATATAAGGTGGACGCTAGGGGTAGACGGGAGGACAGCGGGATATATGGTGAGAGAAGAAACGCAAAGGGATAAATTAAGTACTAGAGCGGGAAAGAGGGCATGGAATTTTGAGACAAACTGTGGGAGGGAAAAGGAGGGGAGTTAGCGAGAAAGTGTTTGATAAAGGTAAAAAAGAGGAGAGGGAGGGCGATGGAATTAACGAGATTAGAAGAAGAAAGCAGGCAGTTCTTTAAGGCTAGAGAGATAGAAGACGTGACTGGAGTCAACTATGAAGAAGTGAAAAAAAGGGAGAGAGAGAAAGACAATTAATAGAAAGATGGGGGATGACTGAGGAATCAAAATATAATAAATGGTATAAGATGATAAATAAGGAAGGAGTACCATAGTATTTAGAAAAGGGATGGAGAGAGAAAAGATGGACCAGAATAGCAAGATTTAGATTGGGAAACGAGGTAAGGGCAGGTATGTACTGGGAAAAGAAAGAGAACAGGAAGTGCAGAATCTGTGAATGGGAAGAGGAAACATGGGAGCACGTATGGGAAGGATGTAGGGGAGGAATGGAAGATAAAGGAAGCTGGCAAGAGAATGTGGTAAAGATTCTAGGGAAGGATGGTTTGGGGGAAGAGTGGATGAAAGAGTTAGAGGGTGCTAGGGGAGAAAATGAGAAAGAATCAAGTCCCTTAGGGGACAAATTATGAATAAAGAAGAAGTACCTCTATACCAATTACGCATTTTCCGCCAATGTTTGCGATGTTGCGAAATAATTATTTGAATTTAATTTTCAGAATTATATGTGAATATGTTTTAATTTTTTCTGAAATTACTATAAAACGTTACTTATCAATCGAATGTTCAGAAGTGAAAGTGTAAATAAAAAAAAATGTAAAGTAAAAATTGCTTGAATGCCTGAATGAAAATTATAGTTAAATGCTTTTTATATTGTCAACAGATGAATGAATCATTAGCTGATCAATTTTTCTCAATATTAAATCACATCAAGATTATATTTTAATTCGTTTAAATTAAGTACATAAATTGATTATTTAATTGAAGGCCATGTAATTGAATATTGACTATAATTTTTATAATAAAAGATTATTTATGTTTGAAATACCTCTATTCCAATTGTATAATTTTGGTCAATTTTTCGATGTTGTGAAATAAGTATCTGAATTCTGCTTCCAATATTATATGTACATCTTTTTTTACTTTTCTGTGGAATTTCATAAATAAATTAAATTTTCAGGAATAAAAGTTCAAATCCTTCATATGAAAAAAGGTAACCTCCATCTTGTGTAAGATTGTAGTATATAGAAGGAATCGTTATGTGATCGAATATTGGATATGATTTGTATAATAAAAGTTTATTTATATTCAAAATACTTCTATTCCAATTTCATAATTTTCAAAATGTTTACAATGTTGTGAGATAATTATCTAAGTAATCTTCAAACTTATATGTAAATGTGTTTTAAGTTTTTATGGAATTAGTTAAAAATATTATAAATAATTGAAATTTTCAGAAAAATATAAGATACAAATTATTTTGATGTTTCAATGCAAATAATATTGTTGATTGATTTTTATGTTCTGAATAGATAAATTAACTTTTATTAATTATTGAATGATTTATTTATTTCAAAAAAGTGAATTACATGAAGATTTACTTTCTATTGTTTTCAATGAAGCCACATAAATTGATTATTTACATTAAGGTTATGTGATTTAATATTGGCTGCTATTTTTATGATAAAAATGTATTTTTTCTTTAATATATCTTCATTACAATGATATAATTCTTTCAAATATTTGTGATGTTGTGAAGTGAGTATCCGAATTCAATTTTCAAAATTATATGTGCATATATTTCAATTTCTCCTGGTATTACTTTGGAAGGTAATTAATAATTTAAATTGTCAGAGAAATATTAAATACAACTTATTCTAATATTTCAATGGAAATAATGATTAAAAGCTCCCGATGTTATGAACTCATTAATTAAATATTAACTGTTCCTGTTGAAAATTACATTTTCTGGAATTAGTTAAAAGATGATTAATAAATTAAATTTAATGAAAGAAAAGTCAAAATTTAAAGAAAAATATATATAAAGTGAAAATTATTTGAAAGTTTCAATGAAAGTAATTTTTTCATACTTTTTATGTTGTGAACTGAATAATTACGAATAAGCTGAATAATTTTGTTCACAATATCAAATTACATTAAGATTGGAATTTAATATTCTTTGATTAAGTAACAGGAATTGATTATTTATTTTGAGATTATCTGATTGAATATTGGCTAAAATTTGTAATATAAAAGTTCATTTATATTTAAAATAGCCTTATTCCAGTTACGTAAATGTCAAATGGTTTCTGAATTTGTGAAATGAGTATCTGAATTCAATTTTCAAAATTGTATTTACGAATGCTTTTATTTTTCCTGGAATTAGTTTGTAAGGTTATTAATAAATTCAAATTTTGATAACAATATAAAGTGAAAATTATTTGAATGTTTCAATGAAAATAATTATTTGATACTTTTCACGCTCTAAACTGATTAATTGATTATAAGCTGATTAATTTTTTTCACAATATTGAATTACATAAATATTGAATTTTGATTAATTTTAATTAGATAACATAAATTGACTATTCACTTCAAGGCTATGTTATTGAATATTGGCTATAATTTTTATAATAATTTTTTTTTCAATACCTTCATTATAATTATATTTTTTTTAGATGTTTGCGATGGTATGAAATGATTATCTGAATTCAATTTTCAAAATTATATTATGTACATATGTTTTGATTTTTTATAAAATTTGTATAAAAGATTATTAGTAATTTAAATTTAAGTAATGCAATTAAACATTTTGAAAATATGAATTCAAAATTAATTGAATATTTAAATGAAAATATTTGTGTGATGCTTTTTATTTTTTTAAATGATTGTTTAATTATTGGTTCTACTAAAACTTAAAATTTCTGGAATTTTTTAAAAAGCTTATTAATAAATAAAAATATTCAGAAATCAAGGTCAAAATTAAAAAAAAAATATGGAGTAAAAATAATTTGATTGTTTCGATGAAAATAATTGCTTGAGGGTTTTTATGTTGTGAACTGTTTAATTAATTATTAGCTGATTAATTTTAACCACAAAATTGAATGGCATAAAGATTTAATTTAAATTGTTTTACATTCAGAATCATAAATTGATCATTTACTTTCAGGTTTTGTAATTGAATACTGGATATAATTTGCATAATAAAAGTTTATTTAAATTTGAAATACCACTAATTAAATTATTTTTGAAATGATGCTGATGTTGTGAAACGATTGTTTGCATTCAATTTTTAAAACAATATGTGAATATGATTTTACTTTCTCTGAAATTAGTATGGAAGGTTACTAATATATTGAATTTCCAGAAATGATAGTGAATTTTTTTCTCAATGTAGTATACAAATTATTACAATGTTTGAATGAAAATTATAGTTGAATGTTTCTTATGTTATAAACAGATTAATTAATTATTAGCTGATTATTTTTTTCAACAATTTTAAATTACATGATGATTGAATTTTAATTTGCTTTTGATTAGGTAACATAAACTGATTATTTACTTCAAAGTTATATAATTGACTATTGACTATACACTGTATAATAAGAGTTTGTTAATGTTTAAAATACCTCTATTCCAATTATATATATTTTTTTAATTTGGGATGTTGTGAAATGAGTATCTGAATTTTAATTTAGAAATTATGTGCACATATATTTTAATTCTCTCTGGAATATTTTAAAGGGCTATTAATAATTCAAATTTTCAGAAAAATATGAAGTAAAAATTATTTCAATGATTCAATGAAAATAATTCTTTTCAACTTTTTGTGTTATAAAATGAAGAACTTGATTGGTCAAGGAATTTGAAGGAATAAATAGTGATTCGAAAATTGAGTAAAGGAGAAACATGAACACAAAAGTTAGCGCGCGCTTGCGCGCGCACGTAATAGTCTAGTGTTACTAAAGTCATCATTGTCGTTGGAAAATTCATCCTTTTGGATTAAAAATTAATATTTCATGGTGGAAAAGTCATACTTGCTTAAGAGTGAACTTTTTTGTTGAAAATTTAAATTTCTTCCATAAAATTCGTTTTTCCAGCTTCACTGTTAGCAAAAATATTTGCTGAATTCACATACAATATATGCAAATGAATTTACAGACATGTAAATGAAATTAAATATAAATTCGTATATTGAATCTAATTTAAATTTCATTGTTATGATATACAATGCATATTGTGTCTAAAATAAATTTATTATTATCAATATAAATACAGAAAAAATATATTTGGAACCAAGTAAGTGCATTTACTTGAATCTTCTGTCTTACCATCACGAAAATATTCTTTCACACTAGTATTTTTTATCTGAACCAGACATATGTTTTGTTGATCTGAAGAAATGAATTCTTCGGTTGTATTTTCTTGATTAAAATAAATATTTTGTAAGTTCAAAGAAATGATTTACTTTACTCAAAAGGTCTGTATTTGTTAAAAACTGATCAGTCCTTCAAAAAATATTTATTCCATTCAAATGAGTTCGATTATTTGAATTGATCAGGACGCATATGAATCAATTAATTTTGCCGCAATTAAATCAAGCCTTTAGGTTTGCAGAAATAAGAGAAAAAATTATTTATTTTAATAGAATGTTAATCAAGGCAAAAATATATTTATCTGATACAAAGAGTTGCTGCATTTATACCAATGAAGCATTTCTTTAGATAAAGAAAATATAGTGTTTACGTAAATACATATTTCTTTAGTTGAAGGAAATGTTTCATTTGATTAGTAAAATTGAAAAGTTATTCATAACAAATTAACATTTATATTTAAAACAAAAAATATTTTATTAAATTAAACTTTTATTAATTTGGTTGTAAGATTTTTCTCTTCCAATGTAGAATACGAGGGAGACCATTTCAAACAAATATTTATTTCAATTAAGGAAATATTTCTCTATGATAAATGCATATCTATTCAACTGAAGCAAATACTTTCAATATATATAATATTCAATATAATACTTCAATATCCATGTTTTTGATTTTAGTCCAGTCGTCACTAATACTTCTGTATGCGCTAAGGTATCCGCGAGGTACCTTTTGTTTGAAAGGTAGAAAAAAAATTAGATTTTCCATTTTTTAATAAGAAATAATCCAGTGTCATTAATAACATTGCTTATTGTTCATAAACTCCCTTGATTCCAATTAGAAGGAATCTGTATTATCATCGGACTAATTAAAAACTCTCTTGATACATTTTTAGAACAATTATTAAAAATAAAAACTAATAGTGAGCATATGTATTTGTGTTTTGAATTTTTTCAATTAATTTTTGACACAATTGTAAATTTAAATAAATTTTAAAAACGAAAACATGATTCTGCTGAAAAGTAGCGCGTCAGGACCCTGCATATGCATAATTAATTTATAACCCATTAACCAATTTTTATTTAAAAAATTCTTATTTTTCCTAACTTTGTTGAAATAATTAGAAGACAATATTTTGAAAATGAAAGCAGACTGGGTCACGTCAAAAATTCCTCAGTATGACATACTTATCGTTTCTATAGAGTTAAAAATGTTAAACCATTGCGTCGTTTTATTAAACATTTTTATATATCCCGTTTTTTATTTTATAATCTTCTTCAATTATTTCATATACAGTCCTTAGTACATTTATTTATTTCTATCAAGAAATTAGTATGCTTTCCACTATTGAATTAGGAAATATCTTGACTAATCGAATTACTATTTTTCTACTAATGTTTGGTGGCTCACCTTTCGCTAATAATATATGTAAAATTTCAGTTGTAATTAGTTAAATTTTACAAATTTTGATTGAGAGACATTAAAGTAATTTTTTAATTAAAAAAAGTTATGCAATTAAAATAACCTTCTTTAGGCAATAAAATGCATATGTATTCTAGCTGATGCTCATGTAAGGCAAATAATTTTTACTATGTTTGCGAAATAGTTGCAATCATCGATAGAAAATATACAACCGGAAAAAATTTATAAAATCGAAAACAACAGTCTGTTGAAAAGTAGCGTATGAAGACCCTGTGTACGCATAATTAATTTTGAATGCAATGATCGAATGTAATTTAAAGAGTCTAGAAAATTCTAGTTTTTCTTAACTTTGTTCAAACAATTAGAAGGCGCGATGCTTTCAAATGGAGGCAGGCTAAATCACACTTACAGTGTCACCATATGGCCTTCTTCTTGTTTCAATACAGATAAGAATGGTGTACCATATCGTCGATTTATTAAACTTTTCTATTTTTCATGTTTTTAGGTTTTTTTGAAATTATTATATACAGTCCTAAATATTTTTTTTTCAAGCCATTAGTTTTCCAATATTGATTTAACACTTGACTACTCGCATTTGTAATTTTCTACTAATCTTTAGTGGCTCACTTTTTGCGAATCGAATCTGTAAAATTTCGCTAGTACTTAGTTAAATTTCAACAACTTTGATTTAGAGAGCAAAAAAGCTTAAAAACTTAAATGTACTTCTTCAAGCGCTCAAGTTGATACTTATATTCCCCTCGTATCTGATTAAAAAATCTTTTTGTTGTTGAAATTTGTTCATTATTCTCTGGAACAAAATAAAACTTTTTAATTATAAACAATATATTCTTCATCAATCTCTGCTCCCCTGGAAGCCACAATTTTCAAGTTATCAAAAAATATGCTGTGTTGCAAATACAAAGTTATTATAGTGATGTACTAGTAATGAGAATGAGGTGGCACAAGTATCACGCTAGTAGCATAAGAAAAAAAAGACATTTTTGCAAATTTTATTCGAAAACGTCAATATTAGGTAAATTCAGCTAAAACTCAACATTTTTTAAAAATTATTTATACAATACGAATCAAAACTTATTTTTCAAACATCACCCCCATTACTCTATGTGTAGGGTCCCAAAAAAAGACAATACGTGCACAGAAAAAACAGAAGATAAACTTTACATCGATTTCCGACGAAAGATTCTTTGCAACAAAAATTAACTTCAGAGGATAAACTTTACACAAATATCGGTTAAACTTTTTTTTTGTTTTTCCATGACAAACACATGTATTTTTAAGACGCGAAGTTGGCCGAACAAAACTTTATCGCTCTAAAAAATTTCCTGCAACAAATTTTATTTATAGTTTTTTCTGTGTGAAAAATTGTGTTTTGCGAGTTCTTAGCGCTAATTTTTTTTCCTGTTTTTTGTATTATAAATTGACTTGTCATACATAAAATACTACTTATAACTGATGATTACGTGTTTATATATATATGAATTTTTAAACAATTTGTTCTTGTTTTTAGAAATTTTCTCTCACAATAGAGTTAGAAAGTCGAATTTTTTTCCACTTTTTCCCACTTACTTTCAACTTTTCACTTAAACCGAGGTAATTATTAAACAAGTTAAAAAACATAATTGCCTGAAGAATTTATTATTATTTTTAATAATATTGTCATTGAATGACGCTGGAAAGTTGCGGTTATTTCTAAAATATTCAACATTTCGTCCACTTTTCACTCAGAGCCACAGGTAATAATTAACAAAATTTAACAAAGCTGCAAGGCAAATTTTTTTCACTAAGTTTTCTAAATAATCGCAATTTTCGATGGAAAATAAGAAAAATATACAACCGGAAAAAAATTTCAAAATCGAAACCAGAACTCTGTTGAAAAGTAGCGCATGAAGACCCTGAATATGTATAAATGTATGTATGTATGTATGTATACCATTAAGCCATTTCCCTTTCAGGGTAGGCGTGGCACTGCCCGATTCGGGTAGTGTTTCTAGGTGGATAGTTTTCTTGTAGTTATAAATAACTACAAGTAATTATACTAGTAATTAAAAGTAATTATAATAACTACGAGTAATTGATCTAATGTAATTTAAAGAGTCTAACATATTTTTATTTTTCTTAATTCTGTTTAAATAATCAGGAGGCAATGTTTCAAACCTTCCTATCATTTCAATAGAGTTAAGGATGTTACACCATCGCTTCGTTTTATTAAACTCTTCTATTTTTCACGTTTTCCATTTTTATAACCTTTTTTTAATTATTACATACAGTCCTAAGTAAATTCATTTATTTGCATCAAGCGTAATTATTTAAATTTCAACCATGTTTATTTTAAGAGACCTTGATGTATCTTTTCCATACGGAAAAATCTACACAACTAAAATAACCTTCTTTAAGCACTAAATTTTATATTTATTCAGGTGGATGCTTATTCAACTCAAATAATTTTGACAAATTTTCCGAAATAATTGCAATTTGCTATGGAAAATAGGGAAGATATACAATGGAACAAAATTTTGAAAATCGAAAACAGAACACTGTTGAAAAATAGCGCAGGAGGATCCTGAGTTAAAAATGCTACACCATCGCATCGTCTTATCAAACTTTATTTGCCATGAAATGTTTTGACTACAAAAATCAGTCATTTCCTACTAATCTTTAGTGGCTGACTTTCTGCTAATCAAATCTGAAATTTCTCACTAGTAATTAGTTAAATTTAACCAATTTCTATTCAGAGAGCAAAACTGCTTGAAAACTATGAAATATGCTACTTCTTTAAGCACTCAAGTTGATACTTATTCCTCTCATGCCTGGTGAAGAAAACAGATGTTTCTGAAATTTTTTTATTAATCTCTGATATAAAATAAAACTTTTTACTCTTGTGACATTTTCTCTTACGGCGAGTCATTATTTAACCAATGCCTTATAATCAATATATTTTTCATTGATCTCCGCTACTCTACAAGCCACAATTTTGAAGTTATCAAAAAGTGTGCTGTCACCATCATGAGCAGTTTTTTGAAAATATTGAACCCACTGCTGATTATGCTGAAACTTTTTAATATTACGTTAACCCTGAAAAGTAAATTCAGGTATACAAGCTCAGTGGAGTAATGATAATAAAATAAGGGTAAAAAGTTCAGTCGAGTCCCGCTCATGTGATTGCAACAAGTTATATTTTTTTACGTTCATATCCTAATGAAGATGTATTAGTTTTATGTAAAATTTGATGTAAATAAAATAAAATAAATAAAAAACAAATGAAAAAGTTAAATTTTTGGATAAACGACACAAGCTATGAAAAAAATGAATAGACAAAAGTTGCTCTTCCAAACACAGTAAAAACTCATCTGAATTTGAAACCAATAATTTTTTGATAGGACGCGTAGTTTTTGTTCTAATCATAAAGAATAACATTAAAAAATACAAAAATTAAATTTTGTGAAAAGCGACACAAGGTACGAAAAAAAGTAATAGATAAAAGTTCTTCACCCAACAAGGATCTCGAAATTTGTTAATAATGATTTTTAGATAGAAAAAGTAGATTTTCTTTAAATCGTAAAAAATAAGATTGAAAATAAAAAAATTAAATATTTGAAAAAGGCGCAAGCTACAATAACATTTTATTTAACAACATTTTTCGCCTATATTATATCTACAAATTTGCTCAGAACCACCTTACGTTAGGACGCATATTTTTAGTATATATATATATATATATAATACCTTAAAATCAGTAAAATCTTTGGAAATTTCTAGAAATTTTTATAATCTTCTCAAAGTGCCATTTTAAAAAGCCCTCAAATGATGAGAATCGTTTTTTTTTGTTTTGTTTTTGAAATCGAAATGTAATCCACTTTCATATGAATAATTGTATGCAAAAAGAGCATGAAATACATTCACAAACCAAAATTAGGTTTCAAAACTACCTCCTTTTCGGCTCATTAGAAACAAATAAATAACGGAGGAAAAAAAAGAAAGAATTAAATCACTTCAAATTACTGAAATCTTTTAAAAATACCCTAAGATATTTGAACAACTTTAAAATCTTTTGAAATGTCTTAAAATTTGTAAATCTTTTGAAAATTCTTCAGAATCTTTTTTAAATACTTTAAAATATTTCAAATCCTCTGAAATCAATCAAATATTCATTATAATCTTTTAAAATACTCTTAAAGTTTTCAAATACTTTGAAATCAATTGAAACATTTTAAAGCTTTTGAAAATGCCTTAGAATCGTTTGAAATACCATAAAATAATTCAAATCCTATGAGTGACATTAAATTACTGAAATTAATTTAAAAATTCTTAGGCTCTTTCAAACTTCATTAAGCTTTCGAAAATGTCTTGGCATCTTTTAAAATACTCTAGAAGTTCTCAAATCCTTTACAATTTTTTGAAATTCCTTTAAATTCTTGAAATCTCTTGGAAATGCCTTGGAGTCTTTTCAAATTCCTTAAATATTTATTTGAAATATTTTTAAATTACTCAAAAGTTGAAAATTTTTAAAGCGATCGAAAATGCCTTGGAGTCTTCTAAAATACTCAAAAAATTTTCCAATCCTCTGAAATCAATTGAATTACTGAAGTTAATTGAAAACTTCTTGAAATCTTTTAGAATAATCTAAAGATTTTCAAATCCTTGAAACTTTTTTTGAATTCCTTGAAACTTGAATTTTTTTGTTGAAATGCCTTGAAATATTTTAAAATACTCTGAAATATTTAAAATCCTCTAAAATCAATTACTGCAATCAATTGAAAATTCCTTGGATTCTTGAAATGTTGTTAATGTCTTTAAAATCAAATTAAAACTTAAAAAACAGCCCAAAATATTTCGCATTCTTTGAAATTCCTTCAAATTATTCAAATAAAAAAAATTCATTGGAGTCATTGGAAATTCCCCAAAATATTGCAGGACCTTTAAAACTTTAAAAATCACTAAAAACATTCCAAAGCTTTTGAAAATACCTTGGACTCTTTTAAATTACTCTAGAATATTTTAAATCCTCTGAAATCAATTAAATTACTAAAATCAAATAAAAAATCCTTGGAATCTTCAAGAAAACTCTAGAGTTTTCAAATCCTCTAATTTAGTCGAAATTCCTTCAAATTGGTGCAATCTCTTGAAAATACCTTGGATTCTTTTGAAATACCCCAAAACATTTATAATCTTCAAAAATTCCTTCATCTTATTGAAAAAAAAAAATTTCTTGAAACTATTGACATCTCTTTAAAATGCCTTGGATTCTTTTAAAATACACTACAATATGCCGAATCCTTTAAAATTTCTTCAAATTATTGAAAAAAAAAATTCCTTGAAATTATTGACATCTCTTTAAAATGCCTTGGATTCTTTTAAAATACACTGCAATATGCCGAATCCTTTAAAATTTCTTCAAATTATTGAAATAAAAAAATTCCTTGGAATCTTCTGAAATTCTCTGAAACATTTCAAATCCTTCAAAATCTTTCGAAATCCATTGAAATTATTTAAATCTCTTGAAAATGCCTTAGATTCTTCCAAAAAAACCTATAATATTTCCAATCCTTCGAAATTCCTTCAAATTATTCACATAAAAAAAATTCATTGGAGTCATTGGATATTCCCCAAAATATTTCAGGACCTTTAAAACTTTAAAAATCACTAAAAACATTTCAAAGCTTTCAAAAATACCTTGGAATCTTTTAAATTACTCTAGAATATTTAAAATCCTCTGAAATCAATTAAATTACTGAAATCAAATGAAAAATCCTTGGAATCTTCAAGAAAACTCTAAGAGTTTTCAAATCCTCTAATTTAGTCGAAATTCCTTCAAATTGTTGGAATCTCTTGAAAATACCTTGGATTCTTTTTAAATACCCCAAAACATTTATAATCTTCAAAAATTCCTTCAAATTATTGAAAAAAAAACAAAATTTTTTGAAATTATTGACATCTCTTTAAAATGCCTTGGAGTCTTTTATAATACACTACAATATGCCGAATCCTTTAAAATTTCTTCAAATTATTG